>PVIA01001034.1:0-324170 GCA_004024845.1 Tonatia bakeri
TGAATATCCCTAGGTGCTAGATCTTGTAAATGTACTTTCTCAGGTAATCCTTCTAACAGCTTCATTGGGTATATCCTATTACCCCATGTTTTAGAGGAGGGAAATATCACTCTAACAGGTCAAATGACTTACTTATGTCTGACAATCAATAAGTTACTGAACTAAGGATTTAAACTGTGCTGCAAAACTCAGCTTTACAGGGCATCACAAAGTTTTTCTAATTGCTGCTTTGGAAACTTTTGTTTGCAGCTAACGTGGGAAAGGACAGAGCTAATTTAATTAAAAGAAGTAATTTACATTACCCAAAGAGATTTCTTTTTTTAGCTTCCCTCAATGTTTCCATTACAGTTTTAGCTGAAGCTGTAGATCATGTCTTATTTTATCTTGCTCATTTGTCGAACTCTGTGTCCTGGACTTGTAAAAATATACTTGCTAAAGATGAGTTAAAGGGCAGGACTTATGCTGCAATTTCTTGGCTCAGTTATTTCTGTAATTAAAATGTTGTTTCCGAGAGTGACTGGAGGTTGAGCTAGAGGAGGACATTGGAAGGAGAAGCAGCTTGTGAGTTAGGGAAATTCCAGATGACCGGGATTGCCAGATTTCCCGCTGGCCCTTTATTGCTAAATGCTGCCTCCTGCTCTTCTTGCACAGCTGTGTGCTTCATTAAATATGATGCCTACAAATCACAGCAGTGTTAAAATGTGGAGTGGGGGAAAATTCCTCTATGCTGGTTGCTGCCAAGTTCCTAGAGTTTTCACAGCACACTCACCAAACTACCTCCTTACCCTTCAAAAACTGTAAGTTCAATATCAAGAGTATAGTGCCTTGATTAGAGTGCATCAATTATAGTGCCTTGCTATTCCCTTGGAGAGTTTGAAATATTCTCTTGGAGAGACAGATTGGTACAAGTGCCCATGTCTAAGGCAACTTGGTATGGGTCTTGTTTTGGCAGATAAAGCTTCTGACCTTGATTCGCCACTAGTTTTCTAATTGAGTCAAGGAACATTGCCTAATCATTTGAAACACAGATTTTTTTTCCCATCCACTATGTGGGTGTAGTGCTATTCAGAAACCTGCTTTGTGAAGTTTAGGGCCAAGAACCCAGTTGCTACTGCTCAGGGAAGGAATAAACGGTACATGAGTTTAAGTCAGCAGTATGTGTGGAGAATTTATGTGTGCAAGACACTATGTTGAGTGGAGTACAGGATGACAACATAAGAAAAGGCTAATTAATATACGCTAATAGGACTAGTACAAGATTGGCTCTGATTAGTCATATACTAAAGTTGTTGAAAAGGTATAAAGGGAATATGGGAAAAAATACAAATTCCACCTGCAGGGATTGGGAAAGTTTCAAGGGGGAAGTAATATTGGCTCCAGGCCTTGAAAGACAGATAAATGGAGGTACTTCTGGTGGAGAAACCAAATGTAAACAAAGATACAGAAAACGGAGTTCAGTGAATTAGTGGAATGGTGTGTTGCCTTGTGTTGCAGTGGTAGCATTGTAACTATATTAAAATACAAAGAGCATGTTTGTCTGGCAATTAAAAAAATAACAGCGTGGTTGACTTCATAGGGGCATGTTGTCTCCAGCTCTACATCTTACCTTATAGCAGCTGGATTCTTGCATTTATGTCATATGCCATGCACTTACAGGCATTTGAATTTGTGATCCTTCTGCTTAAATAAAAAATAGAAGGGGACAGGTGGATTGAGGGAGCTTCTGTAATAGAAGGCTGTTGGTTTGCGTGTTGGTGGATGGACAGAAGAGCAAGGGTTGAATGACCAAAGTAGAGATGATCTGTGGGTCTCCAGTCCCTGGGGGGAAAAAATGGTAGCTAATGAGTGGGCAGAACTTGAGCCTGCTTTCTTCTTGAACGTTTCACCCAATCTAGACAAGGAAAACACAGAATAATTCAAGTTAATGTGCATTTATTGAGCACATACTTGCACAAACACTGTAATAGGCACAGTGGTAGATATTGAGATACAGTAATACATTGTTCTTGCTCTAGTTATAAAGAATAAAAGCAGACAGACGTATGAGCTACTAACTATTGCACAAGGTAGAATTCAGAAAGAGCTAACAATTTGCCATGGGAGTGTCAAGGCAGATTTATTTTGACTTAGAATGGGTAAGAAATATTTCTAAAGAATTATATTTGAAGTGAGATGTAAAGATTATGTAGGCTGTTGATCAGTAAACAAGTGTGAAAAAGCATTTTGATTGATGGAAAGAGTAAGCCATAAAATGCAAGAGTTATTTTAGAAATTAAAACAAGGATGTGATTTATCCTTTATTATGAGATGAAATTAAGGTCAGATCTTCACACACCTTCAAAGTCATGTCACTGAATTTGAACTTAAAATTCAACCAGGAGCCATTGAAGATATCTGAGACATGAAGTGACAGCCAAATCTGTGTAGGAACTCAGGTGTACCAGGAAGTTCTTTATTGCCACATATTATAGCTCCAGAAACAAGCTATATGTGTCTGACAGTTCCTCAGATCACCATAGCATAGGGGCATAAGTTAGGATTGGAGTTCTTGATTATTTAAATTTTTTTTTTATTTATTGATTTGAGAGAGAGGGGGAGGGAGAGAGAGAGAATAAGTGGATTTGTTGTTCCATTTATTTATGCATTCATTGGTTGCTTTTGGCATGTATTCTGACAAGGGATTGAACCCACAACCTTAACATATCAGGCTGACACTCTAACCAACTGAGCTAATCAGCCAGGGCTGGAGCTCTAGATTATTTGGGTTAAGGGTCAGATATATACTGAAATGCACAAACCAGCTCTTAGTATGGATTTGATAGCCACTCCATCTCCATCTCCACCTCTTCTGTGGACTCTCATAGCATTTGCTTTATTCTCTGTATTTCTGACACATGACACACTTCATGGCAAGTAACAGTTACTCAGTGAATGTTCTCTGAATGAACAAATGGCAGACTTGCAGGGAAGAACCTGGTTATCAGCACCTGAATAAACAATCCACACAGGAGCACATGGTTTTGGGCAGGACAGAAGACTAGCCTTGGGTAATTTCATTTGATCCTTGGATAAATAGCTCATTTTCCTGAAGTGAGTGTCCTTTATTTGATTTCATAACATTTACAATTGTCTGTTATATTAATAAATAAGTCAATCATAAAATAATAAGTAAAAATCAATTTCTAAGTCTTTTAAGAGACATCCAAAATCACTAAATAGGAAATATGTGATCAAGGGAAATGTTTTTGTCCACTATGGAAGGAGTGGTTAAAGCTTGGTCTTTATTCTCTTCAAAGTATGTTTTTAATAGTTTCCATTTTTGCTTAAAACATCTGAAACCTACATGCAATTTAGATACATTTGGATGTCTACCTTTCCAGTTTGTATAGATTTGTCATTCATACTCAGTGGTATATTGTCATTACCTATAGGTAAATTAAAGCATACCGTGCACACTGAATTGTGTGCGTGCATGTTGTGTGATGTATGACAGCACAGGATCCTCACAAGCTGGAATGTGGAAAAGCCTTATTAAATTTCTAAGTGTTCTCCCTTCAAGTTCTGTGCTCTTCCCTGCTATGACATATTGGAATGTGGTCATATTTCCATTGTCCTCTCCTATTCCTCGTGCTCTGTTTGTCCAGAAAGTTTACAGAGACACATGCAAAGAGATTAGGTCTTAGCTCTGGTCCCTTTTCATAGTACAGACTTCTTGCCCAAGCCATAGAATTTACCAGAGAAAAATGCAGAGATATCAACATTCAAAAGATAAGTACACAAAACATATCCTGCTTCGGTAGAGGTTCAGTAAGGTATGCATTTATAGTCAAGTGTATGGAAATACTGGGAAGTTTTCTTTTCACTTTAGTTTAAGTGTCTCAAAGACCTCTCTTTCAAGATTTTTTTCAAAGATTTTGATAGATTTCTCTTGGTTGGGGATCATTTTTACATCATTCCAAAGTACTGTACTGTAAAAAATGAGAGGTCTTTGGTTTCTTAGGAGGGAGCATGAAGGGGTAAAAAATGCCAAAGATTTTATATAGCGTGTTTCTCAGAATTATTGAGTCAGTCCTAGACACATATGCCTGTATGTGCCCACACATTTACATAAAATGTATTCTTTAATTTATTGACCTTAGAGAGAAAGAGAGGATGGAGAGAGAGAGAGAGAGAGAGAGAGAGAGAGAGAGAGAGAGAGAGAGAGAGAGAGACTGTGGTTTATTGTTCCACTTATGGATGCATTCTTTGGTTCATTCTTGTATGTGCCCTGACTGGGGATCAAACCCACAACCTTGATATATGGGGACAGCACTCTAATCAATTGCACTACCTGGCCAGGGTCTAAAAGGCATTATTTTTAAAGTGCTGTCTAAAATCCCAAATCTAATACCCCTCAAAAAAATCCCAAAAGGAATTTTTGGTATGTGTTCAGCAAACTGTTTCATTTTTCTTCTGGGCACAGTTATCTACACTGTTCAACTTCCCTTTAAGTTTTATGTGGCCGTGTAGCCTTGTTCTTACCAACGCACCATGGACAGGAGTGTGGCAAGCTACTTCAAGACGTCCTAACCTAAGATTACCATACTTTCTTTTCTCACTCCCTCCCATCACTCCCCTCTGGTCTCCTCCTCTCTTTGCATACAGGCTGGACAGAGAGGATCCTGAGGCATTGTTTTGAGCCCTAGGGGGTAGCCTGGGCAGTAGATGGAAGGATTCTAGATCTCTGAGTCACTACCTGCAGGGAGCTGCTCAGGAGAGCTGCCTGAAAGGGAATATCTTTGTAAGACTTTGTGTGAGTTACAAATAAAGTTTGATTGTGGCATTTGTTTTGACATCATGGAGTTTGTTTTTCACCATAGTTAGCTTTTACTCTAAAACAAGGACAGGCAGGGAGGAAGTTATTAGGGAGGACGTATTGCGCCTCTCTATCAATGAACTACTTTTGTTCTTCTAGGGAATATGTTTTGATCAACATAAAGACCTAATAGGTGTGTACGGGTCAGCAAATTGGATTATTGCAATTTCATACTATCATTGATGGTAAATGATTTTCCCCTACTAAGGTTGAAGTACAGAGTCTGAGACCATCCCTGTGGTGATTTTGGGTGTAGTCACCACAATATGTAAATCTGATGCTAAAAATTATAGCAGTTAGTCAGGTGAAGAATTTGAGTACTATATATAAATCACAATGAACCTTAGTGTATAACAGTAAAGATTTATCATTGTACAAATTTCTGTGCAGTGACTTAGTTTGTTTGTTTTTCTTTTGTTAAAAGGAACCATAAAATTGTCAGAGAATTTACTCTAAAGCTCCTTAAATACTAAGTCTCCCAGAAACTGAACCATACTCCTCATTGTAATGCCTGTGCCTCCTCATTCCCAGAGGTCTCAGAATTTATCTCTAGACCACGATCTAGAATGGTTATAACCATTACCCCCCTTTTATTGAGTACCTCCCAGGTACTGTGCTAGACACTTGACTTTTACAGAAACATAATGCATTAGGTATTTGTATTCCTGTTCTCTAAATGAGGAAACTGAGGCTTAGATGGCTTAAGTGATTTGCTCAAGGTCAAACAGCTGTAGTGTGACAAAGCAAAGATTCCAAAATTCATGTTCCTAATCAGTGCTCCATGCTCCTGTTATGGACCTTTGTATTCTTTCATTATATGATTTTATATTAGTTACCTCTCTTTTATAACTAACACTCCCTTTTATGAAATATATACACACATATATACACATATATATTTCATAAAAATATACATATATTTTATATATAATCCCCTCTTTCCTTGAGTGAGGCCAAACTTCAAGGAATATCATATTTGTTCAAGACCATTACATTGTAATGAGTTCACATTAGATATATTTTCTCAGATTCTCAGTCACCAAACTTTGGATAGAAACAGTGTAATAATTTACTCACTTTATGTTCTTCTTATTTTGAAGTTGAATTTCAAAAGATCAGGAAAGCATTATTCCAAGATCACTTCTCTTTTAAAGAGATGGAATTTATCACTCTGTTTTCTCACACAGTAACAAAATTGGAATGGCCTCATTAGAAAAGGAACATTTCAGCTCTGGCGACAGTAAACACAATGGAGATGCCAGAAATCCATAGCTCTTACTGTAACAAGACTGAAGGTTTTGACGATAGCCTGAATTTAACAGCCAAACCTTTGAAAATGAACCTGAGTGAAATAACAGTTATCTCACTTGCATCCTTTTGCCATCGTGGCACTAATCTATTTTTCTGAAAATATTCTCCAATGTAACTAACTACCTGCCACAATTCTTTCTCAGAGGAGACCAGTGCTATCAGAATCTCCAAGTATCTTTAGATCTAATTCACAACATTGCTTGCAACAGCTTCCTGAAACATAATTGCATGCATGTATAAACAAAAACACACAGTGTTTTCTGCCCTACAGCTGCTCCTGTGTTTCGGCATCTCTGAAATTATAGTTACTAAAGCTGTTCGATGACCTGCCCAACACACAAATATGTAAACATCAACTGGACTAACCACAGATCGTCTCATAATAAATAATGTATTAAATATCACCTTTCACGTGGATCAAATCACTTACTTAGCTGGGAGAGAGGGTGTTTGCAATAATTTCGACAAAGGTAATTACTTTGAAAAGTTAAGTTTTTTGATAACTAGGATGGGAACAACATAACTACAAATAGCAGTTGACCGCCGTTAGAAAGATCTAGATAGAATGGGAAGGGAGGACAGCTATACTGTTCTTATACAGCTATGGCTATAACTTTTTAGTTTTTTATGTTTGTATTTTCTTTATTTTTTTAAAATTTTTTATTGTTTATGCTATTATAGCTGTCCCAATTTTTCCCCTCTTGTCTATGTTCTTTGTCTAGCTTATTAAAAACAAAGATACTGAATTTGAATTGTTCTAAGCCCTTACAGTAACAATGTGACCTCACAAGCCTGCAGGTCACAGAGACTATCTGATATCAGAGTTACAAACATCTTGCTTAAAAGAGGTTTATCTCATTAATCAAAAGTAATCACGTTTGTCTAATCCCTAAGCTGTTTCCACTTATGTAAAATATGACAATTAGTCCTGAGGATATCTATTCTGCCCTGGATAAAGCTCTTTCCTTCAGAGCAGTTTTCTTCCTTTTTAAGTTTTTTTTTTCTTTCAGCCTTCAACGGTCACTCTTTATCCTAAGCTTAGAAAAGGAAGACATAGAATTAGTAGTAATAGAGAATGTATTATATTCAAGGAATAAATTAAGAAATATATTAATTGAGGAAAAAAAGAAAGCCTGCTGTGTAATCTGTGCTTTTACTCAGGTTCTAGAAAACTAAAATTAAAAATTGGTCAAGACATCTAATGCTCTGAAGGACAAGAGAGGCACATTGGAAAATAAACAAGCATTGACTACCAAGTGTCTGGAGGGAATTCCTGGGGACAACTTGGCAGTGACCAGAGAAGCACGACTGAAGAAGAGGGCATAGATTCCTGGAACAGGAGTGATACTATGTTTATTTTGAATAAACTAGTTATAGGGAAAAATAAACCTGAGAATACTGCATAAAGAACATTACACAGACTAAGAATGAAGACCGTTGCCATATCATTTAGAAATCAAATGATGTCTAGAGAAAATAGTCGTGTGTTAAAGAAACATACTACATTTTAAAATAGCCAACTAACAGAGATTTGATTTTCCATGGGGTTAGAGAAACTAACCAGACTGTGACACTGGCTTGTTGGGGTGGGGAGGTGGCGGAAACAGGATAAAATAACTTGAAACTTACCTTGAATCAGTTACCTAAAAAAAAAATCAGCTGTTGTAGATATTTTTACAGAGGGATATATTTAACGTAAGTCAGGATGTAATGAAGGGGATTTAGATGTGTGATTGTGTCAAGTTTAAGTGTTCTGTGTGAGGAACAGGGACATAACTGCATGAAAATGGGAAGATTTCTCAAATGGCAAAATTGAAGAGAATCATAAACAAAAACTGTCAGAAACAAAATGCATAGATGCAAGAGGAAAAAACCATCTATAGAAAACAGTGTTCCAAATTGTTCTGGGGGAAGGCAGAGGTCTTGTTCTTAGGAAAGTCATGCCGCTCCTGGTAATCATGACTCTCTGTCACAGTCTCATGCACCATCTATTTTAAAACTGATCTGTAGCTTTATTGAGAAAAGCTTGTTCTGGGTGACAAGCTTCCCGATCCGATCTTGCAGCATGAACCACGTTCAGTCTGTTCACCTGGATGATTTGCCCACACTTCGCACCTCCTGAGGTAGGTGCTCTCTTTGCATCTCATTTGTCACAATATTTTTATACACCCAAACCATTTTTATGAACATGCCACCTGACTGACTGACACACTTGCCCAATATCTCCCCTTTAGAATTTTAAGTATAATTAAAATTTTATTTTTTAGATCAGGTCAGCAAATACTTTTTTTTTTTTTTTTTGTAAAAGATCAACTAGTATTTCCAGCTTTGCTGGCCACAGAGTCTTTGCCCTGACTACCTCACTCTGCCGCTGAGGTGTGAAGGCATCCCTTGGCTGTACCTAAGCAAATGAGCGTGACTGTGCTCCAAAAACTTCATTTACAGAAGCAGGCAACGGGAGGTTTTGTGAGTGGTGGTTTGTAGACTCCTGTTTTAGATGACAGTCTTTCATTTTTCTTGATCCAAATTTCCTTTGAGAGATTCTTTCTATGGAATCATGCCTCTCCTTTTCTCTGGACTATTTTTGAAATTCTTTTTTCTGAAATGTAGATAAGTGTCTTTAATATGATCACGCTTTTTATACCCTTTAATCTATGACTAGCATGGGTTTGGTAAGTGGGATGGCATTTAAGATGCCCAGAGCCGCCTTCACTATGTGGCTTAGTTGGCTGGAGCATTGTCTGGTATACCAAAGGCTGTGGGGTTTGATCCCTGGTCAGGGCACATACCTCAGGTTTTGGGTTCAGTCCTCAGTTAGCCTCACATTGAGGTTTCTCTCTCATACTTTTTCTCCCTTCCTCTCTCTCTCTCTCAAAAAAAAACCAAACAAACAAAAAATCAATATACATATCCCTGGGTGAGAATAAATAAAAAAGCACAGAACAATCAAGTAGAACTTAAAAAAATTTTCATTCATTTAACTCCATTTTTTAAAAAGTCTCACTCGTTCTTTTGTCTCTAGAAGGGTCTTACAGAAGAACGAATTCAAACCTTGTATAACACTTTTTTTCTCTCTTTTCTCCTGTTTTCACACACTTACACTCCACTGATTTCCACCAAACCCTGTCCCAAATCCCCCTCTCCCAGCAAGTTCAACCAACACAGTTTTATTTTTTCCTTGGCATCTCTGACTTAAAGCACTTCATTTCATAGATTGACAAAAATAGTTTGCTGATTTTTGTTCTTTCTTTTTCTTCTTCCTTCGTGCTTAGATTCAAAATTTGAAGAACTAGGCCAAAAGGGGAGAATATAGGCCAACAAAAAACAGATCAAAACCCGGCATGAACATTCCTCATTCTAATTTTTTATCCTGTCAATATTGCCTTTATTATCTTTAGTACTATTATTTGTTTAAGTATATTTTAATTACACTTAAAACACACACACATTTGCACACAGTACCTAGAAAGAATATCGTTGTAAGTGGCTTTTAGAGGCCATCCTCTCTCCCATGCTGATAGATATCGCATCTCCTAAGTTAAAGGACTAGAAGCTGGAAGAGAGGAAAGGGTGAGACTTGGGCTACCCTTGCACTGCCACAGCCATCAACCAGCACCTACTAACAGACTCGGCCACTTCACACTAACACAAAGCAAGCAAGCAAAAATAAGTAAGTAAACAAGTAAGTAAACAAACAAACAAATACATAAATGGAGGGAGGGAGGGTCGCAGCGCCATACTGCAACCACCTGTAACCACCTCCTGAGCATCACTGGGCTGCTGGAGTGGTGAGAGCGGAGGGCCTGTCCATGAATACGGTTCAGCTCTCTGAGTCATGTTCAGAAAGGCAGCCTTCCCGCAGGAAGTGGGAAGCTCAGAAACGCGGAAGGGGGTTGCTAGCACATGTGGTTGCTATCAGAGGGCATTGACCAAGAAGATCTCTGTGGAGATTCAGTGGCCTGAATCTCTGTGGAGATTCAGGGGGTCTTGGTATAGTGAGGAAACCTGAGGAAGACCTTGCAGCCCTGGCATTGGCTTGCAATGGGCACTTTTGTCCAGGGTCAGAAATAGGCATGTCTAGATGCATTGTCTGGTGGCAGCTGAAGGTAGAAAGAACTGGGCCTGGTTATATAATAGTTCAGGAACAATACATTTGAGGCCTTAAAATAATACAATAATAAAATAGAAAGGAAGCTTAGTGATTATCTAGTAATTTGATAACATTCTTTTACATGTAGGGGAAAGTGAAACCTTAGAAAAGGAATTCCCCCAAAGTCACCTAAGCAGTTAGTTCAGACAGAGAAAAAGAATATGGATTTTACTCCCAAGTGCTTTTTCTCTGCATTGCTCTTTGTGATTAGAAATAGTAACTTGGTGCAGGACACCATGAGAAGCCTTGGGTTATTCTGCTGAGGTGAGTGTCAGGAGGGTATAGTGACCCCCCTTGCTTTAGAGGTTCAGCTAGAACTTTGTTTCATAAAGGGACTTCTCCAAACCACTGGAAGGTCTGTCCTTGTTTATTTCACATGCCCAGACTCCCCTCCCTGGGAGTCCGTAGTAACTAGCTTCCCAGGTGACTCTGATTTGTTTATTCTTCCCACTTGAGAATCACAGAGCTAGACAATGAGTCCTAATCATGCCACACATTAGAATCACTCACAAAACTTCTACATTTTAAAATAATACTCCTGCTCAGATCCCACTCTTCAAAATTCTGATATTGTTGGTTTGGTGTAGTACCTAGCCATCTATGTTTTAAGCATTCCAGGTATTCTAAATGTGTAGCCAGGTTTGAGAAATAGGAAGCTACAAGAAGCCTGAGAGAGAGGGAGTGCAAGCCTGGAAAGGGGCAATAGCAGACACGTGAAGAGGTAAGGAAAACTGTTTGGAGACATTATCAAGGACACAAATCAGGTCAGGAGAGTGCCATTGCTCAAGAGGAGTGGAAAAGG
This sequence comes from Tonatia bakeri, assembly GCA_004024845.1. Taxonomy (NCBI): domain Eukaryota; kingdom Metazoa; phylum Chordata; class Mammalia; order Chiroptera; family Phyllostomidae; genus Tonatia; species Tonatia bakeri. Next base: position 11,119 of record PVIA01001034.1, read on the forward strand.
AGGGGCTAGAAGCTGGTGGGCCTTTTGAGGACAGTAATGAAGTTCAAACAGCCTCAGGTGGAAGCACTTGGAAGCCTGATTAAACAAAGACAGCAGGTCTTAGAAGAAAATCTTTGAAGACACCATCTCTGTCTTCAAGCTGAAGGACTTTTGGCTTCCTCAGCAAGAAGAAAAATGGCATAGGACAAATGACTCAGAAGGAAGTTTTTTGAACTGACAGGTAAAAACAATAATAATAATTGGGCAGTTCTAGAAGGGAGAGTGTATCTTATGCCAGCAATTACAAGGTTTTAGTGCATGAGATAGCAAAGTCAAAATGATAGACTCTTTGGACTGGAGAACGGTAGAGATCATCGGAGTCAGCCCCCTCACTTCAGAGAGAATGAACTTGAACCCCATAGAGGCGCAGGGACTTGCCAAAGATCACCTGTAAGCCAGGGCTCTAACTTCTGTCTGCAGTGACTGGGAGAGTCAGTGCAGTGTGATGGGAACACAGGCTATGGAGTCAGCCTGGCGGGCTTGCTGTCCTCGCTTTGTGGAAATTACTTACATTCTCTGTGTCTAACTTTATCATGGGTTGTGGGATGGATTAAATGAGTTAATATCCATAATGTGTTTAAAACAATGCCTAGCATTTTTTGTGTGTTGTGTATTAACTGTAATTGTTACACCATACTGTTTTTTAATCCTCACTCCAGGATTATGTTTACTGATTTGAGAGAAAGAGAGAGACAGAGACAGAGACAGAGAGAGAGAGAGAGAGAGAGAGATAGAGAGAGAGAGAGGAGAGAGAGAGATCGATGTGAGAGAGAAACTTTGATCAGTTGCCTCCCATATGTGCCCCAACCGGGCATCAAACCCAAAACTTTTTGGTGGATGGGACCACACTCCAACCAACCAAGCCACCTGGCCAGGGCCACCATACCATTTTATTCAGTGATCAAAATATAGCACAGCGAACAAGACTGTAATAATAACTTGTCTATTTGAAAATGGATATTTGGTAAAAATTCAGATTTAAAAACTCTAAAAATATTAAATTTTGGTGAATCCCAAAGCCATGTGTTTTCTGTAAAGTGCCGGTTCTGAATCTCGCTCCAGGTCATCTGAAACAGAACCTCGTGGAGGCAGGAACAATGGTTAGAACAACTTCCAAATAAAGACTTGGAAGTTGATCTAACCTGTATTTTTATGCTAACCCTACTAGTCTGTGTAAGCAAAGGCCATTTATTTATTCATTCAACAAATGTTTATGAATGCCCCATTATTATGTCAGATATTTTGTTATTTATAAGGATGCAAAGATATATATTCATGTAAGTTTCTGTCTTCAAGAAGCTATAATACAGAAGTTTCTTAATTGTTCATAGATATAATTTCTTCACATCTCTAAGTGGAACTGACACAATAACTAACATTGAAGTATAGGAATTATTCTGGAAGGTAGGAGAGGGATACAGTTAAATATACATAGGAGGATTCCAGTCCATGAAATCCCCCATGCTCCCGTTCTTTATCTATAAGCATTCTAGACTACTTACTTCCAGGTAGTATTCTAGATCTTGAAAATGGAGCCGTGAACCAGGCAATCTACTCCCATTGAGTTTACATTCTGGTGGTGGAAACTCACAACAGTCAAGTAAATAGACAATACATTTTCAAGTAACAGATCTAAAAATACACATAGAGGTAGTGCATAGAGAATGAATCAGAGGTGGAGGGGTCTTTCTGTTTTTTCCTGGTTCTTTTCACAATGACGTCCACAAATGTGTTGCTCAATAAATAAATCCTTATGATCTATGACTAAATATAAGACATTACTGCTAGGTACTATCTTTTAACATGTGTCAGATCTATTCTGAAAAAAAAAAAAACCCTCTAAAAAGTTGTGGTTCCTTACTATATAAACCATTTCTTCTTTGTCCATTTGTATGTTTAGTGTATTGCTGCTAAGGCAGTAATTGTTTAGGACAGAAGGTGGGGCACAAAACGTGAGACTTAGAGGATTTGGTAACTAAGAGAGGAAAAGGTCACTCCCTCAGAGTAACCACTGATGAGCTAATACTAGATGCACAGAACTTTGATGAGAGGATTTGGGGTTTGGGCTGCACAGTAAAGGGTTATGGAAGAAGCAAGCTGTGGGCCATTAGGTCTTACGACAGGTGGTAGTCAGAAGGAAAAAGCCTTCTGAAGATTAAAGGGAAGTCAACTATCTATGGTATAATGAAGGAGAAATGGACATTAAAAACACAAAAGATTTTCTTAAGACTTTTGTTTACTAGTTCAGCAAAATTATACAAAAAAGAATTCTTTGGTGATGAAACATTGTTGTTCAAAGGGTGGCAGACTGAAAATGTTAAGGCATAAGTTATACTCTAAGTGCATTTTACCCTTTTAAGTTTTGTTGCCAAGAACCTGACATATGGGTTTGACTTTGGGGTGAGCAAAGGGAAGGAGCAAACTGGTCATTTTCATCACAAAGTTGAAAAGAAAAAAATTTTCATCTAACAAAGGAAAGTCGTTAATGGACCTGATTTAGATTATATGAGTGACTTTCTGGAGGAGGGTTTATCTGAAGCATGTGAATAAATTTTCTTCCCCGGGCACTCGGGCACTGTTGGGTGCAATAAAGAGGTAATTTACTAAAAGGCATCAAGGTGCTCTTTGGCATCCTTAAAACTAAGCATGATAGTTTATAATGATAATGGTTACAATAATAGCAGAGTAAACTGAAAGTGCAGGAATGTTTCTGAACTAAAAATATAAAAGGAAATGTGTGATTTAGAATGCTCCTGAGGCCAACCAAAAGACTTGTCTGGGGAAGATCCAGAGAGGCTGGTAACACAGGCTTAAGCAATAATGTAATGGATTAATAGATTGGCTGGAGGAAGAGAAGGAAGGAAGGAAGGAAGGAAGGAAGGAAGGAAGGAAGGAAGGAAGGAAGGAAGGAAGGAAGGAAGGAAGGAAAGAAGGAAGGAAAGAAGGAAGGAAGGAAGGAAGGAAGGGAGGGAGGGAGGGAGGAAGGAAGAAAAAGCCATGTTCAGCATTTCAAATCACTTTTATCTGAGCACTGGGGACATTACCAGAGTATTTCTTTCTGTGCTCTCTTCCCCTTGGGAAGCAATAATGACTTCAGCTGCTTTGTCTAACAGTACATTTAACCGTCAGCTGCTTACCCAACACTGCACATCTGCAGAAACTCTGAAGGTCAGATACTCTGTAATATCACTCACTGATCAGTACTAGCTTTCTCATGCCATTCCCCTGCTTATTTTTAGGAAAAATGGTAACTGTTGTGATAAAACAGAATTAGTAGGATATATTTCCTTTTATAGAAAAAATAATTATGCCAACTATGAAAACTTCATATCGCCCAATTTTGTGATAAATAAAAATTAGAAGTCATGTGTGTAATTTAATAAGGCATAACTTGTGAAGACATACAGCCTTAACTTTAAATCCCAGCTCCATCATTTACTGAGTGACATTGAACGACTTCCTTATCCTCTCTGAGCCTAAAGATTGTCACATGTAAACGAGAAAAACAGGCCCTGTGACGTGAGAGCTTCTCAGTCCATGGCAATTCTGTCCTGCCACTCAGCAGGCAAATAGACACAAACCAGAATGAATGACCAGTGCTGGTTTTCCTGCCCTTAAGAAGCTCACCGTCCCGTGGGAAGTTAACAGTTGGCACACAAAAGGTTACGACAAAGGGTAAAAATTAAACAAACATTGAAGGTGTTTTATTTCCAGGACTAAACTTAAGAAAACTTTCAGAAAAGCAAAATGTCTCATTCATCACTAAATTCCTACATAGCCTTTCACATGATACTAAATATACATATTGTTGAATCCTTTGCACATAAACCTTTAATTGAAATAAATTCAGACAGAATTTTATTAGTTTTTTTTAATCTGAGCAATTTTACTGTATTTTTCAAACGACTTTCAAAAACAGATGATAGAAAAACAACTAGGAAGTGATCAGTTTTAAGTGTTTGTTCTTTTTTTAATATAGTTTAAGTTTAATATTTTATAATAAGAAATGATAATGATCGTGTTTAACAAGTGACTTGGGAAATTCCAGAAAATTTAAGTCTGCATTCATTATCCAATACTCAGCACAACAATGGATCTAGGGAAAGTTCTTCAGGTCCAGGCCTCTGTTTCCTATAAAATAAGGAACACGACTAGGCAGTCTTAAGGGCACAGCCAATTTAGACTTCTGTAAGTTCCTCAAAGGTTTAGACTCCTGTGTGAACCCATCTTCCCAACCGTGAGCTCAGCGGGTGAGGGGGCCCCGCCAGGTCTGCTCTCACGGAAATTCCTGGTAGCACATTTTCTCTCTAGCAAAACAACTGACACTCCATCAAGAGGGCCTTTGAGTAAGAAAATCTACGAGTGGCCAGTGAGCTGGTCTGAGTCACTACTAAATGCTTTTTTAAATTTTGTTAAGTGGGTTAGGGGGTTATATAGAATCCAGTATATTTCTACTTTTTTAACTTTAAGTTTGGATGTTCTAAATGAGAGTAAGGAAGCTTTAAAAATCCAAAAAATTATAAGTCTGGAGACTGGTACAAAAGGCCACAAGGTGGGTAATTCATGCTGAGAATTAGTGTCTGATGCATACACCGATTCCTATTGGTTATTGGTAAAGACCTAAGTTAAATACTGGTCCCCTAGAGTGGACCAGTTCTTTTTAAATTTCAGCATTTTCTCCAATAAGAAAAACTGAATTAATCTCTGAAATCTATTAATTCTAAAATTCAACTATAAAACTAAGGTTGTTTTAAACTCTGAAATTTGGGGGATTTGGAGATTTTTCAGAAGCACTGAAGGAAATTACATGTAAGACAAGCTTGGGTGATGACTTTTAGGGCAAAACAGGAAAAGAAAGAAGAAATGCAAATGGTCAGCAGGTATCCCTTCATGTTTTCAGGTAAATTCTACAAAGAATAGCTTTGGTTTTGTTTTTGTTTTCTGAGTTAATACAAAGAATGAATGATAGTTAATCTAGGGAAAACAAACAGGCAAAAATTTGAATTCAGGCTTCTTATTATCGGGTATGACTGGTTTGACAAAACCATTTGGACAGAGTGATCAATCTATGAGTAAATTGATACTGAGATTTCACCCAAGGGCAAAGCCCTGGAGGAAAAGAGGATTTATGTCACTCCTCCTGTCCTATGGCACCAGCTGATTTCGTTTCTTTCTTTCTCTCAATGTTTTACATATTTATTCAGAAAATGAAAATAGAAGCTGAGTTTTCAAAGAAGAGGCTTTGAAAATCCCCAAACCTAGACCATTGATTTTTTAAAATATTTTATCTTTTTGTTTTTAGATAGAGGTGAAGAGAGGGAGAGAAACATCAGTGTGTGGTTGCCTTTTTCGCACCCCACCCTGGGGACCTGTCCCACAACTCAGCCAGGCATGTGCCCTGACCAGGAATCAAACCAGCGACCCTTTGTTTCACAGGGTGGCACTCATTCCACTGAGCCACACTAGCCAGAGCTAGACCATTGATTTTTGATCTTTAACAACACTCTTTCTCAAATGAAATCTGGCTCAGAACCCTGAGACAAGCAAAAGCCACACTTCATGATGTTAAGAAAGAAGGGTATTCGTTTACATATGTGACCACAGAGGCAACAGAAACCTCAGGACTCCATGAAACAGTCTGAAAACCATTGATCTGTAACGCTAAACCCCACTTTCACATTCCATAATGGAGCCCCTTGAAACTCTTGCCCAAGTCAATGCAACAAGCTGGAGACAAAAGTGATCTACAAAAAAGTGAAAGGTGATGGGGCATTGTTTCGGTCCAGGGACATAGAGGAAGAACAGTCTGAACTGGACAGAATTGAAGAATAATTCAGATTTAATAAAATTATTTTTGTGTGACATTTTAATATCTGTAATGAACCTTTTAGATACACTATTAAATTAGTTCAATTCAACAACTCTTGTCTGGTTACTAATTATGTAGTACTTGATACAAATAAGACCACTGTATTGACTACTAGGCACATAATTTCAAGTAAATCTCTCAACCAAGCCACAAAGGAAGCATAGTATAAAAAGACCTCACAGTATGTCAATAGTAGAGCTAGGATTTGAATCCAAGTCTGTCTCACTCCAAAACCAATGTTTCTTCTGCTTGAAAAGATCGTATTTTAAATAAGGGACAAGGATATCCGTCGTGGGGAGGAGAGCTCCTAGGATTGGTTGGGCTTTTGAGAGTCTACAGGGTGAAGGTACACAGTCAAGGAAGCTGAAGTTCCTGGAGTAGGGAGGCTTGTCCAAGGTTTTGCAGCTGGTTAGTGGTGACATCCAAAACACAGGAAAGGTTTTTTATAAAGGAGTCAGAGAGAAACTAGAGGGAAAATGTAGAACAATGGAATGGCAGAGTAAGCACAGAGAGAAAACACAACTTCCATGGGGAAATACTGAAAGAAACACACATAGATGAAGACTATGGGGCCAATGGTATTTTTCTCTTTTGCTCTAAGAGAGGGACTATTTCTTTCTTCCACTGATTCTTTCTTATTGAATCAATCTCATATTTTTTGTTATTCAAGATCTAGGTTAGATTAACTACTGCTCTTTTCAGAAACTACACCTAAGTTTCTGCCAACTTAAAAACTTGCATGTTTTTTTATATTGATTCTCACACAGTGACTATCATTATTTCTGAGAATCTACTTTGTATTCTGTGTTTATGTTCTAGGGCTCATCTGGCTGTCAAGCTACCAGTCATAGTGTACATAGGTCTTTGGATGAACTTGTGGGTCCATGTACATCACAATTCAAATTTATTTGTACACTGGTATTTGAATAATTCATTTCTTCACCTCCAAATTTGTCACTGTGAAGGAATATCTTTGACTTATATTTTCCCCATTTTCTTCTTCTTTAGTTTTACCTGAGGAAAATGTTTATTGTAAATCAAACATACCTAAAAGTGTCACTTATGGAATTATTTTCCATAACACGCACTTCAGTATTAAAGCAATAAAATTTCACTTCTTTTTTTACTTACTAGTCAGAAGTGTACAAACCAAGTCTGTCCCAACTCTAAAAAGGAAATAAATACAATCAATTTACTCTTTCAACTTAAAGGTAATGTATTTTCAGATGTTCTTCTAACTATAGATAATTTTTTAGATGTGGTCTTTGGGGACAACACATACTCAGATAGGCCACTGTTACTTCCTTCTCCACAAGTTTAAATTTATCACTTTCCTCTATATATACATGCTTTTTGACTCATAAAGACATCTAGTTTCTTTGTTCCTCCAGTCTTATCCCTGTCCTAGCCCTTTTTCTGCTCTTTCCAATTTGGATCTCAAGCTGGTCTTCACAGTTCTCTCAGTTGTCTGGCACCCACAACATATTCAGTGAAACAATAGTAATGTTGTTTTATCTATTTTTCTTTTTACTGTTCTCAGATGGTATAAACCAGAGAGAATTACAAAACTGTGCAAGCTGGGACTATGCAAAAATCATATTTCCTAACCTCACCGACCTTTTTAAACCCTCATCTTTTATCTCCAACTAGCTACTCAATGCCTTATTCCCTCATTTTTAGCAGATGCCCTCACCTCCTGCTTCATCAAGAAAACTGAGGTTATCAGGCATGAACTCCATCCTCTGATAACCACCCTTCATACTGTCTCCTTTATTTCATTCCAGAATGAGGGGTTTAGTGGCGTACTTCAAGGCTATTATCTTAACCTTTGCTGTTAACCCCTTCCTGTCTACTTCTTTCAGGACCATTCTCTAAGCTAGAAGTCTCCACCATTCTGGCGTCTCTGGGCCATACTGGAAGAAGAGTTGTCTTAGGTCACACATTAAATACACAAACACTAATGTAAACAAAAAAAATCTCATAATATTTTAAATAAATTTGCAATACTGTGCTGCTCTGCATTCATAGCCATCCTGGGGCCAGCCCACGGGCTGCAGGTTGGACACCCCTGCCCTTTCCCCATGTCTTAAATTTCTCTCCCTACTGACTGCTTCCTTTCTGCTTTACCTTTTCAAATATAATTCAAGTTCTTCTCATCCAAATATATCAAAGGAACATTTTCCTTTATCCCCTGTTTACTCCTCAGATCACTAAAATGTACTTTGTGCTTTCATTCATCTGTGGAAAGTGTTAGTGTCAAGGACCCCAATAACCTACTTTTATCAAACCTAATAGATGGCTTTCAGGTCCTGTCTTCCTGGGTCCCTCTGCCACATTCAGTAGTTTCAGTTCTTTTAAAAATTATTTTTCTTCTGGCTTCTAAGACCCATGAACTTTTCAGTGTCTTCTCGTAAACTTCTTAGTCTCTCCAAATAGATCCCCTCCTCTCTTCATTAACCCTGCTGTGCATAGGTCATAGGATCTACCCTCATGGATTCTCTTTTACCTTGTGATAAGGATTTCTGCTTCTAAACTTCTGATCCATTTGTCTTTCTAGAGCTTAAGCTTATTCAACTGTCTGCTCTACTTTTGATATATTCCATAGGTACTTCAGACTGAGTATGTTAAGGTGGGACTCATCTCTCCTTTTACTTTAAACCAGGTCTCCCAACTGCATTTACTGATTTAGTTAGTGGAATCCAAGAAAACTGGAAACATGGTTTCCTTAAATCTTCTTTCTCCTTGCATTAATAACACATATAATATTTGATTTAGCCTTTTTCCTAATAATTGAATTTGTCCACATCTTTGCATCCCCATGTCTACTATCATCCTATTGTCTTATTGGGACTGGTGCACCAACTTCTATAACCATTTTGCCTATAAACTGCTTTGCTCTAAATCCCTCCTTCTCACAACTTTTAGATGTATCAATATAAAACATATTCTGACTGTGTCAGTCCGACTGTCAATACTGTAGAGGTGGATGCAATAACCTAAATACATGAAAAATTTTAGTTCTAAAAATTTTATAGAACTAAATACACACAAAACACACACTCTTTTGTATATGTGTGTGTGTGTTTCTGTGTATTTGGTTGTATAAAATAAAGTAAGAATTTCTGAATAAGTTCAATGCATTGTTATCAACGTGAATATCCTGGTTTTGATATTACATGGTAGTTTTGCAAGATGTTACCATTGTGGGAAACTAGATAAAGAGTACTTGTGCTCACTCTGTATTATCTATTATAACTGCATGCAAATCCACAATAATCTCAAAATGAAAAGTTTACTTAAAAATACCTTGTAAAAGTATTCTCCAATACTCAGAAGTATTGAAGTATTTGAGCTTTTACTTTAACACAGCACACAAGTTTCTACTTCCCTCTTCAACTTTACCTCCCAACATTCTCACCACAAGTTTTTGCATTGTACTAACATTACGTTGCATCTAATTTTCTTACATACATCAAATTACTTCCCATTTTAGTATTCTGTCTATGCTCTTGCCACAGGCCGATCACTCATACTACTAGTCCTTCCTTGGCCTTACATATTTCTCATCATTAAAGGTTCTTTCCTTGACCCCTTAGATGAGATGATATATTTCTTCTTTGTTTTTTATAATTTTATACACACTATTACTACATTTATTAGAGATTTGTTTTCCTGTCTTACCTTCTACACCATAATCTCCTAGAGAATGAGAACGTCTCATTCGCTTTTTATTTCCGGTGCCCATTGTACTTTCTGGCAAATAACAGATGCTCTGTGTACATGTTTTACTTTAGTAAATGAAAGTGCTTCTCCATACAGTTTTGAAATCAGCAGTAAATTCAGTGCTGTTATCTTCTATTATGTAACAAGACCAGAGCATTCATTTGCAAATTTAAAATGATTGACTATTCTAGTACACTATTTAACTCTTTGTAACAATAGAAGTAATGTTTAACAGCTTAGCTAATTTCACCCTGGAATAAAATTAGTCTACTGATAATGATAATGAGCTACATACTAAGATGATCTGTGCAGATAACATGCAGATTTGGGGAAAGCATCACTTGAGAAAACTGATATTTTCCTTTCCATATATATGAATCAAGGTTAATTTTTTAATGCAAAGGCAAACTTGAGGATCCAGCAATTGAATAAAGCAAACAGAAATAAGATTCATTTGCAACATATTCAGATGTTTGCTTATCCTTTAGTTTAACTAGAATTCCACTCTCCAATTAAAAGCCACCCACGCACACATCAAAGTAGGTAACTAGTGATTAAGAAAAAAAAGTCTAGGTTCAGAAACTTGAGTTTATTATCCTTGAGCATGATGCTAAGATGGTAGTTATGAGAGGGGTGATTATGCTAAGGGTGAAACTTAAGTTTCTGAACTTGCTTCTGTTTTCTGATTCTACTTTTTACTTGCTGGAGGCTGAATGAACAGATAATCAGTTAAGACACTTATAAAATGAGTTTAATAATAGGTCAGACTTGCTGTCAGACCTAATGAGGGAATGTTTATTTTCTTTTTGAAATATGCAGAACATAGATGTTGGATAGCAGAAGTGTGAGGTGTAGCAACATTATTAGTTAAAGAGACAAGCTTTGGTAGAAGACATGATTGCCTGATTTTATTGCAAAATGAGATCTGTGACACTACCTGAAAAAATACAATTTTGCAACTTGTAAAATTTACTATATATACATATATATATATATATATATATATATACAGTTACATGATTTTGAAGATTCACTTAAAATCTTTTTCATCAAGTATGATTTAATTTAAATATTTTATATGCATAAATATAGAAACTATAATCCTAGTTTCATTTTTGTCCTTTTAAGGTTTGTAGAAACCCCAGCTCATTTTTCTTGGAAAGAAAGTTATTATCGATCCACCATGTCCCAGAGTACACAGACAAGTGAATTCTTCAGTCCTGAGGTTTTCCAGCATATCTGGGACTTTCTGGAACAGTAAGTATCAAATCAGCAGAAAAAATCAGCAGAATCTTATATTTTAACTAGTATAATTAAGTAAATATGAACTGACATAATATTGCATTAGTAAGGCATATTTCTAGAATAGATAAAAATCAGTTAATATTGTTGGGAAAATTTTATTTCTCCAGAATAAAATTGAAAAAAAAATTATTTCTATTTGAACACAGATATCTCTGTGTTCAAAATAAAGTAGAGAACCCACTACATTTTGCAATACCATTTTCCAACACCAAAACATCATTATTATTCCAAGGTGGTGTAGTTTGGGAAGATCAGAAGGTATCTCCTGCCCAACCCAAAATAACTTCCCCAACAATTCTCTGGTATTCAAAGTCTGTTCAGCTTGAAGACTCATTTACTCTTACAATGGGAATACACCACCAAGAAAGTAAAACACTAAATTTTGTTGGTCATTTATGTCTTGCTAAGAGAAGGATTATTATCTTCTTTCTGAAGATCTGGATTGGATAAATGAATAAATTAAATGGAAGATGAAAGAATATCAGAGTACTTGGGACCTTAAGGGAAGAGTAATAAAATATTCCATCCCTGATGCCTTTGCTCCTTCCCGTGTTCCATCCAGCAATTCTTTGATGGGGGGCTGGCTTCATAATTCCTATTTTACAAATAGGGCCTAGGTTTGAACTGCATGTGATTATACATGTGGTAAGTTGTTAAGCCAAGGTTCAAATCTAGGGTTTCTGATAGAAACCACCAAGCCTGGCCAACTCTGAGATGGAAAGAACTAATGTTTATTAACTGGTAAGGGTGTTTTAGTCCCTTTCAAAGCTCTAACATACTTTTTTGTTTGTTTTTCCTGTATGATAGGCCCATATGTTCAGTTCAGCCCATTGACTTGAACTTTGTAGATGAACCATCAGAAAATGGAGCAACAAACAAAATCGAGATTAGCATGGACTGTATCCGCATGCAGGACTCGGACCTGAGTGATCCCATGTGGGTGAGTGGCATGGGTCTCTCCTTTGATGTGTGGAGACATGCTAACCTCTGTTACGCCTGGATTTTTCATGGCATATGAAAGGCAGGTGGTTCTTAATGGGCAAGGCCATTGGAAAGTGAGTCAATTTGGTCAGCAGAGAGAAACATAGGAGCTTGTAGATTTTGCAACTGCCTCAACTCTCCATAATACGTGTTTCCACTGATGCAAGGGGTAAGCTTGGAAATTATTTTTTACATCATTTATCTGACTTGCTCTTCATGCCTATTTTAATTTAGAGGGCATGGTACCAGCCCAAGTTTTTACTGGGGAAGACAGAACCAGAATCTAGATCTGAATTCTATCCAAAGCACGTTCTATAATACTATGGCAGACTGCATCTCTCATGGAACTATCCTTCTGTAATGAAGGAGTTCTGAAAACACATATTTCATTACCTAATAATAGAATAGGAAGAATGAAGATAAAAAATGCATAAAAAGGCTTTCTTTGGCTTTACTGTTGGGTCACTTATGACTTTAAGCCTCAGTTTCCCATCTATAAAATGGTGAGAACTTGCATGCGACATACCTCCTAGACAGCTAAGGAGCATAGTTGAATGATAGTAAAACACTTTTCTGAGATGTTTAGATAAAATTTCTTGTATCTGTGCAGTCCTTAATGCTGAGGAGTTTCTCTCTCTCTCTTTCTTTACATTTTTTAAAAACATATTTTATTTACCACACAAGTCCTGCTGTTTTTTCTATAAAAATTTAAAACAAATAAAGACTTCTAGAAAAATTTTTTTAAAAATGAGAAAGACTGTGGGGTGTCATAGAGTATCCATTGCTGTGATAAAAGAGAGAGCTTTATAAAATGCCTATTTTGGAAGGCGGGTATTAAATGACTTCATGTTACAGAATGGCATAAATGAAAGGAACTAAGTGGATGTTTTGGAATGCCTTGCCTATCCTGTCTAATATAAGATTTTACAGGAATTTTCACAATATACTTTTTGATACGAATTGTATTTTTTATTATTGGGAGAAGCTGAAGTGAGGAAATAGAGGAAAAAACCCAAAATAGAAAGTTTTGACTTTGCAAATACATCATGTTTTGCTACTATATTGATCAGAGAAAAATGTTCTTCTTCCCTGGCTCCTTCCATTCTAACTGGAATATAGTCCTCAGATTTCCTTGAACTACTGAAAAGAAACTGACAGATAAATCCAAGGGATGGGTCATTGAAGGCCTTGGAGTGTATTGTTATGGAATATAAAGGTGTATAAATTCTGATTTGTCAGTGACTTCGAAATGACCTCAATCTACTAAATAATATTGCCTCAAATTAATAGGTAGCACTTGCCTAAGAAAACCTATCTTTTTTATATTTTTTCCAGAGATTTTCTATTCTTACTCTTGTACTCATAAGAGCAAGCAGAAGTTATAAAGTTTAAAATTGAGAATCCATCCTTTTCATTTAACGTTCCTATTGTTATATTTTTCCATACTGAAGTATTTTGCTTAACACACCATGCTATTTCTTGCTTCTTTTTTTATTAGAGATTTTCTTTTTGAGAACATCTCATTTTTTTCCTCCCCTCTGACCAATTTCTATCCATCCCTCAACACCCAGGTATCATACCCTCTCTGAGAAAACTTTTTCTATTACTGTTACCTACCAGTCTGAATTAGAGATCATTCCTCTGAAGCAACCTACGTGTATTTTTAGGTGTATTACTTATTACACCGCACTACAGTTCATTTCTCTGTCTCTAAACAGTACAGGGAACACAGCACAACGTGACTGGTGCAGTGGAGACTCCAGAAGGCTGCCTGGGTGCTCACAGGTAGCAGCGCCGAAAAAATAATTAAGTAGTTGGTTGGATCCCCCTGAGAAGAGTAGGGTCTAAACCCTAAGCTGGGATCTCCAGCCTAGAACAGCAGAGACCAAAAAGTACTCAGATAACAACCAGCAGGGAAAAACGGCAGAGTTGCTCTCCGCCAGAGACCAATGGGTGGAGACGCAAAGAGCCATATAAAGGGCCAACACAAACATTTTCATTTGCAGCCACTTACCCAGGACTCCGCAAAGGTGGGGGCAGAGTGGGTTGGAGATGCCTGAGGAGAAACTGGGGTCTGAAGCTCTGGGGTGAGAACTGAGAGAGTAGACTCTGGGATCCCAGTGCGAGAGTCATCCACCAAACTGCAACAGCCATTGTGCTCAGGCAGACCACTCCCCTGAGTGGCAGCTGCCTCATGGGAAACAACAGCTCCAACCCTAGCAGGAACTCTGCCCCACCCTATGGGGCTTAAGCCTGACTACAGGGTGATTAGATTAACAACTGACTGAGAGGGCCACAGAGGCATATCCCTGGAAGTCTCCAACAGTCCCCAGGCTGCCCAAGGTCAGATGGGGTCAACATCTGACATCACCAGAGGCAGATCCGAAGAGAAATAACAGTGGTAAATATTAGAGGCTACTGAGATCAAATCCACTATGGTCTTCTCCATGATTTGTGATATTTTCTTTCCTACATAGATTTTTAACATTAATTTTTTATCCATCACATGGATATTCCACATTGTGCATATTCTGCCTTTTTCATTCCCTTTTTAATTCATTAAGTAAATTTTACTTTCTTTCTTCGCATTGTTCTGACTCCCAACTCTTATTAGTGCTCCTCCCTCTACCCTCTCAAAATCATTTTTCTTTCAGTAGGTCATCTATCTCATACTCACTCTCTTTTCTTATAATAGTCTTAATCTCTTTACACCCTTATTAATACTGGCTCATTTGCCATTGGTAATGGAATTGGAGGGAAAGTTATTTTTGCTGGTGTGTGTTTGTTTCCTGGGCTTTGTGGTTTTGTTCTGGCAGCACTTGCACAACAGCATATAAGATGCAATGGGTGCAGTCACCCTCAGTCAACCAGCTGGAGGGAAGGACCCACCAAAGAATGACCCAACAACAACCAAAATCCAATTACATTCAGAAAGCCAACATAAATGGCATAAAGGGCATCCCAAGAGCATCAGGCTCAGGAGATCAAGGAGACTGCACCACTGAATCTCACAGTTCTCCTACCATAGAAAATCTAACCACAAAGTCAGGGAGTCAAAACAGGTCATTTTAAGAAGCAAGCAAAGAGTCTCGCAAATAATGGGAAGACAAAGAACCCCCAATCAAAAGGGAAGGAGGAATCCTCAGAAAGAGTGCTAAATGAAATAGAAGCAAGTAAACTATCAGATATTGAATTCAAAACCATGGTTATAAGGACACTCAATGAGCTCAGTGAGAATTATCAAAAACTATAGGGAGCTATGAGGAACTTACTGCAAACTGTATCAGCATGAAAAAGGACATAGAAAAAATCAACGAGAACCAAGAGGAAATGAAGATTCAAAATTTCCTTCAATTGAAGAATTGAAGATTTTTCAATTGAAGAATTGAAGAACACAGTAGAAGGAATCAAGAGCAGGCTAGATGGAGCAGAGGGTCGAATCAGCGAGCTGGAGGACAAGGTAGGAAAAATTCTAAGAAAGAGCAAGAAAAGGAAAAAAAGACTCAAAAAGGATGAACAGGGGTTAAGGGTACTGCAGGACAGCATGAAACATAATAATATCTGTATAATAGGGATACCAGAAGAAGAAGAGGAGGAACAAAGGGCAGAAAACATGTTTGAAAAAGTAATTATGGAAAATTTCTCTAATTTCATGAGAGAAAAAGTCACACAAATCCAGAAAGAAGTGAGGGTCCCCATCAAGAAGAACCTAAAGAGGCTCACTCTGAGACACATCCTAAGTAAAATAGCAAAATTCACAAAGAGAGAATCTTAAAGTCAGCAAGGGAGAAACAGGAAGTAACATACAAGGGAGCCTCGGTGAAACTAGCAGCCGACTTCTCAACAGAAACTCTACAAGCCAGAAGGAAATGGTAAGAAATATTCCAAGTAATGGAAACGAAGGACCCGCAACCAAGACTACTCTACCCAGCGAGTCTCTCAATCAAAATGGAAGGTGAAATAAGGAGCTTCACAGACAAAAGAAGGGTCAAAGAATACACCTCCACCAAACCAGCACTGCAAGATATGCTAAGGGGACTGCTTTAAGAAGTTAAAGAAAAAGAGTGAGAGAGAGAGGAGCACAAGTACGAGGGGGATAAAATGGCAATGAATAAATACCTGTCAATAATACTCTTAAATGTAAGTGGATTAAATGTTCCAATCAAAAGACATAGGGTAGTTGAATGGATAAGAAAACATGACTCACACACATTATGCCTACAAGAAACACACCTACCAAAGACCTACACAGACTGACAGGAAAAGATTAAAAAAAATATTCCAAGCAAATGGACAGGAAAACAAAGCCAGCCAGGTAGCAATACTTATACTAGTCAAAATAAACGTCAAAACAAAGGCCATAAAAAGGGACACAGAAGGACATTTTATAATACTTAAGGGAAGAATCTGTCAAGAAGATATACATTTATAAACATATATGCACAACATAGGAGCACATAAATATATAAGAAAAATCTTGGAGGACTTCAAAAAAGATATAGACAATAACACAATTATAGTAGGGGACTTTAATATCCACTGTCAACAAAGGATAGCTCTTCCAAACAAAATATCAATAAGGATATTGTGGAACTGAATGACATATTAGATCAAATGTACTTAACTGATATATATAGAATATTTCATCCTAAAGAATCAAAATGCACACTCTTTTCAAATGCACATGGAACAATTTCAAAGATAGGCCACATGATTGGACACATAACAAGCCTCAAAAAATTCAAGAAAATTAAAATCATATCAAGCATTTTTTTGGAATATAAGGCCTTGAAACTAGAAACCAACCGCAGAGAAAAAACTCAAAAACATTCAGACTCATGGAGGCTAAATGGTATGCTATTAAACAATGAATGGGTTAATAATGAGGTCAAGAAAGAAATCAAAAAGTTTCTGGAAACAAATGAAAATGAACACAAAATTCCTAAATCTATGGGGGCACAACAAAGGCAGTCCTGAGAGGGAAGTTCGTAGCAATATAGGCCTACATAAAAAAGATAGAAACATTTCAAATAAACAACCTAACCCTATGTGTACAACAACTGGTTGAACAATAACAAAGTCCAGAGTGAGTAGAAGGAAAGAAAAATCAGGATCATAGCAAAATTTAATAATATAGAGACTAAAAATTCAAAGGATCAATAAGTCCAGGAGCTTGTGCTTTGAAACGATAAAAATATCAACAAACCTTTAACCAGCCTAATCAAGAAAAAAAGGAGAAGACCCAAATGTGTAAAATAAAAAATGTAAGAGGAGAAATTACAACCAATATCACAGAAATACAAAGGAATGTAAGAAATTACTACAAAAAATTATATGCCAAGAAATTTGAAAGCCTGGGTGAAATGGACAAACTTAAAGAAAAATATAATCTTCTAAAATTGAATCAAGAAGAAGCAAAAAACCTGTACAAAATGATAACAGCTGGTGAAATTGAGACAGTAATTAAAAAACTCCTGACACACAAAAGCTCTGGACTGGAAGGTTTCACAGGAGAATTTTACAAAACATTTAAAAAAGAGCTAACCCCTATCCTTCTCAAACTATTTTAAAAAATCCAAGAATAGTCCAGACTTCCAAATTCTTTTTATGAGGCCAGAATCATCCTAATCCCAAAACCAGATAAAGACACAACAAAGAAAAAAACTACAAGCCAATATCGCTGATGAACATAGACACTAAAATCCTCCACAAAATATTGGCAAACTGCATCCAGCAATTAAATTAAAAAGATCATACACCATGATCAGGTGGGTGTCATCCCAGGGTTGCAAGGATGGTACAATATTCAGAAATCAATGAATATAATACATCACATAAACAAAAGACAAAAATCACATGATCACATCAATAGATGCAGAAGAAGCATTTGATAAGGTACAGAACCCATTTATGATAAAAACACTTAGTAAAGTTAGAGTAGAGGGAGCATACCTCAACATAATAAAGTCTATAAATGAGAAACCAACAGCAAACATTATACTGAATGGAAACAAACTATAAGTTTTCCCACTAAGATCAGGAACAAGAGAAGGATGTCAGCTTTCACCACTTCTATTCACATAGTATTGGAAGTTCTAGCCACAGTGATGAGCCAAGGAAAAGAAATAAAAGGCATCCGAACTGGAAAGGAGGAAGTAAAGCTATCACTGTTTGCAGATGACATGATAGTGTACATAGAAAACCCTTTAGACTCCACCAAAAAACTACTCAGTCTAATAAATGAATTTTGCAAAATGGCAGAATACACAGTCAACATTCAGAAATTGAAAGCATTTTTGTATGTCAACAATAAAATATCAGGAAGAGAAACGAGGAAAAAATCCCATTTACTATGGCAACAAGAAAAATAAAATACTTAGCAATAAACTTAACCAAGGTGGTAAACGAACTGTGCTCAGAAAACTACAGTACATTAAAGAAAGAAATCAAGGAAGACACAAATAAATGGAAGCACATACCATGTTCATGGATTGGAATAAGTAACATCATTAAAATGTCCATATTATGCAAAGCAATTTTAGATTTAACACAATTCCTATCAAAATACCAATGGCATATTTCACAAATATAGAAAAAATATTTAAAAGATTTATATGGAACCATAAATGACCCTGAATAACCTCAGCAATTTTGAGAAAGAAAAATAAAGTAGGAGGTATCACAATACTTGATATCAAACTATATTACAAGACCACTGTAATCAAAACAATCTGGTACTGGCATAAGAACTCATATAGATCAATGGAACAGAATAGAGAACACAGCAATAACCCCAAGTCTCTGTGGTCAATTAATATTTGACAAAGGGGGAAGAAGCATTAAATGGGGTAAAAATAACCTCTTGAACAAATGATGTTGGGAGATCAGGAAAGATACATGCAAAATAATGAAACTCGACCACCAACTTACACCATACACAAAAATAAACTGAAGATGGATAAAAGACTTAAATATAAGCCACTACACCATAAAAGTCCTAGAGGAGAACATAAGCAGGAAAATTTCAGATATTCCTTGCAGTAATATTTTCACCAATATATCCTCTAGGGCAAGGGACAGAAAGAAAAGAATAAACAAATGGTACTTCATCAAGTTAAAAAGCTTCTGCACAGCTAAAGAGAACATCAGCAAAATGAAAAGGAAACCAACCATGTGGGAAAATATATTTGCAAATGATTCCCCAGACAAGGGTTTGATCTCTAAAATACATAAAGAAATTACAAGACTCCATACCAGGAAGACAAGCATTCCAATTAAAAAATTGGCAAAGAACCTGAACAGATACTTCTCCTGGGAGGACATACGGAGGACCCAGGGACATATGAAAGGATGCTCAGCATCACTAGCCATCAGAGAGATGCAAATTAAAATCACAATGATATACCATTCACACCGGTCAGAATGGTCATCATAAATCAATAAACAATAAGTGCTGGTGATACTGTGGAGAAAAGGGAGCCCTAGTGCACTGTTGGTGGGAATGCAGACTGGTGCAGCCACTGTGAAAAGTAGTGTGCAATTTCCTCAGAAAACTAAAATTGGAACTGCCTTTTGAACCAGCAATTTCACTGCTGGGATTATACCCTAAGAATCCTGAAACACCAGTCCGAAAGAACCTATGCACCGCAATGTTCACAGCAGCACAGTTTACAATGGCCAAGTGCTGGAAGTAACCTAAGTGCCCATCAGTAAATGAATGGATCAAAACACTATGGTACATTTACACAAAGAAATACTACATAGTGGAAAGAAAGAAGGAGATCCTACCCTTTCCAACAGCATGGATGGAACTGCATTATACTGAGTGAAATAAGCCAGGGGGTAGAAGACAAGTACCATATAATCTCACCTACAAGTGGAACCTAATCAACAAAACAAACAAGCAAGGAAAATAGAACAAGAGACATTGAAGTAAAGAACAAACTGACAGTAACCAGAGGGGAGGAGGAGGGACATAACAGGGAAAGAAGGGGAAATGTCATCAATGACCATTTATAAAGGACCATGGACAAAGCCAAAGGAGGGTAGGATTGAGGGTTGGAGGTGGGAGTGGGTGGGGTGGGGGAAAGTGGCGGGGGGGAAATGGAGACAACTGTACTTGAACAACAATAAAAAATAAATGCAAAAAAAATTTTAAAGAATAGTACAGGGACCATAGTTTGTCATGTCCTTTATTTGTTACAATGTTTTGCACACAGTAGACCATCAGGGATTTTTGAATTTAAAAAAAAAATGAGACTTTGAAGTTATCTAAGAAATCAAAAGTTATCTTTCAAACAGCCCTGTTCCAAAGAACCTTCTTCCTTCAAAGTATTGCAATGGAGAAGAACCTGAGCTCCATTTCCTCTTGGGTACTTCTTTTTCTATGTATTTTAGAGATGCCATATGGGAAGCATCCACCCTTCCCCAGTGGGGTAATTGTACAGTGCAGAATCTCCACACTTTTCACTCCTCTGAAGAGATACCATTGCTAACTAGGATTGATGAAACAGTGCTCAGAAAACTACTAGTGCTCAACCTACTAGTTTGACCATCATTTATTAGCACCTTTGAGCTTGAAACTGTTTACCAGATTAAATTGCAGGTAACAATAAATTAGAAAATAACACCCAGGAGAGAAAAATTTGAAATAAGCATGGGATTGAAGTGAGTCAGAAACAAGTGGAAAACAAAAGGATATGGGGTTTTGTCAGTAGAGGGAACAAAATAGGTTACTTGGAAACAGCTCTATTGAAAGAATATATTAATAAAGTAAGAATGAACTTAAGTTTTAAAAATTGCCTGTCTGTGCCTGCCTTATTTTTGTTTCCAAAGAACTAAAACATTGGTAATAAATTATTGGTCTGTACGAAGCTTGGGTCTAACCCGGTCTGACAGCTATTCCAACAGCCTCTTATATGTCCACATGTGAAGGCCACATAGACAGGACTAGATAATAACAACAGTTCCACACGACAGGAGTGGCAAAATTGTGGGCTTGCTCAGATGTTGTAACTAGTGCCCTGTTTGGAGGGTAAGAGCTAGGACCCACTGAAATTCCTAGTCCTTCTGAAGTGACAGCTGCTGCAACTGGTGTGGAACTCTTTTGTTCTACTATGTGGTAGCATATTGTTCACTTTTCTGTGTATAGGTTAATAGCTATGTAGTTCCAAAACTCTGCACATAAATTCCTTTCCTCTTGAATATAATATAAAAAATTGGGATCTCAGCCAAGCATTGTTTGACTATGCAAGAAATATGAGTCTGTAGACATGAACTGACAAGTCAAATTAAGGACAGAAATCTTGAAATTGAGAGTGTCACTCCATTTTTGATAATTTTTTTATATACCTTTCACCTTAACACCCAGTCCTGAAACGGGATCATAATGTGTTGTTCTGGCTGTTGACAAAGGAAATTTGAAATGCAGAGAATGTTTGTGCCTTCTTCATTAGACTGATTTTGATGTCACTGAAGAATGTTCTGCCTTGGATTAGCAAGGCCCTTGTTGGCTCTTGATTCTGTGTTCAGTTGTCTGATATGTGACTTTACGTCTCAGCTTTATATTTGTGAACTGTCTAATCATGTCTATCATATTTTCAAGAGGTGGATAATGATGTTAACACCTGAATGTTCTACTGAAATGATTGCTGCAAACTACATAATTCTTTTTTTTAAACATTTTTTATTATTTATAGTTGTTCTCATTCCCCCACCATTACTCTCCCCTCCCCTACCCACCCCTCATGTCCCTCATTCACTTCTCTTTGCATTTTCTTTGTCCATGGGTCCTCTATACATGTTCCTTGACTTGGCCCTTCCCCTTCTTTAATTTTGCATGTGTTTATTCTTTATACTTTAAAAGATGCCCTATTTAGCTGAATTAAATGTTACCCTAAAGATTTGAGTGGTAATTATCTGACCTATCCATTTTTATAAGTTCTTACTGTAACAGCCCAGATATACCTGAAGACTCTTCCCCTCTATATATCAAAAGAACAGGTAGTGTGTTTGTATTTGGAAAGGGTTGCATCATAGCACTTAGCATAATGCCTTACATTTTATATGACCCAAGATTCATACAAGATTTCATTTTTATATACTAAGTTCCATCTTCTTTTTCAATTGATCCTTTTATCATTATATAATATTTGTTTTTGTCATAATTTAGTTTGCTCTAAAGTTAATGTCTTTGTTTAAATTAGCATAACCAATCTAACTTTATTTTGATTAACATTTGCATGGTAAATCTTTATTCTTTTACTTTTAACCTACATTTATTACTATATTTGAAGTAAATATCTTCTAGACAACATACAATTGAATTGTTTTTTTAATCCATTTTAGCAATCTCTATCTATTATTTGGTATATTTACATAATTTACATTTAATATAATTATTGATATTTTTTCAATCATTTATATTTTGTCTGTTCCCTTCTCTGTTCTTCTGTTTACTTTTTAAGCTGTTATATAGATTATTTGACCTATTTTTAGTATTCAATTTTAAGTTTTCTATTTTGTTTTCTGCTATATCTCTACATATTTTTAGTGGTTGCTCTGAGGATTTTTCAATATTCATAATTTTTCACAGTGTATTGATAGTCACTGTTTTGCTGCCTCAAAAGCAATGAAGAAAACTGACCACAATGTTGAACCACAATGTTGGTTTTATAACCGTCTCCCATGATGTTGTACTTGTCATATATATATATATATTACATCTACACACATTGAATACTTCATGAGGCAGTATTATAATTGTTACTTTCAACTGTCAAATATATTTTAAAGAACTCAAGGAATAGTCTATTTTATTGAACAGAATATTTATCCTTGATGTGGCCCTTCCTTTGTACCAAAGTCATAGTTGTCACTAGACATTATCAGGAAGAATACAAAATTTCATGAATATTCTCATTTATCAGAATGCATTTTTTAAAGAAATAAATATCTATTTTCTAAGCAAGATTGTGCATTATGTCAAAACTTGAAATTGCTGAATTTTGAATTGATCAAAAGTTTATAAATATTCTCTCCATAGAGCTTTAGCTCTTTATCTTTTTCACCCTCCCTACCTCCACACACACACAAAATTACATAGATATATTCACTCACATATAACTCAATTTGAACCCCATCTATAGCTGTTTTTAAATATTCTAGAAAGCATCATAATAGTTTTTGGTATGCCAAGTGTTTTAAACTTTCATTTGATAAATTATATATATATATATATATATATATATATATATATATATATGATACTCTGTGTGAAAATTATTTTTCAGTAAGTCACTTCAGTTTGGCTACAAAGGGGCTGGTTGACAGCATTGCTGCAGGAATCACTCAAACAGTTGAAATCTCCCTCCCTACATGCCTCATCCTTGATCGAAAAGCAGAAACGATATGATTCCTGATATGGCGTACAAACATCCATTATTTTCTATGTGTCTTGGTCTCCAGGAACTTGAGATGCACAGTGTTACCCAACTGTAGGTCTGACATCAATATCAATAGCTCACTTCAAGGACAACATCTCTATCTGCCTTCTCTTCTCTTCCTATATTGGTCTTCTCCAGGCTCCCAGAGCTACCCTCACAGCACTGCTACCACCTTCGTCTCCTGCCTCCTTTTCAAGTTCACTAATTCTCCCCTATTTCCACTCTCCCCTTTTCTGGTCTTCCAGAAAACCACTACAGTTCAGTATAGGCAGATTTGAATAAAGGCTTTAAAAAAAAGTTTATAATTACCTTATATTTAAAATAGGGTTTTATGATGTATTACTTACATTAGAATTACAGCAGAGATTTGTATTCAGACACAATGGAATTGAAATTTTGTCTTTACCAATTTCAGCTGTGTGAACTTGATAATCTATGAGCCTTTCTTTGCTCATTTGTATGGATAGATATAATATCTATCAGGCCTCAGAGAATTGTGATGGTTATTTTCATTATCTGATTTGTTTTCATTCAAAGATCCTAGTATATAAATTTATATAGTCAATTAAAAATTATTATTTTTGTTATCATTTGTCTGTGCTATCTTCCTAAGAATTCTATGAGATAGGTGAATATGCATTACTTTTTATAGTAAAATACAAATAAATATACCACTCCTATTACAAGAGCAATTCATACTAATTAAAGTAACTTTAGAAGTATCAAAAGCATATATAATTCCTACATAGTAATAATAATTATGAACATTTTAATGATTTTTCCAGTTGTTTTTCTAGAAGAAATAGATTTCATTAAACATATTTGGATCATGTCATATAAATTTTAACTACTTTTTATTTGCATTCTATGGTAAGCATTCTTTTATTTACAAATCTTTAAAACAACTTAAATTGCTATATTATATATAATTACATAGATATACAATAATATATTCAACTGTTCTCTTATTCATAGATTTTTAAGAATATTTATATACAAAATATTTTTGTGGTAGATACTTAGAAATATAATCATTAAGTAACAGTGTATGAACACCAGTGTTCTTGATACCTATTATCAAATTTCTTTTCATGAGCCCTTTTTTGCCCTTAATTTACATCCACACCAACCATGCAAAATGGTCTATAAACTCAAATTCAATTTTGGTTATACAATCTCTTCTTCAAAATATGCAAATACTTCTAGGTGATTATAGGGATTTCTCATCATTTGCACATCAAGATGAAATAGTTCCTTTTGATATATGCCTTTGACTGTAATCTGTAGAAGGAGGTAGTAGTTTTGACTGGAGTTGAGTAAGACATTTTGGAGAATGGAGCATCTGTGAGTGGGGTGGGCAGGCCTAATTAGAATAGGAACAATATGAGAGGGAGGTGGTAAAAGAAGGATGGGCAAAGTACATTTCTATGCTTTCCCCAAGGGTTAGTCTTAAACATGGGAATGGACATAATGTTTCTCCTTTTCCATCCAGCAATCTTAACTCTTTCTTTAAGGAATCCTATTAGCCTTACCTCATGGCTAGTACCATTAAAATAATCATTCAACCAAAATTTATGCCAGATAGAATTTTATGAGTTAGTTCTATGAATACAAAATGAAACAAAAATATATTACACAGAGCAAAACCCCTGTAATTTTTGGAAAATGGGTTTGTAGTTACTTATGTTTGCTAATGAGGTAGCTGCATATCCATTCAGTTTAGACTGAGTTCAGGTGTCCCTAGAAGAGCAGATTGTTTTTCTGTTCTGTTCATTGTACAGCACAGCCAATCGGAAGGCACCACTTTGTTCAGGAGTGCCAAGCCAGGGACTTTACCTTAAACACAAGTATGCATTTCAAACCTTGAACAAACAGTCTGCTTAATAAAATATAGGAAAGGTTTTTTCTTCTTCTCTAGAAATTCACAAACATCACTTGATAGGTGACAGCTCCTCCCTCACAAAGGGGCTGTTTGCTTTCTGCTTTGGTGTTTGGGTAAACGCAGCACTCGCCAGCAGAGAATTTATTGCCTTAGGGGAGGTGTTTGCAGTCTTCATGTTTAATCTAAGAAGAAACCCTTCCCTCTGTTTTTGAGGAGGAAGAATTGGAAATGATAGCCCCAGGGAAATAGTTCCCCTAACACCTGTCTTTGGTGTAACCTTAACAATGTTACTCAAGACACTGTGCTCCCTGTGTATGCATTCAGAATGACAAAGTTGAAGAGGGCAGATAAACAGAAAGGGATTTCAGCAGAAACAGGGGAGCTCGTTCTCTGACCTTGCTCTTCTTAAAACCTGATCAGGTTGAAATCCTAGCGTGCTGACTTAAAGGGAATCTGATTTGTTTGAAGTAATACCCATGTTACTCTGGCAACCAGTTTATTTAATATCATTTTAATCTATAAAAATTGGAAACTTTTTGAATACTAGATTTAGGAATTTTAGGTATGATCTAGTTCTAATTCAGCTTCCCTTTAATCGAAGGGAAGACTAAAATACAAGTTGATCATTGTTGAATTCAACATTTTTAATAGGTTGTGGATGAGTCAGGATTAAACCCAACTTTCTGAATTTCTAGGTTTGCCTTTCCATCTACTATCAGACAGAGTGGTAAGAGTTATTATTTTAGTCTCTGGAGGTCGATGGTTGCCTGTATTTGAATCCAGCTGTTACTCACTATTTGGATGACCATGGCTAAATTGTGGTATATTTCTGAGCCTCGGCTTCACCATCCACCAAATGAGGATGATTGTGTGGGAGACACACCATAGAAAAGCTGTTCTGAGATGTGAGATATGACATATGAGCAGTCGACATGGTAGCTTGCACACAGTCAGTGGTGATGATTGTTGCTGTTGCTCATTAGGACATGATCAATCTGGAAAATGGTGATCATTAATTCCAATTAGAGCAATTACTGATACAGGAAAAAATATAATTTGTATAGATTTGTATTTTGGTATTTCCAAAAAGGGAAAGTAATATCTGAAGGTATTCTAGCATGCTATAAAATCTGACTAGATCACTTTTCCATTTTAAACTAGATAATGTTGAGTTTTTCTTTAAATTAAGATCATTTATTATTTTAATCCTCACCCAAGGATATGTTTATTTGTTTTAGAGACAGACAGGAAGGGAGAGAGAGGGGGAGAGAGAAACATTGAAGTGAGAAAGAAACATCTGTCAGTTACCTCCAGTGTGCACCCCAACTGGCAAATGAACCTGCAACTTTGTATGTGCCCTGACTAGGAATTAAATCCACAACCTTTTGGTATATGGGAGGACACTCCAACCAAACCAGATTTGAGAAACCTGGCCGGGGTAAAGATCAAATTTTGGAGCAGACTTCTTTAAAATCTGATAGTGAATGGGAGGGTGAACTGGGTGCAACATCTGTCACCCCATTGATTGCCAGGGTTGATTCAGCTGATCTTGCTGGATAGGTGTCCTCTTCCTCCCTCACAGCTCCATGTGCATCCCTCCGGGAGCTTTGTGCCTGGTGGAAGAAGACAACCTTCCCTGATAGAGGACAGGACTGTTCTTCAGTCATGGGTATAGGAGTAGCTGTGCTCCTGTGCTAGAACCACCAAACAAGTTCTCAAGGTCCATCTGTAGGACAATGTAGGGTAGTCAAGCTTCCAAGATTTCAGACACATCCAAATGAGGTCCTGTATGTGGCATTCTACCTTTCTTTTCAGAAAAAAATAATTGATAGTCCCTTGTGTCTATTAGGTCTCACAGACCTCACAGATGAAAAATTTGAATTACTAAATACCATTTTTAGTTATTTAAATATTATTCAGTAATTTTGACATAATGAAATATTCCCTTTTCCACTATAGCAATTAAAAACACAAGCTTTGGAGTTGGATATACTAGTGATATACTTAGGTTTGAATTTTAACATGATAATGAAGTCACAGCTTCATGAACTCCTAGATAGTTCAATTCATTGGTTCTCACAGTGTAGTTTCAAAGCCAGCAGCATCAGCATTACTTAAGAACTTGATATGAAGTGTAATTTGGGGGATTCAACTTTTATCTACTGAATCAAAAACTGGAGAAGGAGGGAAACAATCTTTCAGTAAGCCCTTCCAAGTGATTTTGATGTTTGAGAATCACTGGGGAAATGCAGTGATTCAACATATAGGTTTCTATAGGCAGGAAAACTCAGGCTTTCCAAGGGTACAGAGCCATGTTGAGAAGAAACTTTTAGGCCAGTTTCTATTTTGAAATATTTATAGTTGTGACTCATCTTAAAACATGTGAAATTGTCTTCAGAATTATGCCATTTAATGAATAAAAATGTAGAATACTTTAGAAGAAATAATTAAATATACAATGAGGTATGTCTGGAAAAAGTCCAACCATTGTTTATGTAAAGAGACTGGTTTGAGCCATGTCAATGTAACCTGGCAGCCAAGGACAGTGGACTGGAATGCACATGCATAAACAATGTCAACTTCACTGTACTAGTCAGCAGGGATGTTAAACACTGTTGAGTAGGCATGTGTACTGTGTGGCCTTGGCATTTAAAATGAGTGAGTAGAGCCACGAATCCGCATCAGATTTTGTGTTAAACTTGAACATTCCTCTGCAGAAACTATCCAGATGATTCAGAAAGCCACAACAATGGGCAACTCTTGATTGGTAGCTTTATTCCAACAAATGCATTATGCCTCATGCAGAGATTTTTGGCTTAACATCAAATCACCCGGGTGATTCAGCCCCCCTACAGCCCAGATTTGGCACCCTGTGACCTCTGGGTTTTCCTAAAAATAAAATCACCTTTTAAAGGGAAGAGATTTCAGGTCAGACCATTGATAAGATTCGGGAAAATACAGAGGGGCACGTGGTGGCAATCTAGAGAACTGTGAGTTTCCAAGTTGCCTACTTTTAAAGGGACTGAGGCACCACTGTCCTATGTACAATGTTTCTTGTATCTTCTTCAATAAATGTCTCTAGTTTTCATAGCACCTGGCTGGATACTTTCTGGACAGATATCATATTTATAAAATAGCTTGGCTACATTTGTCTTTATAAGTAAGGTGGTGTTAAAGAAATTCTCACATCTGCATTTCTTTAGTTGTAGATGCAATTCATAGGAATCTTTTTCCTGGCAAAATGCTTACATTTCAAATTTATATTCTTACCAATTCAACAAGCATTTACTGACAATTTTCTAAGTTCAAGATACACTGCTCAGGGTACAAAGTTTTGATATAATAGCTGAGTTGGGGGAGAAAGATATAAGGCCAATGAAATAGATTATAAATTATCTAAATAATCATACCAAGAAAACATCTGATGCTTAGCACTGAGGGATAAATAGACCTTAAATGGGTGTCCATCAGGAACAGACCAGATTCAGTCATCAGCAACGACTGCTGGACTGTATGACCTCAGGAGCAGTATTCACATCATACTCTATGGAAATGATCACTCTTAGTCATCAAGCAGCTCAGTGGTCCTGCATCCAACAAACATTTAATGCTTGCTATGCTTGAGAGAATTTGGAGAATTTATGAATAAATAAAAAGCACATTCTGCTTCCAAGGACCACCTAGTTTATATGTAGACATGTACAAATTACTCTCAAGTGAGGAAGTGGATAGCACTAGAGGAAGGTATAGATAAAACTCAGCAGAAATTCTGATGAACATTTCTATTTGAAAGCTTGGGGAATACGTTGGCCATATGAAGGCAAAGGGAGAGAAGTTATTTTAGGCAGAGAGGATCATTTATGTGTGTCAGGGAATAGACTTAAATGTTTGAGGTAGTCAGTTAAAAGAGAAGAGAAATGGTGATGCTTAGAGAAAACTGGGTAATACATGTGTCACCTAGTAATGCAATAATTACTATTATTTTTTAATTACCTGGACCCACAGAACAACAGAATACACACATACTTATGGTTATCAGATTGAGACTCTTCGACTTAAGTGTATTCATAAATCCAGTAAACTGTGTAATGGGAGGAGGGCTCATTTGCTTTGGCTGGAACCCAGTAGGCAAAAGAAGGAGTATGGAAACAGACAAATGGTTGAGCTGGGGTCAGTTCAAGGAAAATCATAAAAGATTCTAACCTGGTGGCCTTTACGAGTGGATTGTAGGACACGGAATGTGGGTAACTAGAGGGTGGGTGGCTGGAGGTGTGGAGGTGCCTGCAGTGCATGTGATCTCAAACTCTGCCACGTCATGTGCTTATTGCTAAAGGAAGCAGTGTGTTGAGATTGTGTTTACATCTCTGTGGAGGACTATGGGGCCTATTCATTTTCTCCTTTCATTTCTTCAACATTTTTTTCAGAATATATTAAGTGCCAGTTCATGAAGTAGGACCAGAGATGAAAATGAGAGAGAGTCCCTTTACTTTACAACCTAATATGGGATAAAGGTACAAATTTCACTAACTAGACAATAAGGATCACATTGTTAAAATGCTGACATGTAGATATAAAACAAGGCTGATACAATCAGTAGCTGGGTTCATTATTTCTGGTTAGAGAGATTATGAGAGTTTTCATTTGGTAAAAGGCAAAATGCGAAGTGTTTGTGTGTATGTGTGTGTGTGACTCATTTTGTGCAGTATGAGCCTCTCACTTTGTTGATACGGGTTAGTTGAGTGGAGTGCCTGTCAGAAGTATGTAGATTGTCTGCAGTGATTTCAGCTTAATTTTGGTCTCTTTTGTGTAGCAAAGTTATTCTTTGTGTTTAGGAAAGACATAATTTACCTATAGATTAAAAAAAAACAGTTCTTACTTCACTGTGTTTACTTATCATCCTTCCAAGAAGCTGAGAGCTCTTAATGGATATTATTCAAGCCATTTCTCACCACACCCTCTTAAAGAGGTAAAAAGAGAACAAGTATTTGTAACATCTCAATTTTGTACCTCTGTAGCACAGAATAGTGAATCAGAAACTAAATTACAGGTAAAATCCACACTATTTGTCTTAGAAGTAAGTATGCTTTCTTTCAATAAATGTTATGACTTCCTTTCTTTCAAATCAGAACTAGATGTCCTTATGAAATATGGCTTTTAAAAATAGCCCTGTCTTTTAGATGTCTGGGTTGGATATCAAGATGATTTTTCCATAAACTGAACTTTAGTGGAGCATCATGGATTTAGTAATGCTGGCTGCCTTAGGTGCAAGGAATCAGCACAAACCATCTCTGGTACTGAATTAAATGCATACAGCCTACTTCCCATCTAACCAGGGTATTTTAACATCACACGTAAAATTGAGCTCATAAAAGGTCCTTTGGCCTAGGAAGGAAATTTAAGTTTTTAAGTGTTATATTTTTTACTATCCCTTGAGTTTTGAAAGACAGTCAGACTTCAGAAGTCATGAAGTTTAGCAAGATAAACAACAACAACAAAACAAACAAACAAAAAACACTGGCCTGAGAGTCAGGAACCTTGGCTTCTAGTCCTCAAGTTCTTGTCACTAATTGACTTTACTTCTCCCACTGGGCCCTAGTTTCTTTATGTGCAAAAACATGAAATTAGTCTAGGGGATTACTCAATTCTCTCATTCTCTGTGATAGATAAATTGCCAATACTTTTCTTCCAAATTCAGTCTTGCCAGGACTCCTCTTGTATCTTAGTGTGGCTTTGATGGGAACATAAGCCAGGCACACATTTTCCAGAACCATTCGTGAAAGCACATATACGCCCATGTGTCCTGTTTGAAACATATAATAAAACCTACTCTAAATAATAAGTTCTGTGGCATGGAATCTAAAGAGTTTGTGACTGTCTTTCTTTTCTTTCTATTCTGTGGGGCAAGGGGGCTGGGGAGACTTGCAAAAATTAGAACACACAAGCAACGTTTTTATATCCGAGAAAATGAATGCGTCCTAATCAGTGCTTTTTGTGGAGGCAAGGTGGGCGGTGAGGGATTACACTCATAAAGATTAGTCATAAATACGAATGCTGTCTGGAGCTGGTGAAAAGAGAAGTAACTAACTCCTTCTGTTACTCTCCCACTCCCTCCTCTAAAGCGCTGCCTCTCTATCTTCTTCCCAAGTCCCGGAGGCACTGTTCCTTCCAAACAACTACTTGCCTAACCAGTTCATTGGAATGTCTTGCTACAGACTGTCTCCTCATTCAGATTTCTTCTGAAAATGAACCTCTCTAAAAGCATAAATCACCTTAAAAAAACATTGCTAAATGTTGCACACAAAATCTTTTCTTTGTTTAAAAAACATGCACAAGCAAACTTACCTACCCCGCCTTGAAATAACAACAACAGAGAAAGCAATTAGGGCAACAGTTGCCTTGCTCCTTTTAAAGAGGAGACTTTTTTCTGGGTTGCATTTGTTCTTTGGGGTGACAGGAATTAAACTCTTTTGATGTAATCTTTCCTGCTTATCACACGCATACCTCCTTGATCCCTTATCCCACAGCCTAAGGGTGATTGTATGAAAATATTGTGTGTATGATGTCTTGGCTGGAATTTCAAAATTAACAAATAACAAAATGTGAAGCGAAAGATATAAACTACAGACTGACACAAATCTTGTCACGTAACCAATCTTGCCCTCATACAAACATATAAAAAGGTCTTAATCTAGGAGTGAAATGTAATAATTATGGAATAATGTACTTTGAAACTTTACTTCATTGTATAATAGTGTCTCAGACAATAATTGAGGTATCTGTGAGGTTTTTTTTCTTTCTCTTTTTCTTTCTGACCTAGTTGCCCATCTAGTCCTACTAATAATCAAGAGTGGTAATGATTCACATAAGATTTTCTTATTCTGATTGTGTACTGTACTAAACTAAACTAAACTAAACTAAACTAAACTAAACTAAACTAGGATAGTTTGTGATTTGAATTCAGTGAGGAAAACAAAAAGATTAAAAGAGCCGATGCCTGAATTTGTGCATTGATACAGAGTGTTGTGAAGTTTAAATTTTTGCTTCATCTAGTGAAAGTGTAAACGGTGTGGAACAAAATAGACTCTTTATTTGCTGTTTTTGTTTTTGAAGAAATTCCTAGAATCACTTCAGGTTTGGCAAATTTGAAGTTTGGCTTTAATTTCTAATTCTCCTTCTATAACAACATGATAAAACTAACCTTATTCACCTATCAAGGAGTTCAGCTAAAGGGTAACTCGTGGTTAGAAATCCATGACTCTTAATTTTTATCATGTAGAGTCTAGAGAACTAAATTGTCTGGTAAGCAATAGAAACAAGCCATTAACTTCTGATTGAATTAAGAAAAGAAAAAAGTTATCAATTCAAACATCCCTATAGACTTTACAGTCTGCATGCAAACAGACTGTTGTACAGAGAGGGGGTTTGGGAACTGCAGTGCTGGTCGTGAATTCTCTACCACTGAGCCAAGGGATCCCACATGTGTCACAAACCCTCTCTAGTTTCAGTTTCTTCACTTAAAAAATAATCTAGACAATGGACATTCAAATCTAGGCATTTTGTTTTTAGACTTAGGTATCAGGTGTTTCCTAGAACAACCCATAAGAGTAAAATCTCACATGGTATGCCAACACATAAAATAAATCAAGTAGTATTTTATTACAGATTTATTTCAAGGGCTCAGTACTTTGGGCTCTGTGTTCTAATACCGTGGGTATATGAATCACTGAACCTCTCTGAGCTTCAGGGGTTTTTTTTTTTTCTTTTATAAGATGGGATTAATACGATTAGTGTAAAAACTAAATCAAATACTAGATATAAAGAGATTATCCCAATAGCATAGCTCCATAAATGTTGACTTTTTAAAATATTACTTTTTATTAGATCAGTCATGAAACACAAAGGGTTGTTTTAAACAAACAAAGCAAGAGGTGGTTTTGTACAGAAGTTACATTGTTCCACCAGGCTCAGGATCCAATTCTTATTTTATTTTGGTACTGTGTTAATTATTGTGTAATTCTATTTTTTAAATGTTGAATCACAAAGATTATAAGTAGTTGCAAGTTATTTTTTCTATACTTTCTTGACAACCCTCTGGATAATTGCTTATCGAACTGTTCCAAAATCCTGAAAGGGCAACAGGAACATTTTTTTTTAAACTTAGAGTTCTATCAAACAATTAGTTTTATTTCTTATCATAAAAGAATAAACAGTTCTGACCCCCAAATCCAAAATTTATCATATGCATTAAAACTATCTGTGGTATAATAGCACCTGCTGTGCGGTGGAGGCTGATTTACTGTGTAGTTGACAACACTGGGTTGTGACAAGGGCATGTACAGAAATTTTTTTCCAGTGGCACATGAATGCCATAGTGGGAGTTCATGTGTAGATCCAAGTGCATCTAATTGATAAAATGCAGGTCTGGGGGGAAAAAAGAGCACAGGTATACAACTTTCTAGTCAATGATGACATTTTTATAAGAAGTACTGGTATGAGCACAGATGTGGCCAGAGAAGTTTTACTCCACTTTTGGCACAAAACCAGGTTAATTTGGCTGCACAGCCCTGTTCAAAGACCATGCCTATCATTTAACTAGTGATGTGACGTAGGGCAAGTTACTTCAGCTCCCTACGCTTGTTCCTCCATTTGTAAAATATGGATTATAATGGTGACTTCCTCATAGGCTAATGTGAATATTCAATCACATCATGTAAATAAAGCATTGAGAATCATGCCTACTCTTTGTGTTTAATAAATGTTTGCTATTTCCTGACTCTGTTCATATGTATATTTTTGAAATGCTTAATTTTAAAGGTACTGTAATTTCTGTCAGCCTCCAACAGTATGATTCTATGCAATGATCAAGTTAAATAGTAGAGTTAAAATTTATTGTGTGTAAAAAAAAAGTAAAATTTTATTTTCTCAAATGTTATCTCTGGTCAGTCCCTTTGGGAATGTTATGGATGTTGTTACGCGCGCGCGCGTGTGTGTTTATTGTGATTTATGTCTGAGAAACCAGATTTATTACCTATTTGGGTTAGAGATCGTATGCCCAGTGGATGTACCAGGTTGTGTCTAACTTGCGGCCTGTGAGCCACATGCAGCTCAGGATGGCTGTGAATGTGGCCCAGCACAAAACCATAAATTTACCTAAAATATTATAAGATTTTTTGGTGATTACTTGCTGCAGTGTATTTAATGTGTGGCCCAAGACAACTCTTCTTTCAGTGTGGTGCAGAGATGCCAAAAGGTTGGACACCCCTGACAGAGGCTATGTTTGATCCTTCCTTGTTATTCCACTTAGTTGGCATTTGAAGCATAATAACTTGGTAGAATTAATCAAATAGAATAAATATAGTCTCTGAGTGAAAATGTGATTATAATAAATAGCATACAGTAGAGATGATTTATGTACCCTGTCAGGGATGCATCAAAAGAGAAATAAAACTTTTTAAATGACTAAACCCATTTAGACATTCAGACAAGCAATCTTTCAAAGTGACCACCTTAGGCAATTCAGTTGCTGGCCCTTCACCTTGTCACTCACCTTTAGTGAAAACTTATCAGGAGCATAAGGAAATGTCCTTATTTTAATGCTGATTTTTTTCTCAATTAGAATTATCTTATGCAATTTGATCACTCACTTTGCGTGCTAAATGTGGTAGTGGTGAATACATTTTTGGTTAATTTTTTTTAAAGGTTAAAGATTTGTCACTACTGGTTGTATTTCAGTAATGAGTCACAAACTGATTTATAAATTACAACAGATTGTTCACCAGGCTCAAAGCTCCGTGAAAGCAGAAATCATACTTTCTTTCTGTAAAACACATTACAAAGCTTGGTGTCAGTGTGTAGCAAATGTAGTTCAGATGGTTTGGAGGTACAGTGGGCTCCTGAAAGAAGTGGTGCAATCTGAACTTTCAGAGTGACCCACAGAACCTAAAGGAGACTACATAATAAGTCCTTAATATTCTGTTCATTTAAAATGGGGTCAGTTCTGAAGTTGGAGGTACAATGCTACTGTATATCAAACTATACTATAAGGCTATAGTAATCAAAAGAGACACACAGAGCAATGGAATAGAACAGAAAGCCCAGAAATAAACCTATGCCTATATGGTCAGTTAATCTGTGACAAAATAGGCAGGAATATACAACGGGATGAATACCATCTCTTTGCAAAATGGTGCTGGGAAAATTGGAGACATACATGCAAAAAAAAATGAAACGAGGTCACTTTCTTACAAAATTTACATGAATAAACTCAAAATGGATAAAATACTTAAATGTAAGTCCCCCCCAAACATAAAACTCCTAGAAGACAACATAGGTAGTAAACCTTATACATTGCCCTTAGTAATAGTCTTTTGGATACATCTCCTTGGGCAAGGGAATAAAAGAAAAAAATAAACAAATGGGACTACATCAAACTAAAAAGTTCTTGCACAGCAAAGGAAACTATCAACAAAATGAAAAGATAATCTACCAAATGGAGGAAGATATTTATCAATGATATACCTGATAAGGGATTAATATCCAAAATATATAAAGAACCCATACAACTAACACATACACATACACACACAAACACCACAACCCAATTAAAAATAGGCAGAAGACCTGAACAGACACTTCTCCAAAGAAAATATACAGATGGCCAACAGACTTACGAAAAGTGTCACTAATTATCAGAGAAATGTAAATTAAAAGCACAGTGAGGTAACACCTTATATTTTTTAGAATGGCGATCATCAATAAATCAACAAACAAGTGTTGGCAAGAATGTGGAGAAAAGAAAACCCCTGCGCACTATTAATATGATTGCAAATTGGTATGGCCTCTATGGAAAAAGTACAAAAGTTCTGCAAAAAATTCAAAATAGAACTACCTATGACCCTGTCATTCCATTTCTGGGTAAATATTAAAAAAAAAAATCCAGAACACTAATTTGAAAAGATATATTCACCCCTATGTTCACTGCAGCATTATTTTCAATAGCTAAGCTATGGAAGCAACCCATGTCCATTGATAGGTCTTTAAGTAAAGAAGGTGAAATGCATATAAACAATGAAATGTTATTCAGTCATGAAAAAGCATGAAATTTTACCACTTGTGACAACATGAATGGACCTAGAGGGTATTACACTGAGTGAAATAAGTCAGACATAGAAAGACAAAAGCCATATGATTTCACTTGTATGTGGAATCTAAAAAATAATAAACAAATAAAACAGAAACTCAGTGACACACAGAACAAACTGATGGTTGCCAGATGGGAGGGGGTTTGGGGAACTGGCTGAAAAAGGTAATGAGATTAAGAAGTACAGATGGCAGTTACAACATAGTCACAGAAGTAAAGCATGGCATAGAATGTATACTCAATAATATTGTAATAACTATTTACGGGGTTAGATGGATGCTCAACTTATTGGGGGATCACTTCGTAGGTTATATAAATGTGTAATCACTCTGCTGTGCACTTGAAACTATTATAATATTGAATGTCAACTATAACTGGAAAAAATAAATAATCTTAGCCATACAACTAATAATTGTTTTTCAGCTTCATGCCTCCTCCCACCCACATTGGTTCCCAGCCTACCCTTGGCTCCAGCCAATAGTTCCTTAACATAAGCTTTTTATTTTTTTCTTAATACTGTTTTCCTTGCCAGGAAAGACTTCCTTCACCTAGCAGGTTTTAAAGGTAAAATTTTCTTACTAAGACTACTTGAAGTTTATTATATAAATTAATTTTTATTTTGTGTAACTTTGGGGTGGAAAGTTTTAAAACCCTATCAGCTTATTTTCAGAGTCAATAGTGTGGACTGAAAATTTCAGAACTGACAAAAATCACTTATAAATCCAAAAGTAATGGAGATAAAGAAATCATTTCCCCAGTACTTTTCTCTCAAAAAGAAGAACAACAAA
Source organism: Tonatia bakeri (assembly GCA_004024845.1). Lineage (NCBI taxonomy): Eukaryota > Metazoa > Chordata > Mammalia > Chiroptera > Phyllostomidae > Tonatia > Tonatia bakeri. The sequence goes on from PVIA01001034.1 coordinate 48,290, forward strand.
AACTTCCATCTTCATGCAGTCTGCAGGGAAAACACAAATAGCTCCATTCTTTTTTCCCTAATGCCATGGCTACTACCTAATTAGAATATGGAAAACTGTAACCCAAAAGAAGAAAATATTACTAATGTTACTGAAAATTAATTAATGCTGTTTATAATTCAAAGTAAATTAAAATAAAGATTAAGTGTTAAATGTTTAAAAAATAAAATAAAATCAGGCCAGTTGTACTTTGACATTTTCTTGACATAAGGTTTGAAAACTAGATGCAATCCCCCCAACAATTCCTTGCCTATCCTGCTTGGACTGTTTTGCTATTTCCTTATGTTATCTATTAATTTTTTGTTCATCTGGAATGTGTAAATATCCACTTAAAATGCTTCTATGACACCTATTGAGCAATTTGCATTAGAATTAAGCAGCAGAAGTTTGGACTTATCAAAAGGGATTGTGCGTAGAAGGCTGTTCTTTTTATCTTTGAAGAACATTTTTTCTGAGTTTATGCAAATTTGAAAAGGCTAATCCAAGTACTCTCTAAAGATTATAAGACAGGACAAAATGCTTAATATTGCAAGTTTTATCTTGAAATTAGACACTTTCAGTGTATAAATCACGTTCTATGTCAGAGGCTTTCATGTGAATGAATCAAAGTTAATTGCAGAATGGATTTAGAAAATGATACCTATTCATCAAAAACAAACAAATAAATATCTTGTTTGAATAACCTTCTGCAGTTTAAAAGTTATTTCACATCCATTATCATCCTTGATCTTCACAACCACATGCAATATATATTTCATGCCATTCTAATTATATTAACTCTTTGGATTTTTGGTATAATTAAGTATTATTAAAAGCCACTTAACTTCATTAGTGTACAAGTTAGTATGTATGACTAAGTGAAAGACATCCATAATATGTTAGACTGTTAAACTATTGAAAATATGGCTCTTGTTCTGGATTTCCAAGTTTAAATAATAGCATCTCAAAGATACATGTTCTTTAATATTGTTTCATCTGCTGCCTGCACGTGACATTTTTAATATAGCCACCACAAAAAGTATTTGCAGCACTGCTTACCTGATTGGTCATGAAGAACCCTTACTTTCTTTGATTACTCATGATTGTATTCTTTTTAATAACACTAAAAACTCTCTTCAGACCTCCTGAGTTGAACAGTTGGGCACACTCAATAGTATCAATACTGCTTAGGGTTAAGTAAAGGTTTGGTTGATTGTTTGGTTATCAGAGAGTGAGATCTTGGCTCTCATTCAACTAAAGCAGAAAATGTCTGGGCAGTGTCAGTTAATGTTGGTCAATGTCAGTTAATGTTGGTCAATAGGTCATTTCTCATCAACATTCAGCAAATTCATTGATTGGTTCACTTCTTAAAATCTATTGAAACCTTTCGCTCTACAAGACCTTGTTTAATATTTGTATGCCCAACCTAATGGTTTTAGTTGTGATATTCCTCAGTAGGGTTTAGTAGTGTATAGAAACCTTGTTTGTTGAGCATGGCAAAGTGATAAATTGTACTTTTGTTTGCATGGCTAATTGTAAGGGTTTAGAAACACTCCTTTGATGTACTAAGAGCAGCTAATGAAGACAGTTAAATAAACAAATCTTAATAATGAATCTAGTAGTTCATACAGACACAGTCTGCAAATTTGCCTCTTGTCCTTGGCCCAAACTTTTATGTCTCTCTTTCCAAGCAGAAAGTTTATTTTGAATTTAATGGAAAGCCAGCTTTTTAAATTCATAACCTAACACTGTACTCCCTCCTTAGAAAATGTCAGTGCTTATAACTAGCTTTAGAAATAATTTAGTAGCACATGCTTTTTTTTTTAACCAATTTGGAAGCTGAAGCTCAGAAAAGTGAAGTGAGAAGCCCTAAGTCACCCATTCAGTTGGTCAAAGAGCCAGTCTAGAATCCAGGTTTTCTGTTGGTATCCACTGTACTATGAGGCTTCCCTTAAAAAAAAAAATAAACATATATATTGTATCTCTTGAAATTAACTATATTTCATCAGTTGATATATACCAACTTGAGACTATTAAACTTTTCTTTGGCTAATGTTAAATAGTTGCTTTCACAATGTCATTTTTTTTAACACAGCTCTTATTTACTTGGAGAAAGGATCAAAACTTTTCCTTGAGTTTATTTGGTGCTTATTCAATGCCAAGTGTAGTACCTAGATGATCATGTTTGATGGAAAGGTGGATTGAATTTCTGTTTCATTTTCAAGAATTGTGCTCTAAGAGCCTGCAACCCCCAACCCCCAGACAATCTCGTCCTGCAGCCTTGGTGGTATAATGAATTAGTCTTGCACGAGTCTGCGGCTTCTGGAGGGCTAAGCAGGGGATCAGATCCTCTCTTTGTAGTGAGACAAGCTGCCAGAGAAGTGATTGATACTGCTACAGAAGTAGGACTTCAAGGAAGAAATAAGCAGATAAGTGGGGTAATAAGTACATAATACTACTACTTTTCACTTAATGTCTTTTATCTGAGCATCTGAAAGCAGCCGTATCCTCAAAAACATCAAGGCGCCCCCATGTAAAGAGAGAACAGGGTCTCCACTTTTACTCAGTAGCCTCTTCCACAATTGATAAATCATTGAAAAGATTCCCAAAGAAAAAACAGTGATAAAGATTTTTATTTCCTCTCTCTTGGAAGGTAAGCCACCAGGATGTGAAGCAATCACTCTAAAAGTTATCTTGATCTTGATGCAGTGTTCTCTGAGCACTTCCCCTGTAATACTTGGATCTGAAAAAATATACCAAAAACTCCTACCATACGAATGAAGGCATTTACTGTATTTTTAAATCCCTTCTGATCATTCGAGGCTCACTGACTCCCTTTGAGTAATTCTCATTCTTGCATTTATTTTCCACCTCAAAAATTTCTCTTGTAAACCTTATTTTAAGTCAAAGTCCTCAAATAGTAAATCTTTCAGACAGCTTCAGGCCATTATGGCTCCAAGGAACTATTGTGAAGTGAAGCTGTGTTTAATAAGGTTGATGGATCCCGCCAGAGATCTCCTTGAGTACACCTTCATTCATTTTGTGCTCATCTTGTTAATTCAGACAAAGAAGCTAAGTTGCCAAGCCAAAGTTTTTCCTTTTAGCAAACCATGACGCAAAATTCAGAAGCTCCTTCCCAGGCGAGTTAGAGAACCGTGCTGACTGCCACATGTTTTCGTGGGCGACTCTGTTCCTCATTTTAAAAAGACAAGAATAGTTTTCTAGAAATTCAACCACCAAATATAAATACTAAGTGAAGAAAAATCACTTAGTATTTATGAAATACCAAATATGAAAAATATGTGATATTAAAAATATTGTTGAATCATCCTGTCCATCTCTGTCTTTGTTTTTGCTGTTGTTACTTTAACTATGTTGTGTATATGGGATGGGGCCATGTGTAATGTTTGTTTGTTTTTTTCTTTAATTAAAGAAATGTTATGGTTAGGAGAGATCTTAAAGGTCATCAGATCTAACCACCCATGCAGTCTGACCTTTAGTTCCATAGTTGTAATATGTAAGTAACTGGCATAACTTTAGGAGGGAAAGAGAACACAGATTCGTCCAATCTGTGTTCCCTGAAGATCATAAAATATCACTGGATATGTAAAATATAAAGAAAAAACACTACTGATTCATGGCTAGATGTTTCAGGTTTTACAGTTTGTCAAAAGACAAATTTGCTTTCTTTTAACAAACAGCATTTCCTTTAAAACACATTTCATACTTGGCAAAAGATGAAAAAGAACTGTGTGTACTTAACTGTGCCTTTGCAGCCATCTTTCAATGTGACTAAATTCTTCTGTGAGCTGACGGTTCTCTAGCTGAGATAATAGGAGACGGAAATTACACGTATGTCTGTGAGTGTTTGTGGGGAGGGATCTGATAAGGAGAACACACATACTGTGTGTATCACCGTTTCGGGCCATCTCAGTATACTATTGGTTATTCTAATCTCTATTTTTACCTTCCTCTTTATAATTTATAAAACACTATCTCATTTGACAGTCCTCAGTTGCCTTGAACATGAAGTCATGTCATTGGTGGCATCCCCATTTAATAAAAGTGAAATGCGGTTTTAGGTTTTCCTCTATCCCACAGATTCAGCAACTATTAGAATCAAGACTTGCAGGCAGACCTTTTGACTTCAAGGCACTGCTCTCCAAGTCTAGTTCAAAGTGCTTTCAAATATAGCATCAGATACAGCACATCAGTCTGTTTTTATAAAGTGCTGTACAAAATGTTAGTATATCCTCTCATCAAACATACCTTCAACACCCAGGTACTCAATTGGCTGTACTGGGTACAAGTCAACATCCTACAGAAAAGAAATTGAATTAAAAACTACCTATAAATAAGTCATTTGCCATGAACTGAGTATACTTAATTTAACTTAATAGATAGATAAGTTTTTTTAAGACTCTGAACTCATTCTACCCCAAGTCAGTCTTTTTTTTTTAACCCCATATCCACAGGCTGCTGTTACTCTTGCTAGGTTCTAAGCTCTGCCCTTCAGTGTCAGGGAAGCACTTTCTTCCACACAACTACCAAGATCCTAATGTCACTTTTCCTCCTTGTGTCCACTTTGTTTTCTCCTGCTGTTTGCTTGGGTGTGTTCTTGGCTTCCAGGCTTTCGTGAGGTATCTTCCAATGTACTTGCATACCCATTACTGTTCTTTGAGTGTCTAAAGCATCTTGCCATCATTTTTTACTGATATTCTATCTTTCCCTTTCTCATTCAACTCACAGCTTTCCTTTACCTTTTATAATGCCTAAATTTAGAAATGAAAATATCTCCACCAGAGAGAGAAAGTGTGTAGCATTTACTAATACCTTAATGTGTTTATTAGAAAACCTGTTCTAGTAACCAAAATTTAACAGATTTCAAAGCAGAACTTGAGCTGGCCAATGAGATGTAGTTCTGGTATCCTTGGAAGGCAAGCCATGGTGACATATGTAAACATGTATTTCTCTTAGTTAAATGAAGTGGGTAATGTGATTATTTCAAATAGAGATGCAGTACTAAGAATGAGGAGAGCCATTTCACATTCATAAAATAGTTGCAAAGCATCAGGACACTTATTTTTCTCTTTTGGGTTGTATATTATCTGTCTTCAAAATGAAAGTGTTTGGTTATATGATTTCTAAAGTTTCTTAATGATGTAATTTTCTTCAGTTCTACTTTAACCACTGCTTAGAATTACTGATCATATATTTTCATCACTATAAGCTAGGCATTCTCTTCCATCTCGTTACTCTGAAATACCAATTTTTTTTTCTCAAAAAATTGATAGAGCCCTGTCTTCTTTTCCTGCTGTTCTTGATGAGGCACAAGAAGGGAAAGTGACACTATTGTTGTGGGTGTGTCCACTTACACTCCTAGGAAATAATGGAAAGAAGTATTTAAGAGCCAATGCTTAATTGGTTGCTAACCACTGAGACTCATAGTCTTATAGAAGTGTACTGATGAAGAAATGAGACTTTGTCTTTGATTTCCTAAATTATCCTGAGAGCAGAGGTCAGCTCCTGCTGGGTTGGAATCCTCCAAGCCTGTAGTTCTAAATGTAAATGTCAGCTCTGGGCAGGAGAACGTTGAACTTTCTAATTAACCTTGTAGGTAAGTCCTTGAAGAAACAAGGATGTAGCACCCAGCAGTTTAAAAAGGCATTCTGTGCATCATTTGCTGAAGGTCAGGGGGCAAATGCTGTTGTGACCCTTGGGTAGGCTTGGAAGGCATGCCTCTCTGGGGAGGATGAGCCCAAGAAGAGCAGCTGATGATGATCTTTGGTGATAGCAATGGCAGAAGACATTACTTTGAATTTTGAGTATTGTTGATATTCTTTCGATTCACGTGAAGATGTTCTATTTTTAATCCTAAGAGTTAGAAAAATGAAACCATAGGAGATAAGAGGTAATCTACCTCGGACATCTATCTTCAGGGAAGTTAAATTGTAAATTATAATCATAAAGGTTTAGTTACCTTAAATATGAAAAATATAAAAAGAATTCAACTCTACCACAGTCAGTCTTAAACCAATATCTCTCTCCTACTGTATCTCCATCTCCCATGTCCTTCCATGCTCACCCAACTCTGTCTTACTTTTCTGAATACATAATTTAATATCTCTTTCTCTTGGCCCATGTTTTCATTTTCTTTTAGGAATGTCTTCCTCCTCCTCTTCTTCTTTCAAAATCCTGCTCAGCCATAAAGCCTTAGCTCCTGTGTCCCCTCAGGGAGTCAATCACTCTTTCCTCTGTTTCCATAGAACTGCTACTTGACACTCATTTAGCATTTATTTTAGTTACTATTTCATATATATATTTCATTTTGGTGGTAAATGTATTAGTGTGTATATATAATCTTCCACTAGATTAGGAAGTCTGAGGACAGGTGCTGGATCTTATCCTTCACTGGGTCTCATTGCAAGGCCATATGCAATAAAGTATAAATTGATTGCTTGAAATGCAATGTGCAGGTGTGTGAGTGAAAAGAAATAAAATGGTCTCCAACCAGTGGTCTTTAATATCCCTTCTAGCATTAACATATCCCAAACAGATCTATGATTTGACATTAGTATAAAATCAAAACAACTAATTTTTAATCAGATACTATTTACTTTAACCTCGACTTTCATTTTTATGTCTAGATTCCCCAGTTAGGAAGGGAGAAGAGGTAAAACTCAAACTTGACAATTTCCCCAGTGAGGTGAATGGATTAAACATTTTTGACCTGTGCCTCTCTAGAATAACAGTGAAAATCAAAAGGCAAGTAGTCTGATGTTTGGGTATTATGCATGATGTTTGGTATTAGTTTACCTGGTCTTCAAGCTATTAACCGTGACTAAGATTTTATTATGGTTGCTAAATAAATATGATAGGAATGTGGCCAATTAGAGAAATAAGTTTAGAGAGAAAAAGTTAAATGTCTTTTAGAGAGATGCCCAGACTGAAACATCTGTACTATGGTTTGGTCATAATCTTACAGATTCAGGACATACCACTTAACACTGTCAGCAACTCCGCCCTCTGACACTGTAGCTTAAACATCTTACCCAGCAGAAATCTGTTGGAGTTACAAAATCTGTGAATGAGAAGGAATCATTAAGGGGGACTGTGTGGTTGATTGAGATGAAAGTAGTATACCCATTCCCTTCACTTAGCAACTGATTTAGCAAATAATCTCTCAGTTTTATTTTTCCTTTTGTAGGGGTCAACTGCTCTACTGTGTGTGTGTGTTCAGATTATCTATAAAGTGCTTGACTATTTGCCACATATTCTTTATCCTTTCTGTGGTTTGAACACAACTGTACTTGTTTCCAGCTGAAGAAATGATTTCTTCATCATTATTAGGAGGCTGTAATACTTCATTTCCCTTCACTTTTAAGCAACATATGTTTTAATTCTAAAGCACATTTCAGTCTTTGCTAGAGATTGCCTATGTATTTTATAGTAGCACTCCTATTGCGTCTTTTGGTTAATCTCTTTGTGATAACTGTTGCAGGTAGTCCAGTTAAAGATCCATGCAGATAATGGTTTTTTGGGTTTTTTTTCCCCTGCAAAGTCAAGCCAGTGGCCTCTTTAGGCCAGAAGATCTAGTTGAACCACCCAGGTCACAGAGGCACACCTACTTGGTTGCACCACTTTTTAATCGAGTTGTGAATCAGTCTTGGGAAGCTGGAACTAGGTTAGTTTATTGTGTCTGTAGCAGAAGGAAGCTAAGGAGATCAACATTAAGAGAAAAAAGCTACTGAAAGTGAAAGAATATCTTTGGGAGTCATTTGTGACCACAGGATCTCTGATTTCTCCTACAGACCGTGCATACAAATTGATTTGCTCCAGACAGAATTACTTCCCATTATTGGGGCATGCATGTGAGGGGCTTATCTCTTCTGTGACAGAGCAACTTGTGTGGCTCAGGAGAGCATGCAGCTTTAAACATAGTTAGTGTGTGAACTTGAATATAACATTTATCTCTGCTGTAACTTGAACTCATTATCTGAGAATTGGGCATATTTTATGGTTCAATCCAGAATAGGCATCTAGCAAACAGAATTTCAGTGCTGATTCTGCACATTTCCTAATCTGCAGGAACTACAGAACTAAATCGGGCATCACCCTTGCCTTTGAGCTCATTTTTTAGTGTGGTGTTCATGAAAACACAATTTAAAAAGTAATGAAATGGATCTGTAATAATTTATGTATCCTCAGAATTGTATAAATATTTAGAGGCAAAAGCAACTGGCTGACGAGGGAAGACAAGAATGGGTCCACAGATGCTGGCGTGATGCTGAGTACGTAGCACACACTCAGATGTTCACTAAAGTGAAGGTAGTGACTTATGTGAGTGTTAGAGAACATATATGAGTTTGCCTTTCAGAGAGAATAAAGGGACCTGGGTGTACAAAGCTGTAAAATTCTGGAATATAAGATATATGTACTGTTTGGCTGCAGTGCATGATACATTTCCTAATGCTCTTATTATTAGCTCTACACTTCTGCTGCCCTCTTTGACCATTAACGGGGCTTTTTCAATAGAAGGACTTGATTAAGATCATCCTAGCCAGAAATATCACATATTTTAAAACTAGAGTTGTGCATGGGGTTCTTACCACAACACTGGTATGTACTCTTGAATTTGGACTTTGTTTTCCATTTTGGTAAACAATCCCCAGCTTCACCTCCAAACCTTTCTTCATAGGCCCTGCTTTCTAATTCCAGGGATGCTCCACTTTCTTCTCTACTCAGGACAAAAATAACACCAGAAAGCCACTTATCTTGATGTCTTTATTATTAACAATATTAGTTTTTATTTATTTTATGTTTTATTATTTCAATTGCCATTTATATTCAATGTTATTTTGCACTAATTTCAGGTGTACAGCCTTTTGGTTAGACAATCACATACTTTACAAAATGTTCCCCCTGGCATTTCTCATACCCACCTGGCACCATACATAGCTTTACAATATCATTGATTCTATTTCCTATGGTGTACTTTACATCTCCATGACTATTTTGTAACTACCAATCTATACTTCTTAATCCCTTCACGTTTTTCACCCATTCCCCTAACCTCCTTCCACTCTGGCAACCATCATTTTGTTCCTTGTATCTATGAGTCTATTTCTGTATTTTTTTGTTTTTATATTGTTCTTTAGACTCCACATATAAATAAAATCATATGATATTTTCTTTTACTTAACATAATACCCTCTGGGTCCATCCATGCTATTGCAAATGATAGAATTTCTTTCTTTTTCATGGCTGAGTAATATTCCATGTGCATATGTTCCACAGCTTTTTTATTTACTTGTCTATTGGTGGAAACTTGGGTTGCTTCCATGGTCTGGCTATTGCAAGTAATGCTGCAATGACCATAGGGGTGCATAAAGTTTTTATTATTTTTGTAGGCCAAAGTCTCCTACACTCCACCCTTAGAGTGAGTGGAAATAGTTTCCAGAGACAGGTCTTTTTTTCCCATGGCCTGTTGCCATAGAGACAAGACACTGGCACTCTTTGAGCATCTGAATAAAAAGAGACAAAATATGATTCTGTCCCCTGGAGTTCATCCAGGACTACAAAGTAAATACACTGTTTTTTTTTTTTTTATTTTAATTTTACCTGGATTTTTTTTCCCTAGAAAGGGCAAAGAGGATTTATGTAATAAAGAAAGTTGCATTGCTTCAAAATACAGCCTCCAGGAAGAATGAGGCATCCTCTGTCCAACCTATTACTTATGCTGAGGAGAGAAAAGTTGATGGAAATAAACTGGTTTATAGAATCAACTGCCTCACAGGCTCTTCAGGAAGAAAATACCATAAGGAAAAGGTGTGAAATATAAAGTTGATAGGGATATTGTGTGTCTTTATCAATATTGAAACTCAGTCGATGGTTAAAGAGTCACACATGAATTCCCAGAAGACCAGAATCACAGCAGTATAAGATGCCAGATACATAGCAAAACTGAGTCCAACAAACAGTTCAAGATGGAGGTGAAATGTCCTTCTTCGGGTAATATAATCATTGATGGCAGAGCCAGAACTTAACTCAAAGAGTCTTGGGACAGGCTGTCTTTCCTATGGTTTTCAGTAGGGAGAATTATTTGAAAGCTGGTATTATATTGGAATATATCCCAGTGTGGAACAAGAAGGAAAGGTTATGTGTTATGCAATTAGCTTAAGTGAATATTTGTTCATCTATCCATTCAACACAAGGGACTAACTCAAAATCACAGAGGTGAGAAATGGAACCCAGGTTTCTGCTGTGGATTCTAGTGCCCTTCCCAGGCTCCAAGTTGGCAATTGACTGCCTGGTCTGTGACCACCTACTGTGGCAGCAGCCATTTGGAGGATATAGCAGGAAGTAGATAGGAAAGTAATTAAATATCATATTAATCAGACTACTATTGAAACATTAGAAGATCTTGTGTTTAAAAAAAATAAGATTTTATAGAAGGTATTTAATAGCCATGTCCAGAACTACAGATGTAGATAAACAAAATGATAAAAGGGTACTAAAATATATTTGAAAATTATCATAAACTAATTATTGCTATATGGTTGGTTAGGAAGTTAAATGTTATAATGGGAGGTGATATTTTGATTTTACCAATAAAGTTATTAAAAGCTAAGTAAACATACCAGTTTTCAAACAAACACAAGTTGACTTGACTTAAAGACTTACCCTTACACAAGTAGTCCAATCAATGGTGATGGGGATGAGTATGTGCATTTTAATGAACAATATATACTAGCAATAGGAGGAAATTAATTTTGTTTGTGAGATTTTACTCTAAAATTAAAAAAATATATTTTAAATAATAGTAGCTGCTAATAATGTTGTGGTAGAGGAAGCTCTGTTTTATGTTGTTGGCCTAAACATAAACTGGTGTAATATCTGGAAATCATTGTAGCAATATATATTGACCATTAAAATACTTTTATTTTCTTAATTAAATAATTTAGCTTCTGATAGTGTAGTACTTTTCACTTTAAGGTTATAGTGTTGAAGAAAAACAGAAGCAAATTGAAAGCCCAATTAATGAGAAACAGCTAAATTAAGTCAATAAGACTGAAACAGTTTTAAAACATTATTAAAAAAAATATATATCTAATTACCTGAGTGTGCACTCATATTAATAACAGATTAATTTTTAAAATTAGACAAATGCATATTTTTATACAGATACATATAGGCATACTTAACAAAATATGCACTTTATTACATATTATCATGTGTACAGTTTGTAAAACACACACAATTGCGTGGAATATGTAGCTCTGGAAGAGAATATACAAAATTTTTATAGTGATTGCCTCTAGGTTCTGAAATAAATGACAAAAGATGTTATTTTTATACAATAAAGCAATCAGAGTTCTTCTTCTAATATACATAATATTAAAAAGCAAATAAACTTGGAAAATATGTCCAAGGGTTAATAACTGCATTAATGAGGAAAACACTGCTGCACATATGGAGTAGGGCTGGGGGGAATGCAAAGGACATTAATAGATCATTAAAGAAGAAATGCAAAGGGCTAATAAACATTGAAATACAGGTAAGAATCTCATTAGCAATCAAGGAGATTCATATTAAAATAAGAAAATATTTTTTTCTATTGTAAAGTTGGAAAATATAATCCTTAATATGTGGACCATATCCTCATAAAAATGAAATTTGATACAGTCCTTTTGGAAAATGACTTAATTGTGTACCTAACAAATAACAAGTATGTAACCTTTGACCCAGTATATTTAATATAACACATAAATGCTCATAGTATAATAACTTAAAAAATTATGTTGAATATGCTACTAATTTTGTTTACAGAATACATACATAAACACAAAAGAACAAGTAACATTTATTTTTTATTTTGATTTTTTAACTTTGTCTATGAAAATCATATTTTTGTAACCTAAGAATTTTTAAATGCAAAATGAAAGAAAATGTGAGCAGAGAAAATATCTCCACATTTATTTCGAAATAAACTGTTTTGGAGCCCTTCAAAAGTAAGACTATTTAAATCTGGTGAAGTGGTTAAAGACAGTGTTGTTACTACAATCATAGAATGAGCTAGCTTGCTCAATGAGCTTTACCACTGCTATAGACATGACATTGAAGGAGAGTAAACATTGGTTGGAGGATACATGCAGACACAATCTGATTATATAGCACAGTATTTAAGTACGTTTGGGGGCCAAAATATACAGGTTATAATCTTGATTTCAAAATTTAGTATTCGCACCTCAGTGTCTTCATCTTCATCTGATATAGAGATAAGAACAATACTGAGATTGTATACTTTTTGATAATTAAATAAGTTTGATATACAAAGTGCTTTGAAGAGTACTTGACCCATTAAAAAACACCAAGAAAGAGAATCTAAACCCTGTCCATCATTTTACCTTCTACTCAAAGGTCTACAAAAATAAATTATAGCTTGAGCTTAACCACAAGATGTAGGTCAAAACTCATCTCCTGTCCTGTGCCCATAAGGTTACACATTTTCCAGAGCTTTGGAATTTGATCTTGAACTAAAGAGACAGTTAATCTAGTTGAATTAATTAAGTGGCCTCAATTTTTTCTACAAATGCTAATTTTTTTATCTATTTGAGGCAGGAGGGGAAAGAAATCACTGAACTTGGGAAAGATTAGAGCTTTGCAAGTTACCCCATGTGTTCTGTGGGTTACCCTTTGGCTTCACGGCAGCAGGAGTTAAAATGATCTACCAGTAATTGATTTAGCTCTGCAGCAGTTGGAAAGTCCCAACATTTCTCAGCTTTCACACATGCTTTATAAAAGTCCAGTCTTTTCTGACTATTGAAGGTTTATAATGTTGACAATTTTCCTTTTTGACAAATAATTATTGAGGGTTTGAGGTACTGTGCTTGGACTGAAAGCATCATTTTTTCCTCCCCTTTTTCAATTAGATATTGTGCATTGATTTCCATAGGAAAGACATCTGTGTCATAACAAATACATACTTTGGGTAAGGAATCTACTGTTCAGTGTTCCAGTTCTTATAGAATTAAACTGTTCTTTTGAATTCTTCAAGCTTTTCCACACAAAACGGGATGTGATGAACAGACATGCACTCCAGCCTCCAAAGTCCATAGCCTAGTGGGGGGAGACTGAGTATACCACTTTTTACATTGTAAGATTGTGTTTTATTATTTTTAAATATACATTCACAGAAGAGAAGATTGAAATTCAACTGTAGAATTAGAAAACTCCTCATGAAGGTGGCATTTAAAAATCTGGAAGTGTTTTAATTTATCAGGTAAAGAGAATGGAAGCATTTTAAACTAAGTGACCAGGGGCAGAATGTGGCAAGCAGAGAGAAATATGGGGAAGGGGAGGATGAGCGTATTGCTTGGGACCAGACTCTGGAAGGCCTTGAGTGCCTATGGAAATACTGGTTTTGCTACATTGGCATTGAAGTAGCCTGAGGAGTGACATGAACAGTGTTATTTAGGAAAGATAAACTGATGATGAGGGCACTGTAAAGGGGAGGGTAGAAAGTGGAGACAGTGTTGGATTTCTTTCTTTCTTTCTTTCTTTTTTAATCTCCCTCAGGTAAATTTTGGGTTAAGCATAGAAGGATTGATTTGTTTAGAACCAGGTGCATATTCTTTCCTGGAGTCTCAGCAGCTGCTATAAAAGTAACCTTACTTTAATAAATGACTACCCAATCCTAGCCAAACTTACCCAACCCTCTTCTAACTTCTTTTTTCTCATATGAAACAGAATTAAGGTCTTCATGAGGGAACCCACTAAAACATTTATCTTCATTCCATGATTTCATAAAACCTAAGCATCTCCCTACTCTCTACACCTACCCCAACTACTGAATGTAGACATAGATCCAGAAGCACAAAATGTTCTCAGTTTTTACTTTCTAGAGTTCTATAGGGACCATATTGGTCTTTACTTGACCTTACAGAAAAATACTTTAGCGCTTATGATAAGGAGTTGATATCTTCAACATATGAAGAGCTCTTCCACAAGTAACTTTTAAGAAGGCTATTTGACAAAACGTTAACAATATTATTTCAGGAAAGCCTATGTGTTATCCCCTCAATCATGGAAGACTTCTGCTGCCAACAGACTTCATTTATAGCAGTGGTATCTTCTTCCAGGTGGAGGTGCTGACCCCAAATTCTAAGGCCATGAAGTTTTGATAAATCTGAGGGAAATGGCTGAGAATAGAAAGTTATGAGCTGCAAATAGAGTTGTTCTGACTTCTGAGGGCTTGGGAAACACATTTAAATTCTTCGAGTTAATTTATCTGCAAAATGGGGATAATAATACTTACCTACATCACTAGGCTGTTATGAAAATTAATACACATTACTAAACCTTTGAGATCCAAGGATAAGCATTGTTTTGTGGCAAGTGAAGTAAATAACTTTCAGCTTAAGTAAATATATGGTATTTATATCAGGTATTCAAGCTAATTCTGAAATTAAATGTTATCAGATATAATTTAATTAGCTCTTTTATGGAAATGTTTGCGCTAAATTCAAATTTAAATGCATTATTAGGTAATTTTTTGTTGTTGTGAGGATATCTTAAAATAATCAACAGAAACTTTTTCCCAAACATTGTACCTTTTCCTTTGTCATTTCAGCATTTTAGTATTTGTGCAACGAACTTGACTGCTTCAATTATACAGTTCAGAGATGAGCAGATTAAGGTACAAATATTCAGGTAAAATAAGAAAAATGTGAATAATCCTCTCAACCACTTACGTGAATTCAGGACAGAGACTCTTATCTTTGTAGTGCTCTTGAGAAATCATTTAGTTCTGCCCCTCATTTCGCAAATGAGGAACCTGAGTCCAGAGTGGTTAAGTAACCTGCCCCAAGGGCACAGGGCTAGCTAAAGACAGAGCTGGGAACAGAGCCTGTGTCTTCTAGTTACTCATGTTACCCCAGTTCAGAGCTCTTTTCCCTCAACTACCCAAAACAGCCAAGACAGATATAGCATATCTTATATATAACATATGTCGGTCTTAGATTTTGTCCTGAATCTTGGTAGTTATGTTAGGCAGAGACCATAGTCAGACTAGATCGGACTGAAAGCTGAGATAATAGATGAAATTTGACTCTTAGCCCGTCAAATTCTGATGGAAATCTTCTGACTTTGTAAAAGATGAAATTGTTTATATTTTGATAGAACATCACCAATAGTTAAGACTGTGAACCCTAGACTTAGGGGTTCAAACAGTTACAATATCCCACTAGTGTAAAAATGAATCAAGTAATGACTTTCTGGGAAGTTGTGCTACCTAGTGGTAGTTCCTCTAGAGCACAGATTCCCAACCCTGACTCCTTCAGGACTGCCTACTAGGCTATTTAAAATACTGACATAAGGGCCACATTCCTGGAGAGTCTGCTCTGGGAGGTTTGGGGGCAGGTCCAGAAATCTGCTTTTAAAAGCACCTGGGGTCACCCAAGGTTGTGAACTACTGGAATACAGCACAGGTTTAAGGAAGCCACCACCTGCTTTCTACTATTGACCCTAAAGTGGGCAGTAGGTGTAGAATTTAAATACATGGTACAAATAATTATACTGCATTTTGTAAGGATTTTTTTTTTGCCTTGTACTCAGTGCTCATTTTGTTAATCACAGGTAGTAAGAGGTCATCTTCCCAATATTTCAGTGAGAAAGTAAATGTGTTTAATATAAATTTGTCATGTTTTTGGACACTTGAGATCAAGTGAAATTCTTTTTACAAAAAAAAGAAAAACAAAAAAGAAACATCCTTACTAGGAACTCGGAGGCTTTAAAATAAATATCACCCCAAAGATCCCATCATGCTTTATATGCATGTTTTGTATTGATATGAAAAGAGAAGTGAAGAGGAGGCAATCCAAGGTCATGAATATTTTGGGAGACTTTTTTTCTAGTGTTTATATGCCAATCTATTCTGGGTTTTAAGTTTGCTTCTCATCTTCTTCTAATATTTAGAAGGAATTTAAATATTCACTTATAAGTATGTTGGCCAGTTTTAACTTTGAGGCAGCACAAAGGGAATTGGCTTCCCAATTGGGGGTGGGGAATGATGTTTAGATATAAATCTAACTGAATTGCATAAAATACTCTCTCAACAGTAATGAGAGTATTTTAGTGACTTACACAATAACCATCAGGATGCATTTCATCCTTACTAAGTCCATGGTAACCAAGGCCAGATTCTACAGGAATGTTCTTATGTAGTTATATAAATCTATTTTTAAGGCAAAGGCTAATTTGTCTCTCATACTTTAAGATTAAGTCTTTCTATTAGTAATCTGTTATTTATTTATAGGAAAGGATGTTATCTGTGAACATTGATAAAAATAAATGTAATAGAGAAAATAAATATTCAAAGAGATGAACTATTATATTGATTCATGTCTCCAGAGATTATGATAAAAAGAAACAGTTTTTTTTAAGGACTTTAAAAAATTGGGCACATTTCCCAGAATTTCTATTTCCTGCCCATAATATGGATGTTTGTTTGTTTTTACAAGTTAACGGGACCATGCTCTGAAAAATCAAGTGGCTAATGTTGACATAGTTTTGTATGAAACCACTGGTATTTCTTTGGGGAGAATGAGTTGGAACTTTTCACCTATCAGGCAGTGGATTTTAATTTTTATATTGAGGAAATACAGCCAGGGATTTGAGTATTTTCCACTTTTTTCTATCTTTGTGTAATCATTTTTGAAACTCCACATCTAGGTTAAAAAAAAAAGAAGACAACAACACCATTCCAAAAGCTTTACTTGAGTTTTACTTTTCAGTTGCAAAGTGTAAAATAACTTGCTGAAATGCCTTCTGTAAGTCTTGGTGGTGGTATGCTTTGTGGTTTGTTTGGGGAGATTTGGTGTTGTTTTTAGGAGAGGGTGTACTTTCTTGTGAACGAGACAAGGGAAAGTTTTACCTGTCTGTCTCTCCTGCTTTTTTTCCCCTCTCTTTCTTTCTTTTTCTTTAAAGATTGGTGATAAGGAATTCTAACTACTTAATGAGATGGGAGAGGCCTCACTCCATTGGAGTGGAGGAGTCCAGGTGGAAGTTGATGGATTGGACAGGTAAAGAGGAGAGTACCGCCCCCTCATGCCTATAGTTGAGTATATATTAAGGAACCTAAAATTATGTACAGAGAGAGAAGGAGAGAGAGGGACTTGAGTTCTGTTATCTTCCCAGTAGATTCCTATTGTAAGGGTCTCAGAGGGGGTGGGGGGGTTGGCAAAATCCTGGAGCCCGAAGATCGGACAGCGGCACTGATCAATCTTACAGCTAACATGTTGTACCTGGAAAATAATGCCCAGACTCAATTTAGTGAGGTAAGGATTTTAGATTTTAGCTCTTCATTTAGAGATGCTTTTTTAATTTTTATTTTTAAAGTAAAAGCTTATGTATTTGTGGTTCTCAATTACCCAGCATAATGTTTTTGTAAATTGTGTAGAGGAATCTCCTTATCTTGGTTAATATTTTCTGTGGTGACTGTAAGATTTTTATTCTTTAGTAGAACATGAAAAAGTAGGAGAAACAGGAAAAGAAAACTTTCCGGTGACATTATACATTTGAAAAACCTAATATTCAGGAGTTTATAAAATCACTTTTTATAAGAATAAAATGAGAAAGCAGATCACATTCTGCTAGATACATTGAAATGACTCGTCTGTGGAGTGTTCATAGACCAGTAAGACATCGTAGTTGACTGTGTCTCAACTCAGTTAAGTTCTCAGTTCTATCTTCAGACTTTATCCTAAAAGCAAATAAAGATTATTCCAAGATAATCAGGCAAGAATTTTAAAGTCATCTTTGTTTTTAATTTTATCAATCCGGAGACCCACCTAAACCCCGAGGAGACTTCAATCATGTCTCTATTGTCTGGTGATTGACTTAGACTTTTGCTGTGTTATTTTGGAGCAATATGATATTAAATATTTACACATGCACACATATAAATGTGTACTACTACATAGAGGAATTTCATTTAAGGAATTACTGATCTGCCTCTCTGATCTCTCCTCAGTGTTTGTCTCAGGGATTTAAATCACTGGGCAAAGGGATAAGAAAAAAACTCCTGAAGTGACTGTAAGGCTTTGAGGAAGTTTCTTAAGGTTGAGGGAGGTCTGACAACAATATTAGTTTACATTCCTCGGAATGGGCAGCTGTGTTGACACTAATCACATTGGGGGGGGTTGCTGTGTGAAGAGAGCGAGTTCAGTGTTTCCGATGAAAATGCTTGCAGGTGAATGCTTGGAAAAGTAGACTAGAGTGCTGAAACTGAGCTTCCGAAAATTCAGACAAAATGCATGGTGCTCTGGTGTGGACGGCAAAGGGAAGAATCCAGCAAAGACAGCAGAGCGGGGTTTGTGCTGTCATATTGACCATGCTATTGTCTAGACACCTGAACTGTGTAAATATAACAGGGGAAATAGCAAGCTTTCTAATGAAGGAAAAGGAAGTGCCTATTTTCCTTTAAAACATTCAGCAGGCTTGCTTGTCCTCAGTGGAGAAACTTGAGTTTCTTGTTTTACTTTAATATTGAAAGTTAGCTTAAAATGTTACCAAAACAATTTAAAAAATAGAGGTAACTTTTAAAAGTATCTTGTTTCTATTTGATCCAGTGTGGTCCAGTTTTAATGGTTAAATAAAAAAAATCTATCAGTCATATCATATCTGACTTTGTGTTTGTTCATGAGCTATTTTACGACCAGTATGTATAAGCACGCTGGGATTTGGCTCTGTGTCTCTGAGTATAATGGGGTAGAAGCAAATGTTAGTTTAGCGATATCTGTAAGAAAAGAATAAAGTTGACAAAAAGTGGAAAGAAATTATTATTTCTCATGAAAGGAAAAAAACCCTGCATAAATGCTGTGACTAGAGGTTATCTGTGGGAATTATTGCCTTTAATGGAGGCAGAGTTGTGCTACAGGTGAGAGTATGACATCCTTATAATGAAAGAAAATACCTTTACATAGGTTTGTGTTTTTAAAACTTTAGGGAAATATGTGGTCAGGTGCTCAAAAGGTAGCAGTTGTCTGTTTTCTGTTAGAATGTTGCTAATGTACATAGAAAATATGTATGAAAAAATATGGCTGGATTTCTTTCCCTGCCTCTTTTTGTATAGTGTCACTGTGAATGTCATATTCTTCTGCCAGTCTGTTTACTGGGCATTATCTTCATGGCTTAATTTGCATTCTATTCTCATGAACAGCTTTCTTTTTCTGTATAGGGTTGTGTTTAACTTCTGTAAAAATGCAGTTCCACGTCTGAGTCTATGAAGCGCTCGGGAATACGTGGCTCTGGGAATCCTGAAACTTAACTCAAAGTTATAACATTTTGGGACTCACCTTAAAGCAATGTTTATCAGTAATTGTCAATACAGAAACAGCAATCTGCTATTATCACAGAAGAATTGCTAAGAATTGGGCCTGTGAAGAATAAAAAGGCATGCACTAAATGTAGAGGACACAGACGTAGTGATAGGTGTCTGGAAACAGGTTGGTATAACTCAGAAAAATAATAGGCCTCCTGAGTAATGGAGCCACCTGTGATTGGAAAGACGAATGATGCTGTTACCTTGCTGGAATAAACACAGAGCTATGGCAGAAAAAAAAGGAATAAAAAAACATATAATGCCTCATCAGAGTCAATATTATTTAAAAACTATAACCCATTCTCAAACTTCAAGTACTTTTAAAATTTATTTGCTAGTAACTTCTTCCGGTTGATAACTCAAAAATAATATAAGAACACCGTATACCATTCTCCACAAATTTCCAGTTCCTTCCCCTCAAGCAGAATTGGATTTTGGGAAGCTGTTAATGAACAGGAAGGGAAGAGAGCATGGGCAGGATGTAACAGGCAAGGCTTAAGGTTCCACCCTTGGGTTACAATGGAGAGGCCTCAAGCAATCACCGCACCATTGTGCCAGGCTTGGAATGACACAGCCTCTGGGACTGGTCTCAGACTTTGAGAGAGAGGCTCAAAAGAAAGCAAATTCTTGACAGATTAAGTTTTTGCTCAACTTTCTGCCAATAAACTGGTGTGTGTGTATGTGTGTGTGTGTGTGTGTGTGTGTGTGAGAGAGAGAGAGAGAGAGAGAGAGAGAGAGAGAGAAGGTGGCAGAGGGGGAGAGAGAGACTCAAACTCCTCATTAGAAGGGCATTTTTATTTTTTAAAAGTCCCTATCTGGGGTTCTAGGTGATGAGGGAATGGTACTTTGAGGAATGGGTTACAATATTCTAAAACTAAACAGGACTTCAAAGTTTATATATTGAAATACCTCTCTTTACAAAATGAGGTTAATAATTTTTGTTTCTGTAGTTGAGGGAGCTATAGGTTTAGAAATGTGTCCCGTTTACCTAACCTTCGCTTTACTGTCAAGGAAAGAGAGATTTAAAAATGACTGTTGTGAAAGTAGATGCTCCAAAAAACTTTTCATAAAGAACAGATGCACAAATCTAGAGAGCAAAAAGAAAATGCTGAGGCAGGAATATAAACTTTTGAAGTCCAGGTCATTGCCATAATTGTCCTCAGGGCCCGCATGGTCAAAGGAAATAGTCTTTCCTGTCTCAGTACTAATTCCAAGGGCTGCATCCTATTTTCCACATGGGAGTCATTTTTCTCTGCCTAGTTAATAAATGCACTATCTTAAGCTTGTCCATGCTGTGCCCCTGAGATGGTTAACACCTTAAGTATAAGCACAGGAGCAGAGGCTGCAGGTTTAATTCAGGTGTCAGCCAAGCTGTGTCTCACTCCATGTCTCCGTCTTAGATTGCACTTCTTGTTTTACAATCAGTTGCCCTCAAGCCCAGAGGGGACTGGGAGAAAGAGATCTTAGATCACAGATCATAGCTCATACCTCCCTTCACTACTATTGGAGAAATGAGTGGTGGTAATAAATCACTTATCTTTTCCCTAGATAAGGAAAAAGCATGTTTGGTTTGGTTTGTTTTTTAGAAGAGCAGTGATCCTCAACAGGGGTGTGGAGAGTGCAGTAGGGAGCATGAATGAACACCTGGGTTAGCCAGAGCAACCAAAAATATCCTGGGTGTTCTTTCATCATATCATACATTTTCTGAAGCAAAGCTGTTAAAATTTTCTTAGATAATGAGACTATGTACAATTTAGATCCTATGTTTTTCCTATTAAGAGAATATACATCTGAGGTCATGGGATCTGTGTGACCTTCAAGGAAGGATATGAGTCGAACTGTTGAGAAATAGATGACTACAAGTGTATTCAAGCTTTCTGTGAGCTGGTGTGATTCCTTCGGGGGGACCTGAGCTGATGGGGTAGAGGGAATGGGTAAAAGGCCCTCCCTGCAGAGCAACGTTGTGAAGTTAATTTTTTTCCCTCATTGAGTACAGGCTTAACTTCTGATTGTTTTATGTCAATAAATAAGGAAGGGCCAGCACAGATGCCTAAAAGACATTCAGTGAAAAATAACTGGGTTATTTCCAGAAAAGTCTTATTATTGTGAAAATAAACATTCTTCAAGCCCAGTGGGCTCAATTTTCTTTCAAATGTGTGATGAGGAAAAAAAGTCATAACACTGATATACCATTATTGCTCAGGGTCGATTTAGTGGACTGGGTTGCTTGTGAAGGATATCTAGTAGGGAGTGAATTTTGGTTTTGGAAGAGAATGTATTGAAATATTGGGGTAAAATAGGCATAAGAAAATAGTAAGCAGTGGCTTATTTGTGCACTACTTTTCTAATCATTTTATACTTTTCACTTCTATCTTTCAGTTATGTTGTAATTTTCATGAATAATAGTATGGAAGAGAAGAAACTGAGGTTAGAAGAAGGAATCACTCACGCTTTTTAAATAAATGTTTACTGAGCATCAGTTACATATAGGATGGTATATGGCTATAAAAATGAGTAAGAAACAAAGCCTGCATCAAAAAGTTAACAGTTTATAAGGGGAATGACAATATACATACATAACAGAGATTATATATATTGAGTGTCATATGAGAAGTGTGAGAAAATAGTGTAAAGGTCACAGAAAGAGAGTACCTGGAAGCAGGAAGATCGAGGAAGTCAACGTGTATGTGCAGGATGCAGCTGTACTTGGAAGGACAGGTAGAGCTTTCTAAGTCCTAGAAAGAGAAGAGGGAAAAAGGATTTCAGGTGAGGAAACAAGCCTCAGCAGAAGAATATAGGTGGAGCAAATGCTGGTGTACTCAGAAATCTCAAAAAGTTCAGATAGAATTGAAAGCATAAAAGAAGTGGGAAATAAAGTTGGAAATGTAAGACAGATGGCTCACAGAGGTCCATAACACATTTAATACAGAGGCAATGATAAGCCCTAGAAGGATTCTGAACCGAGGAGTGGTGTAATAGGATCTGAAGGCTGCATTTGGGAGAAAAAAATGGCTTTGCTTAAGGCTGCCTACAAGTATAAAACCCTTTTCTCTGCATTGCACATCAGCTACCTGTTTTGCAAGAATATCCATTGCTTTTTGGGGACCTTTGGAAGGGTAGAAATGGATTGTTTCTAAACTCTCATATGACTTGCATGTTCTCTGCCTCCAGCTCTCTTTAATGACTGTGGCCCCTGCCATAGATAAGTTGGGAACTGTTAGTTTTGGTTTGTCCTTATGTAATTATGTTCTATTCAAATATAATTATTAATAGCACCACTTGCACTTTCAAATGTATTCCAGTTAGAAGATAAAGTACACGGTCATCCTATAAACAAACACCTCACTTTCTAGTTTATTATTTTCCCAACCCCTGACTCCAGAATGATAAAGTTTACAAACTTATACTACTGTGAACCAGATAGAGTGATTTTGATACCCAAGCCCCAAACTATGTAGATTATTTCCCCTACAAAAAGAAGCATTTCCTTACAACCCCACATTTACAAAGCTAATTAAGTGTAGTCACTGTGGTAGGCAACGTGAGGAAAGCAGAAATTACTAAGTTGCAGTCACTGGTCTCTAAGAACTCACAACCCTAGAGCGCACATAAAGTATTCGTAAATGACCCCAGTATAAAATGGAATGTAGTAAGAGACACCAAAAGGTCTCAAAGGCGGTGAAATGGCTTCAAACTGTTCATGACGAAGGTCATATTTCACATAGTTTGAGGGTCAGAATTTAGCCTAGGGTGGAAAGTCAGAAGGTCATTCTGTGTAAAGGGTAGAAAATAAATAAAAATACAAGGAGAACAACACAGGACCAGATAAAAGAAAGATCATGATATATTGACTTGGAAAGAGAATGTTGATTTAAACACTGATCTGTATTCATTATGTAGGTCAAAATGGAAAGATTTTGCAGAAATAACAACAAAAGATGATACGGGCTTTTATCTCACTAGAAGCTAGAACCCATGCATATTTTAAATGCATGGACAGTGTTCAGAATTTGAGATTCAAAACTTTGTCTGTGTGCTTCAGGCATGGTAAGTGGCATTATGCAGGGAGGAGGAAAATAACCCAAAGAATTGCTTGCGATAGGTGAAGTGAGGGCTTCCTGTTCTCATTCCTCAGATAAGGTGCCTTACCCATTTAGGGATTCAGTAATCCCATTTTAAAGTTAATCAAAGCTGGGAACAAAGTCCAGACTGATTCTGTATGTTAATTAGGATCAACTTTATTAAATATTCATCTTAGAATCAGGACTACAAAACCTTGTTCACTGGACACTTGCTTTACATGCAAATAGTAATCCTGGAGCTAAATGTGAGACAATATACCAAGTATGGCATTTGTCCAAGAATGAGAATTCCCAATTCTAATTGGGAAATGATGGAGCTGAAGCAAATGTGGACATCCCATTTAAGAAACAAACAACCCCTGAAATTAAATAACAACAATAACAACAAAAAAACAATAATAAAAATCAAGATCTCAGTATTTCAAACAAAAATCTTTGCCATAAATTTTTCACATTTCATTTTGTTTAAGGATACACATTTGCATTTAAAATTTGAACATAAATATTGGACAAAGACATGTGTTACTCATATGAATATGCTCTCATTCCACGACCTCCTTCATTACTCCCATTCCACCCAGGAAGAAAACGTAGGCAATTAAGGAGATAATAGTGGGGTAGCTGAAGGTAGGTTCATGGGAGAGGAAACTCAGTGACTTGGTTTAAAGACCTTAGGAGTAGGTGGGAGGAAGAACTGGGCTCGAGGATAAACAAGGGGATGTTGAATCTTGTAGCTCATTCCTTTCTCTTCCTTTCCCACTGAATCCTCCACTTGCGTAGACTGTCTTTGGAAAATTATCCAGTGGTAGCATGTGATTGTCCTGCATTTAACTGTGTGAAAACATTAGGGGAAACAATGAATTTCCACAAACTACCACATTGCTATACAACCTTCTTTGCAGAAATAAGTTAAATGAAGTGTCTGTTAAGTCTTTCCAAAAACAGTACTTTACACTTCCCCACATTTGGTTTTCTTATTTGGATTGATAATATAACACATCTACACTATTTAAAAAAAAATTCCTTTTCATCTTTTGCAACAACAGCAGAAAGGAAAGTTTCTTATTTCATGTTTGACAATGACTAACTTTATACACACTAACTTTCTTTTCCAAGGAAAAGGTACAATAGTACTGTCGTGTAGGTTTAAGCTAAGATGACTTCACAGGATAATGGTTGCCTGCCAAGTTAAAAATCAGCAACTGTTGTTAAGCAGAAAGGCCACGTTGGTTCTTGGTGAGGGAATACCTGGCAGGAATGAAACTTGTGTGGAATATTAGTGGATGTGTGTAGAGTGTAAACTGGTATCTCATGCAAAAGTTGTGATCCGAATTGCATGTTGTCTGTGTTTATTAATGGAAAAAAAATTATTATGAAAGCTGAAAGAGGGAATTTTGAGTCAAACTATATGGTGTGTTGCCAGAGGCGGAAATTTATGAAACACTCTCATCAGCTCTTCTGGAAACACTACAAAGGAAATTGTTCTACTTTCTTATTGGTGCTAAAGCCACTAATAGGTGCAGTTTAACATAATACCCCTATGAGAATTACCACCCCCAAAGTGAGCTTGCCTTGGAAAGAACTCTGCACAGGCATTTTCTTTTTCCTTTTAAGCTTGCACAAAACACCCAAAGGGGCCATTTCCAATCCAGGCAGTGATCTTTCTCAAGTTTATTCTTTCTCAGATCACAGAGACAATGAGGAATATGCCCTGTTTACTCAAATCAGTCTGGATTAGTGTCACTCTATTGATGGAGTCAGAATTAAAAGGAAAACCATTACCCTCTCAAAGGGCAACATCAGATGTTTTGGGAATGGCTTGATTACTTTTAAATAGACCATGCGAGACTCTGTCACCAGACTAAGTTTGGGGACTCTACAAGACAGACACAGAGAAATGGTTCCACTGGGTGGAGTAGAACACCCTTCGTAAGCCTCAGGCCTGGGAAATTATTTCAATAGACAACCACGACCAGCTTGAAAGGCTAAAAATCTGAACAGTGAGATTTTAGAGAAGATATTTTTTCTGACTTCTTTCTGTTGTCCAATACCACCGCTCAATTATTTACCTCCAAGACAAATCCTTTACAGTTTTTCAGGCTCTGCTGGGGGCCACTTCACCATTCAAAATTTCTCAGACCTCCCAGCCCCATTGAGAATAACCCCTTCTTCTTCTGAACTCCTGTGCTTCTCTGCTCCTCTCTCATTATTATCCACATATATGGAGACCAGGTACCTTCTCCCCATCTATAGACTGAACACTCTTGGAGGGCACGTGGTATGCTGGAAAGTATATCTTCACATAACAATGTGGCATATTTATGTATACTTACAGAAATAGCTCTTTGTAACTGACCTGTGCAAAAAGTCATGCAATCGCACACATTGTACAAATCCTGTCTCCGCTTGTATGTTATGAATCATATGGTTTTCCTTGACATCTTGCTAGTCTTGTGTGTGTGTGTGTGTGTGTGTGTGTGTGTGTGTGTAATAAGCCCAGAGAGTTATTTATTTCGATTATACTTCAAGTGGCAAGAACGTTTTCAAAAGACAGGGCAGTTTCCTAAGGAATGACATGTACTGTAACAGAGGTAAACGGTGTAAAGTGTTTGCTGCTTTCACTTAACTGATTACTCATGAAGACAGAGAGTGCTTTTGATTAAAAAAAACAAACAAAAAAACAACCCTGAACAAATCAGATTTTTATCTGGCTCTGCAGTCCCTTTTTTTAAAGTGTTTACTTGCTTCCACACTGTTCCCTAGATTCGTTTTGTCCCTTGCATGTCTCCGCATCACCACCAGGGTTGGGGGTGGTTTGAAACGGATGAGTAAGCTTGACGACATGCACACGCACTCACCTTTCTGTTTTCTCTGGCTACTCCTGAAGGATGTCTGAGGACTCTTCGTCATTTTGCTCTTACAAATGGTGTCCCAGTTTTTTTTTTTCTGTAAAAATAAGACACTAATACGCTGTTGTAATTACTAAACTGATTGATTGATTGTTGCTTTTCTAATGGGGTAAACAGAATGAAATGAATAGAAGGGTATCCTTCAAAGTACTCTTCTGCATAGCTGGAGACTTCATCTTTATTTTGCTGTTAAAAGTGACAGCTTAAAGGGAATAGCCCAATGTTTCATAAGTCACCATGTCTAATTACAAAGCATAGTAAACAACTAAAATCTTTAATTATCTCAAATGTAATGAAAAATGTATCAATCAGAGAAGAACTTGACAAGCAAAAGCAAATTAGAACTCTTGAAACAGTGTTCCTCATTTGAATATGCATGGAATAGTGGGACTGAGAAAAATACTCCTTGTTTCATTAGTTTTCCATTTTTCAACCTCTGAGTGTCTGCTTTCCAGTCTGGAAAATGAAGTCACAAATTCAGACCATTTGTAAGAAATGATCTTTAGGTTTGATAAACTACAATCTTAGTTCCTCAAAACATACATTTGTAAGCCCCTAATTATGGCATGATCCTAAAATGCATTCTAGATAACTGGACAGAAAATCATGGAGTTTAAAGACAGAGGGGCCAATTTTGTGGCCCATCTATCAGAAGCTAATGTCTTACTCTCAGCTTTTTTTCTGGGTGATTTCTTTCCTAAGCAATGTGTCTTTGGCCACAAGCACTGTTGGTAGGAAGTAAATAATTACATGAATGAAAAGATTTGGATTCTTCTTGCTGACCTAGATACATTAGAAACAAAATATAGACCACCAGGTAAAAAGACACCACAATGGCACAAAAATGTGAATGTATCTGTTTTAAGGAAGTAGAAATTCATTAATAAACTTCCCAGCTAGGTGTGCACGCAATTATTAGTCACTGCCTTGTGAGTGACAGGACTGGCTATTCTGCTACAAGTTCCCGCAAAAGCTGAAGCTGAAAGCACAATTCCCACCTACCAAAACAAAGCACACACAAGGTAAAGGTCACAGAGATTTTTCGGAGATGCACTATAACCTTCACCTGGCAGTAGTTTATAAAGAGGTGAATCCAGTTGGGAGACAGACTTCAGCATAAAAATCAATACCCAGTTGTGTTAGAAGAAAAGGGATTTCTGCAAATGGTTTTTATTTTGAAGAGTTTTGCCTTATTCTTTTAATAAATATCTCCCGAGCACCTACTGAGCCTCAGACACTGTTCCGGATATGAGACTCAGTACTAACCATGCCGGATAAATTCATCTTCATAAATTTATGGTCTAGCAGAGAAATCCAACATTAAAAATTATTAATACAATCGTAATTGTAATTGTGTGACACAAAAGGAAAGTTAGAGTATTATGACAGTGTTAAACACCTGAGAAAGAACACCTGTCTGGTTAAAGGAAGCTTTCCCTGAGAGATGCCGTTGAAGCTTAAAGTCACAAAAGGAGTGGAAAGAACTTACATGTGCAAAAGGCTTGAGGACTGAACAAGCTTTTCACTTTTGAAAAACTGAAGACTCGGCTTTTTGGTCTTTCTTTAGTGAGCAAAAGAAATTTTCAGGCAGCATGTTACAGACTTGAGGCCTTTACCTTGAGAGAACAGGAACACATTCAAGTGACTGCTGTGTGGGAATGACGTGATTGGCTCCGCAGTGGATTCCAGGTGGTAGCTCCAAGGAGCTTGGTCTCTCACTCTTTGTAATTACTCACATTCCAGGAGCAGTTAAAGTTTGATATCCTGTCTTTAATAAATAGAAAATATTTTCTTTAGGTATAAAAAAGGAATGCTTGCAGTGAGTGCAACTTTTAGAAAAAAAAAAAAATCCAGGCAGAAATTTGAGTGACTCTGATTTACTTAAGAAAGAGGGTTCTACAACTAGATTTACTGGTTTCAGGTTTGGGCCCTGTCACTTACTACCCTGAGCAAGTTACCTAATCTAGTGGAGCTGCAGTTTCCTCGTCTACAAAATATGTATAAAACATGGGATAATAATGCCACCCTGCTCACGAGGATTACATGAGTAAATACATGCAAACCCTCGGACCCTGTGAAGAATTTAGTACTGACTCAGAGAGTTCATAATAGAAATGATAATATACCTAACACTCTTTTGAGCATTAGAGGACGGAATATGGATGTTCAATATGTTTCATATTTTTAAATAACTTTTTTGGAAGGAACGGGTCTTTATTTACAATATTCTGACCTTGGGGAGGCTCAGAGCACTTAGACTCAGAGCCCTCCTTCCCCGCAGCACGTCCCTTGTTCCATAAAAGGCTATAAGCCAATTTTTAAATAATCCTGATAGTCACAATTATTTTATTGAAATTGAGATGTCTTAAGTTTCAGATCATGGTGAGCAAAGCTATTGCCTGTGATAAAATGTGGGGTGGGGGCAGGCAGGGGAGTGGTGAGGGGAAAATGGAGATGGCGGTACTTGAACAACAACAACAACAAAAATAGAGAAAGAGAGAGAAAGAAAGCAAAAGAATTTAAAAAATAAAAATAATGTTCATTACATTTAATTATCCCATTTTTTAATTCATAATTTCTGATATCAAAATTCTTTTCAAATATTTTAGAGTCACTTTAAAAGCCAACAAAGCATTATTGATGAACTTCTAAAGTCACTGTGGTATGCTTTCCATACAAATGGTTTAAACTTCACTGAAAATTTTCATTACTGTATCCTTTCTTTACTTAATGTTATTATGTTTGTTAAATAAATTGTCAAAACGGGATTGTTATAGATTGAAAATGTCCTCAAATAAACATAGTTTTGTTCCAGCCTTAATAAGTCCTGGTTCACTTTAAAGAAACTGAAACTCTGTATATTTTTTTCTATTATCTGGATCAAGAATCACTGAATATTGTAATGACATCTTTCCCTTTCCTGCTAAGCCCAGTGCTTCCTTGGTATGTAAACTGATGTAGGTTTATTTCAGAATTGAGATGCTCATGATTATAATTTTGTTCATTTGTCTTTATTACTAGAAGGGAGTACTTACTGAAATCATAGAATTTTAAGTTTATTTTTCCTTAGTTAAGCTCTACACAGAGTAATTTAGCTGTATTTGGGTCAAGTTCTAATTTCAATACATTTCACACTTCCTGGCTTTTCAAATACTATGTCTACCATTTGTTGACACTGTGGCCACCTGATCAGCCAGTTTTATATTTATTTGTCTCCCCTGCCGTGACTGGGGTTAGTTGGGGCTTTTAGAAAACTCTCTCCTAGATTATGGAAACTTGGTTCTCAAAGGCATCTTGACACTTGGTGTCAGACCACAGTACGCTCTGGTAAACGATCTGCATACTGTTTTCCAGGTTCGTGTGTGTTGATTGCTTTACTCTTATGTAGTGTTTATTACAAGGTATGAGTGCATTTTACCTCCAAACATTTACTCCTTAGGATCATTTGAACTACAAAAGAAGTGAAATATTTTACATCTAATGAAATCTGGTTTTGAGAAAAATGTGATGCTAAACACATTCTTAAGATGGAAAGAAGGTACTTTAACTTGACATTATAACACAAATATCTTCTTGACCTTGAATGGAACACTTTAAGTCAATTGTGTTTAATTCTAGCATAAAACAAACTATTATTGTTTGAGGTGAGGCAGGTGGTAGAAGACTAAAAAATGACAAGTATTTCTCCCTAAGGCAGTCCTTGTTGAAAAGTCACTATCCTGCTGATATTTGTGGATGAAAATGTAGTAATGTCGGCTAGAGTATAAGCGAATGAATGCCTTGTAAAGCCAGGGTCATGAAAAAAACTGTTTTTCTTGTCCCAGAAGGAGCTTTAGAATGTTCACAAAAGCTCGTCCATGAAACCGAAGGTGAAAGGTTATATCAGCTGAGGAAACTCTATATGCTGCCTGAAGCATTTTCAATTTCTAGGTTTGGCTAGGCAAATTGGTGTATAGAAAAAGGTTATTTTCTTTAAAGTTATCTCATGGCATTTTAAAATGGCTCTGCAGATGAGCATTTTCATTTCTAGAAGAACATTAGAATTGACTCAGTCTTATGTTTGATAATCAGAATCACTCTATAGGTAACTAAGATTGGGGTTGTTCCAGTACCTTGCCCCGGGGCAGGCAACTCATCAGGGACAGGTTTGGGACTTAGACCCCTGCATCGCCAGAGTTCGAAGTCCAGAGTTCTTTTACATTAATAGGATTCCTTCAGGAATCTAAGGAGTGCCGGAGAATGTTCAGTTCCCTAACTTCAAATAACAGTCATTCAGTGCTTATAAACATAATTTCTCCAAATGAAATGTGGACAAATAATTATTTCCTGTGACAAGGGAACATTGAATTGAGGTAAATGAATTATGTTATATATCCTAACAGTAACCTCTCCCACCCCTGATTTATCTCTTTTTCCCTCTTACCATGTATTGTTGGCTGTTATTGCCATGTGGCCATAGAGTAGTTATTATAGATAGTAATATCTAGGAAAGAAGTTTTCAGAAACACGAATTATATCTGAGCCCCTGTTTCCATTGTACTGATCAGATGACTTGATTGGAATACTTTTCTGACGTTAAATCTCTTTAAAGGAAGGTAAGTGTATCAAATAAGTATAAATCCAGGTATTTAATAATGAATTTTATTTATAGCAATATCTACTGATACATTATTTCTGAGTTGATGAGAAGAAAATTCAAACTTGTGCTACATTCAGAATTTAAGATCATTAAACAGTGTAATCCAGGAAAGAAAAATATAATGAAACTGAAGCAATTGCGTTTATAGGACACTTTTAAAGCATTGACCAGTCAGAAAAATATTTTGATCTTTTATATTGTTATTTTAATTCTAAGTATCCAAATTGAATTTTAGTGAAGAAATAAATTAGAGTCTGCAGAGGCTATGAGAATGCAAAATGGCCTATGGGAGGGGAAATAACGACAGAAAAAGAAAACACTCTTCCCATATGTGGCAATGGTAGTTGTACTGGTTTTTTCTTAGTGACGAAAGCAAGCAGTTTAAGATTCAGCCCCGGGGTCTCCCTACACTTATCACACCAGCTTCATGTTTCAGAGCACCCCAGGCTCTTCTGTAATTATCTAGAATATGCTAAGTCTCTGTGACCAAAGCTGTTTCATCCTTTCTGCAGTCAGATCAGCTAGTCTGTAATGAACCTGAATATAATTCCAGGTCCAAATGTTGGTAATTTTCCTGGGCCAAGGCAGTGAGTCTTATATTTGAAAGTTATTTTATAAGAAATGAGGCATCTGTTTGAATTCAGAGGAAGCTGATTGTTTTACTTTATCAAGCTTACAGTAGCTATCAGACAAATTGTGGTCATTTCCATCTTTTCTATTTTGTGGAAAGAAGACTGTTACCTTTTATAGATGTGATAGGAGAAATAGAAAACATTTTTCATTCATTCATTCATTCATTCATTCATTCATTCATTGTCTACAGAGTATGTTAAGGTTATTCAAAGATCAAGATACCTACTGGTTAGAAAGGGACAGTCTACTTCCTATTTCATTTCAAATATTCTAATAGCTTTTATTATGTGAGAAGCACATGGGACGAAGGGGACCCCCCCATAGAGTTCTTCCAAGGGCAGTTTCTATGACTGATATGAAAATGTCATGTTCTAACTTCTAAGCCTTTTTTGTCATTGTAAATAGACATTAAATTAGCATCCCAGCTTAATGCAAATTTCTCCCCTCTGTTTATGGAATTACTGACAGTAAAGAAGGGGTATACGTACTGTTGCCTTCACTCCACCTTCGTCACTGTGGTGGAAAATAAAGGACAAATAGTATGCACATTAACTTGGTACAGAACCAGTTTCACAAATGTGCAGAGTGCCATCACAGGAGCCCTGTACTTGGTTTAATGCTCTGCTGTCACCATTTTGGAACTCTTAATAATTTATGAGCGAGAGGCCCTGCATTTTCACTTTATAATGAGCCCTGCACGTTATTTTGTGGGTCCTGCCTGTGTAACACTTATTCTTCTTGGCTGTGTTGGTCTGTCGGCACCTCCAGTCATACACTGTCAACATATCCACTCTCTCTTCAAATCAAAGAATAAGCAAATAAACTTTTGTTGTTGTTAACTAAATGTGTTTTAAATGAACTTCTAAAATACTATTTCCCAGGGCAAGTTTATGACATGGATTTTTAAGTAAGCTGTGAAAAGTACCCAAGTGGATTTCCAATAATACAATTCTTTCATTGATGGGTTTGTTGTTTGTGTTTTCAGCTAACTAATTCAAAGTTCGTAGTTTTGATTTTATGCTTTGTAATTTATTTTTAAAATTATTGAGCAAACTACATGGCTTGTGTTTATTTAAAGTAAAATTTGAGAACAAATTAAATTGAAGTGTGTTTTTTCATTTTTACCTTGGATAGTAAGCAGCTTTGCCCAAGCCTGAGTGATCTAGCTTTAAGTTATAAATCGAGGCATTTGCTTTGAAAGCAAATCCTGTTGTGGTCAAGTTAAACATTCCACCTGGAACTGTATGGAATTAAAAATTATGGCACTCACCCCTGGCTGGTATTGCTCAGTGGATTGAACACCGGCCTGTGAACTGGAAGGTTACAGGTTCAATTCCTGGTCAGGGCACAGGCCTGGGTTGCATGCCAGGTCCCCAGTTGGGGCTGTGTGGGAGGCAACAAATGGATGTTTCCCTCCTTCTCTTTCTCCCTCCCTTCCCTTCTCTCTAACAATAAATAAATAAATATTTTTAAGAAAATCATGGCACTCAAAATCATGCTTAATGACTTTTGTGATACAGTTTCTGCTGCTTTGGGGACACCCAATATGTTCAATCCACGGGTCTCCTTTGTGTCTCTAAGATAAATGGAGTTTCCATTTCTCTGGAAGAGAAGCACTGAGTGTTTGCTCATTGGCTTTTAAAGCTGGGTTCCAAAACTTGACTCTTTACACATATTGAAAAGAAAATTCAAAGGGCCATGTTTCTTTATTCCCATCCAAGCCCACAATTAGCTTAAGTTCCATTCTGGGTGGCTGGAAGGAGGAGGAAAGGGGTGGCCCAGCAGGCATTTTACTGCCTGTGAGAAAGTGCTCCTCCAAGCTTTTTTGTCCTTTCGGTCAGGGATGGCTGCCTCCCTGATTGTACTGCCGTAGGGAAGCGCGTGCCTCCGGGAGCATTATCTGATTCCCACAGGATGTTCAGAAGTGCTTTGTATATTGACCCTTAACTTGAACACGAATATCTTTTCAATCCCCTTCTTAGGTTCTCGCCACATGCTTGGAAACCTAACAGCTTCAATTTAGCCAGGGGTGTTGGTGCATTTGTATGGGCCTCAGGGCCCCCCCCCCCTCTAGTTGTCTTACCTACATTTTTGCTGTACTTGTCAGCTGGGGAAGCTGAAGGTAGAGAAGAAATGTAGAAGTCAGAGGGGAGAGAAGGCGAGATGAACAGCTGCTCTTGTCAGCATGGGGATAAGTGTAAAGAGATTAATAGTTATTTGAAGAGCAAATGGGGATGTGGCATCCAGCAGGGGAATGCGAATGCATAAATATAATGGAACGAGCAGGAGACCGTTAACATTTAGACAGATGCTCTCTGGACTGAATGGAATGGCAGAGCTTGTTTCTTCTCCCCACGTGAAGTGAAATACACAAGGTTTAGTAAAATACTTTTATTAAATGTTAAGTTTAATTCAATTTTTCAAGTGTCTATTCCTTTGTGAGCTTTTTCTTCATTGTTTTATGTAATCTGAGTCTCAGAGTTACACAGGGTGGGGCAAAAGTAGGTTTACAATTGTGAGTATGTGAAGCACAGAGTTTATTCTTGTATTATTATTTATTAATCATTAAATTTTCTAATGAACAACTGTAAACCTATTGTGTTCTACCCTCTAAATCAGCTGAAGAGCCACACAACTCATTTCCTTGATAAGACAGGTACCACGGTACCACAGAACTGCGTTCTTTTTCTTCTTACTTTTTGTTTGGCCTCCCTTCATTAACTAGTAGGAACAATGAGATTTCCATGTGTCCGAAGGTTTCACAAAGGAAAAACTGTACAATAGGTCCCTTCTGGAAATGTGTCCAGTTTGACTCATGTTTAGGAATGACTTGAATGATCTGATCATGCTGACAGTTGTGGTGGCCTGGGCAGGGCTCTGGACTCTGAACCAGAAGATTTTGTTTCAGAATCCCCATTCTTTGCTTATTAGCCAATGCTCAAGTAAATTGCTTCCCTTCTCTGACAGTACTGTAGTAAAGTTGTTCTGCAGGTTAAATAAGAAGAAACCAATTCATTCTTTCCACAAGCATCTTACCGAGCACCTCCTCTGGGCTCAGTTCTGTTCACATACAGGCATTTGACAGAAGGGCTACATGAACTACTGTACTTCTGGATTATATTGAATATGGAATATTAATCATAGCTACGAGGTGTTACATGCATATATTGTACTCTAGAAAAGAATAAACTGCTAGAAAATTAAAGAACAGATTAAAAATTATGTTGTGTTTGTACTGGCATGTTGTTACCTTTCAAAATACACAGCTGGCTCTAACCCTGCTACCCATGCCTCTCCAGCCTTTAAGAAACTAGCCTCGGGACAACTCTGGATACCCTGGGACAGAATTTAGAGTTATAAAACTATATAATGTATATGTTTCATTTACAATAATCTGCTGCTTAAATCCCCTCAAGAACATGTCTACCCTGTGGTCTCTTTCTGAACAGTGTGGCAGAAGAAAAAGAGGGAAAAGAAAAAAAAAAAAAAACAGGAAAAGCAGGAGGTATTCATTAATTTTAAAGAATTCCTGAGCAACTATTCAGGACTGGGCACTTTTTGCCCTGCTTGTGAATAAAAACATAGACTACCTGCAAATGCTCTTGAGAAGGCCACACTCTCCAAGGCTGCATCCAGGAGCTGTGTGATCTGTGCAGGCCATAGCCATGTCTGAGGCTTCTCTTGTTTCTGTGTAATGCCAATTGGTCATTTTACCTCAATTGTTAGGGACCTGAGGTCAAACTCTGTGGAATGTGTGCACCAAATGATGCCATTTTAGGAGCATTGATCTGCAGCTTAAATGGCTAACATTGGGGTTTCTGGGTGTCCTACAGCCACAGTACACAAACCTGGGGCTCCTGAACAGCATGGACCAGCAGATTCAGAACGGCTCCTCATCCACCAGCCCCTACAACACAGACCACGCTCAGAACAGCGTCACGGCGCCCTCGCCCTACGCGCAGCCCAGCTCCACCTTTGACGCCCTGTCACCATCGCCTGCCATCCCCTCCAATACCGACTACCCGGGTCCGCACAGCTTCGATGTGTCCTTCCAACAATCCAGCACCGCCAAGTCAGCTACCTGGACGGTAAGAGCACTGAGAACCAATAGACCATTAAACCTGACCTCAAGTACAAGGGCCATCTTTAACACCCCCCAAAGACTTCCCTCCGTTCAAAGCTGAGAGATCCCTATTGAAAGGTGGAAAATTATGCCCTGGCTGGTGTAGCTCAGTGGATTGAGCGCGGGCTGCGAACCAGGCATCTCAGGTTCAATTCCCAGTCTCGGCACATGCCTAGGTTGCAGGCCGTGGCCCCCAGCAACTGCACATTGATGTTTCTCTCTCTCTCTCTCTCCCGCCCTTCCCTCTCTAAAAATAAATAAATAAAATCTTAAAAAAAAAGAAAGGTGGAAAATTTTCCCTGTCCTCTGAGGGCATTTTGTGTCTGAATATTTAACACTAAAAGAGAGAGTGAGAAGAAGTGCCCTTTCGTGGGAAAAGCTTGGATCTGGGAACCAAAGCCTTGCATTCTGGCAAGCTCCTAGCAGTTTCAGCAGAGGCGTTCCTTCTTGCCCGATTCACACTGCTGGGAGGCTCTTTGCGTGTTAAGTTTTTTGAAAAATGTAAAGCATTATGCCAACAAGAATTATCATAATCATAGGATATGTTTGCAGTCCCTAGAATGTAAGATGGTTACCAGTTTCATACTTGGAAAAAGTAAACATTAAGGGGTGATTTACAAAAATAAAGAATAAAACCACAAATACAGCATCTGTAACAAGAAATTCCAACCTCATTATTAACGCAGGCCTAAGTTGGTTTATATATGTAGGTTCTATAACATGAATTATACTTTATTAATACATATATATTTATTACTTAGAAACATCTTTCCCAAAAGAAACCTCTAAAAATATGTATTAGAGCCATGAATTAATCCAAAAATATTCTGTTTTAAAACACTGAAAAAAAAGTTTCCATATATCACTTTTCTAAGAAAACATGGAAATATTTTCAAAAATTCAAAAGGTACATGAATGTTCAAAGTTTATTTTGCAATGGATTATAATATGAGTAAGTCCAAACATAAAGGAGGGGGCCTATAAGACTGGTTTTAACTGGTTGATCAAAGAATGCCCAAGACCAAAGTGGTATGCATGATTGTCAAACAATTTAATGTTTTCATGAATTATAGAAATGCTTCCAAATATCATCATCTTGTTGAGAAGTAGCTTTAAAATAGTTTTAACAGGTTTTTTCCCCCTTGCTGGCAAATAGGCCTCTTTGGAAAGCATTCCCCTTTTTGTGTTATAGTATCCACTCACTATAGGCTTTAATCCAATTGAAAAGAGTTTATGAAATAATCTGCATCCGTAACACTACATTCCAACATAATTTCACACGTGCTCTTGTTTTGACCTCACTTCCTTGCGGACTAGGTAGAACACGTTTTGTAACTCTCACTTTACTAGAGGGGAAAGCTGAACAATGTGGGGGTCAGGTGAGTTCCCTAAAGTTACAGAGGCTTTTGTGTCACTGGACCTGTTTCTGACCCTGCTCTTCCCCACTGAATTGTGTCCTTCCTTTTTTCACCATTTCACATCAGGATGTCCCACGTATCTAAAAATTTATTTTAGTGTTTTGTTGTTTAATGATTTGAGAAGCAGTTTTGTCATGGTTCACATTTCAACCATGATGTCTAAGTATTAGCTTAAAACTTGATCTCTTCTCCATCTGTTATTTATCAATTGTGTCATAATCTTTAGTCTCTTTTATAGTAATAATCCTGGAGATGGACACTAAAGGTGAGTCATCTTAGAGTCCATAGGCCTTAGATAAATATTGGTTGATCAACCTAAGTGGTCTTTTGCTGAAGAACCAATCCAATAAGCATGCCATGAATAGAGCATTGATGTGTTTTAGAATAAGTGTCATCAGTTGGACATTAAAGGTACTTTAATGTAATTTTAAAGCAATTTTTCAGAATAAAATACTGTATTTTAGAACTGACCACAAAATGGAAGCAGCTGAAGCAGCTGTCTTTAGAAAGAGACTACACTTACTGCATACTATTCTGCTGATTCTTTAACAAAATCTTTTTAGTATCGTTTTATCACTTGTCATCCTTTCGTGTCGAGTTTTTTCTTTAATTTCTGGTTTACTTAGAATTACTGCCAAAATGTAATTAATATATTTAAAGTATATATGCATATTTTTCTTTGGTTTCTCTATATTTTAAATAACAAATGTGATTGTGTTTCCAGTTTCATAAAAAATATGGTATTTATTTTAAACTTCTTCCAATGAAATGAAGTGTGATAATGTTGTTCCATATTCTCTATTTCACACACACACACACACATCAACACTGAATTCAGGATTTAGTTTCAGACTTCTTATGTCTACAGTGTAATTGCCACTAGTTATCAAGGCCTACCGTTTAATTTAATGGAGTGCTGGTCTAGTATTGTAGCCAGGAATCATCAGTCATAGGATATTTGACAGAATGATAATTTGGAAGTGGCAAGAAACTTCGGTGCAGATTTCAACCCTGAAATTTACTAGCAGCATATGGAACCTGCCCAAAGAATTCAATCTATTTAAACCTCACTTTCCTCACCTACAAATGGAGATGTTA
This sequence comes from Tonatia bakeri, assembly GCA_004024845.1. Classification (NCBI taxonomy): domain Eukaryota; kingdom Metazoa; phylum Chordata; class Mammalia; order Chiroptera; family Phyllostomidae; genus Tonatia; species Tonatia bakeri. The sequence goes on from PVIA01001034.1 coordinate 86,591, forward strand.
ATAGTTTTCTTATCACAAGGATTATATGACACGTGTAGGGGCACCTATCAGCACCTGGCTAGTCATAGGCACATGTAAGTGTTAAATGAGTATGCATTTGAATCCCTTTGCTTTATGAGTTTGTTGTAGTTTTGTTGAAGGTTCATTTGTACAAGTAATAATTTGAAATAATGCAAAGCAAAATATCTTCTACTTCTTTTCTTAGTGCTTTTGGGGCTGTGATAATAATCCACAATCCAAATATATGAATAGATGACATAGGATAATAACAGACTCTCCCACAGATGGACTTCAGGCTGGCTGTGCTCCTTTCCTAGGCCTGCCCAGACAGGTATCAGCTCATGGATGGGCCCTTTCCAGATTTAAGGACCTGTGGACTCCCAGCACTTATTTCTCATTTTTATTTTTGTTTTTATCTTTCCCAGAGGATATTTTTTCATTGCTTTTAGAGAGAGAGCTAGGAAGGGAGAGAGAGAAAGAGAAACATTGATATGAGAGAAAACACTGATTGGTTGCCTTCTCCTAAGTGCCCTGATCTGGGATCAAACCTGCCACATGGGTATGTGCCCTGACCAGGAATTGAACTTGTGACCTTTCAGTCCAGAGAACAATGCTCCAACTGACCGAGCCACACTGCCCAGGGCTATTTCTCATTTTTAATCTGCCACTTAATTTATAGGGATATCTTCCTTTATTCCCCATGTTAAATAACAGATAACAGTGAACCACACTTGTTGAAGGGTCAGCATATTAATTTGTGGTAGCAAAGTACTGTAGGTTACCAAAACACTCACCAGTGAGGAACTGGCCCAGGATATTGTGGCTTATCCATATAGAGAAATACTCTATGTCCATTTAAAAGAATCCCAAGTACTGATCTGCAATGCTTTTGGCAGTGCTAGTGGGGAAAAGATAAGCTTTTTATGGTACCTACTTAAGAATTCAGAGTATTGGTAAGGACACCACTTCTGGGGCCAGAGTGTTTTCTTTTGCTCTAGTGAAAAGGCCTGTTTGTGAATATAGGTCAATGTCCTGATTATTAGACTCATATACCTCTGTCAGTTTGAGAGCTGGGTTGTTTTCTTTTTCTCCCACAACCAATGACTGACTGTATTTTGTGTGCAAACACTGTGAAAATCCTCAGATTAGTGTTTTTCTGTTGCGCTCACTTTGAGATAGTGACCCAGCCTTAGGATGTATGACCACTTTTTGCTATGGACTATTTCTTCCTTCATAGACTTCAAGATCTTAGACAGCAGGTGCTCTGACCAGCACAATTTCCAGCATATGATAGGCCCTTAATAAATATTTAGAAATTTTATTTTTCCCTCATGGTTAAAGGAAACAATTATAGTTCCAAGGAGTGTTCCGCAATTCTTTCTTATCTGGATTATTAACTGTCCATGAATTTGGTCCCTTTTACCTCCATCCATGATTCATAGAGAGCATTCTTCCTTTGCCTTTCCTAATCAAGCCAGCTTCATGTTGTGCTCAGAACTTTGAAGAATCTGACTTGAGTAAATGGAGAGTTTAAGGAGGTGGCGTTTGAAAGGGGAACAGCCAGTTCCCCGGAGATTTTCATTGATCCCAGCACATGGGCCTTGCAAGTTGCTCCTCTTGGCTCCAGAGGAGGGGTGAGATGCGTGCCTGTGGCCCACCCTCCCAGTCATCAGGTTACCTGTAATGTAAGACTGCCAGAATAAGGCTGCCAGCTTTGCAGAAACCTAATGCAAGCCAGCCCATTACGTGGCTTTCTGGAATCTTGGGACTCTCAAGGATAGCGCATCAAAGGACATGATGTACAGACAGATTTTTCAATGGTGAATATGACTTATAGCCTCCTTTCACAAAGGGAACACTTCTTCCCTAAGAATGGGAGCCTTTAATTGGAGCTTGAGCTGGTCTTAAATTTGAGTGGCTGCTAGATTTCCATGGTAAAGGACGGCAGAGAAATGAGTTGGGTTGGCTCCTGCCTGTGGTACATTTGTGAATCCTAACAAGGTTATTTTCACTTCTTGCTGTAGCTGTCCTGTAAGTCTCCCAACATACATTTAGAAGTGCCTTTTTATACCTTTTCCATGACTGAAAAAAATAATAAGCTTGAGCCCATTCACCTGTTGCCTAAGCTGTTTCTTAGTTCAGAGTGTTAAGTAAGAATATTGTAAATAAAGTACTTGGAGACTCTTAGTGATGGTTCATGTTACTTACCTAACTCTTGACTTTGGACTTACAAATGAATTTCCATTGTAAAATGTGCTGCAGAAGTGTTGTCTCAAGTCCATAGAAGAATAACTTAATCAGCATGTTTGCCTGAACTTATTTAAATTGATTTTAGATCAATGCATTTGTGGTAATCTAAGTTCCCCTAATGTATTGTTTGTGCCCCGTACCACATGATGCCGAGTAATATATTGAATGCATTGTAGAGTTTCTATTTCAAAAAAATTCATATTGATTCATTGCATCCAATATTACTACTGATTAAAAGGAAATAAATAGCAAATTTAAATAAAATTGGCTTTTCTTTTACTATTGCAAAAAGCGTAACACCAAAAACCCTTTTTGTGTTTCTTACTCTTTCTCTTGCTCCTCCCCCTTTCCTTCTACCTTTCTCTTTTCTCCACTTTCCTTTTCTTCACCTTCTTCGTTACTGCTGTCATTCATAGTCAATTTGGTTTTGTAGATATTACCAGCCACTAAGCATCTTGTTTTTTCACTGTAGTTCTATTTTCTCAGAATGGTGGATTTATAAGGGAAAGATCCTGATATGAATTAATCACCAAGGAAATTTCCAAGAATAGGAATGTAATCATCAAGCCCCTTTCATTGAACAGTAACTTTGGTAATGGAGATGACAAACCTAAATATCAGTGGAACACAGGAAGGCAGCATGCTTGAGTCTCATGGTGCAAACAGAGATGGGCAAAATGAGCTTACGTATCCTATCTACAGGGGTAGCTGCTTTGCAACCCCAGCCTGTTGTCATGGAGGAGAGCAGGCCTGACATTAAAAGAGGAATTTTTCAAGAACAGCTAGAAACCTGGATTTGTATATAATATCTCCATCTCTTTAAATGATAGTATATATATTTTTAAGGTTGTAAAACATTACAGATCAAACAAGACAATAGGCAGGCTGAATGCCATTCTTAGAATATATTAATGATTACAAGGGATGATTACTTAACATTTAAATAAAATAACTGGAAACTATAGTAAACATCTAAGAGAAAGGTTACTAATAAATATATTCCATTCAGAAGTAATAATTCTATATCCCTTTCAAATGTTTTATAGATTACTTTCTTCCTATAAAAACCTAGGCAATACATTGTCAAAGTAGGTTTTTCTCAATTTGTCTTTTGAGGTAAGCCTCCACATTCCTATACACTTTTATTTTTTAAAAAAGTTATGTAGTTCTGGATCCTTTGCAGAAAGGATCTCATTTGTTTGTTGTTGTTTTTATCATTACAGAATGTATAGGTTTCCGTCACTTAACTCTAAAACTGGCCAAAGCTGTAATCCAAAAAGGGCAACAGGATTTAAAAGGCTTCACATCAATTTTCTGAACCCACTAACTGATGGCCTGTTTCTAATTGGCACATGGAGAGTGTGTAGGAACAAAAACCACCTGAAAATTGAGGTGTAAACAGAGAATAATGTCATGAGAAATTTTTAATGACTCAAGGAAAACACAGTATATCATTAAGCTCCACAAGCGATTCCTTAAAATCAGCCCTGAACGGGGTGGGCCATTTACTGTGGGATTGTTGGTCTTGATGCATTCCCACATGAGCTTTGCACCTTCTTCTGCTTGCCTCCCCCAGTGTTAGCCGTTTCCGCAGTGTGGCCAAGTCTTGCAGAAGTTCCCACCCATTCTGGTGGAAAAGGGCAGATGTATTTTTTCTCAGGAAAGGTGTCTAGCAATCAGCTGGCATGTCATGAGTAAAAGCAACTGCATATGAAATAAATCCTCATAGTTTTCTATCAGCAGCAATTAGTATGTCTGCTCAGGTCACTAGCACCAGAAGGCAACTTGAGATAGCACACCTTTCTGCCCAGTGACTTCCAATTCATTGAGATTAAAGAAGAGTTTGTTGTAAAATAGAAAGGAAACATCTTTGACTCTTTGAAGTCCTGCAGATGTTTCCTAGCCGTGGAATGGTTTTTAGAAGAAGGGGTCCTGTAATTAGGCAAACAGAGGCCCAAAGGTAATGATCCGAGCAGCTGTCTCTCCTGTGGCTTTCAATAAGATGATGACCCTGTCGGCAGGCACCTCTTGGCTGAAATTTAAAACAAAATTGGTGGTAGCCAGAGACCCAAATCTAGCTTATTGTGAGGCAAACTGGGGAGGGGTTCTCACTTTACAAATAGAATGAGCCTTCTCTTTTTGTTTGAATCTAATAGTGAAGAATCATGGTTTCTTAGTGAAAAAAAAAACAAACACCCTATAATTGCTGCCATAATATTATATTAGAAAGGTCTGAGGAATTGGAACATAATTTTGGATTGTTTTACACAGAGTTAATACTGAATTTTCAAGTTCATCAATCAGGTGTTCCTTTGTGGGTTACTCATTTCATTTTTATTTTTACTTTAGTTTTTATGCTGTTAACCCATATCACTAAATCTTGTGAAAATTATAATGAATAAGAAGAGGACACCATTTCAAAAGACTTTTCTTTGAGAGGTTTTCAAATTGTGTTAAATAAGAAATCTAATGATTACTCAACAGGAACCCTAATTTGAATTTAAGAAGTCATCTGACAGCCTGGGAAGAGTGTGGCTCATGACGTAGAACACAGGGCTCAGAAGGACAACTTTGGGGTCCTGCGACCCTGTGTGATCTGAGGCAAGTCGCTCAGTCTCTGCCACCTGTGCTATAGGTGCTGGAATACCACAGGGCCTCGCATAATGTCATTTCATTATAATTTTGATGAGCTGTTGTAGGAACTTAACTCTTATTTGTATCAATTAGCCTATGGTAAAAATGGTTTCTTTATAAGTCACTTTCCCACTGTCCCAAGAACTTATAGAGGATGTTAGGCAGACTTACATTTACTTGCGTAAATACATGAATACAGAATCATACCCATGCTTACAATTCAGGCACTTCCCTGAGCTTTTCCATTTATAAGCAGATATAAGTGAAAAAATAGTGATATATAAATCCCAATAAACAAATGAGATAAAAATATATACGGGTGTATATATAAATATTTTACTATAAAATAGCTTTTATTAAAATTAATTGGGTCCTGTAACTGTTAGTTTCTTTTTTCTTAGAATTTTAGAGTTTTATTGCTAACTTTTAGCAAACCAATAACAAAGTTGAAATTATAATCATTTTGACTGAATCATTAGAAGAAAATTTACTTTTTCTTTAAAATGCAATAAATAAATATTTATATAAATTCAAGTATATTACTCCAATTGAGTAACAAAAGAGTAAATTTATAATAATTATAATTTGGGCTAGAAAAGTATTTCTTTCTTTTCTCTCCCCTTTTATTTACTTTTTTCTTTTACCCTGTGCTTTGAGATTTTCATATTTATGAATATACAGCCCTGATGTTAAACAATGTAAGTTACCTCTCCTTTTTTCCCCCACTCCTTTGTATTCTTGGAAAAGCCAGTTTCATTTTCCATAAGTACAATGTTATAATTATGGATTCCATTTCTGAGCAAAGGATTGTCATCAAGTAAGTCAAAGATCTGATTCACTCTTGTGTCATAAAGCAAAACTCTGACTACTGTAAATCACTGTAATCATTTAAAATAGCAAAATCGTTCTCATAGTCCTATAAAATTTGCTGAAATATCTCGTGTGCTTTGATATATGTGTATTAAGTTTACTTAAACATAAAATTTAAAGTTATTTTTATAAATGTCACATCAAAAACAGTTATGCTATTATGATTAATATTTTATTTAGCATTTTGACATGCCAGGATTTTGAAGCATTTGATGTGTAATAATTTTATGTTTCTCAGTATTTTCTCTAGGAAATTAGAATGAACACTTTTCCAACATTGCTAAGAATGATACTGGGAAAAAGAAATTCTGTAGTATAGACCATTCTTTCAGAGACTGGATCAACTTTTGAAGATATTCTAAGAATTTTTTTTTTAAGATTTTATTTATTTATTTTTAGAGAGGGAAGGGAGGGAGAGAGAGAGAGAGAAACATCAATGTGCGGTTGCTGGGGGACATGGCCTGCAACCTAGACATGTGCCCTGACTGGGAATCGAACCTGCGATGCCTGGTTCGCAGCCCGCGCTCAATCTACTAAGCTACACCAGTCAGGGCAATATTCTAAGAATTTTATCTGTTCAAAAAATTGGCTCTCATGTAATCTGAAAATAATAGGCATTGTGTGTGCCTGCCACTGTGCTCTCTACATAGGTGTGCTGAGAGGATGGAATGCCCCACAGGCAGCTGGCTCTGAGAAGGGCTAGGAGTGCTACAGACAGAGTTCTGATTCTTTGTTTCCGTGATAGTGAGGTATTTAAGGACACAAGTTTTATACTGGATACAGGGTTGGTGTTGACTTCAAATACTATCTCTTCAAGTTTATTACCTGCACTTTTCTAACTTTTCTGTACAAAACCTTAGAAGTAATGGGGAAGGCTCATGAGAAATAGTGTTTATTGATAATTAGCTAAAGCAGATTGACCAACAGGTAACTGGGAAGGTATTTTCATAATAAAAGTTGGGAATAATATTTTCTGTCCTTCCACAGTCAAATGGATGCGTAGAAAATCTATCCTGTTGTGAAGACAATTGGCAAATAACTATTTTAATCAGTCTATTGAAAATAAAAGCATCAACCTGTAGGAGTTACCATGGATACCTCATTCATAGGCTTATATTGTTCTTTCATAGTACTCACTGGTAATAGATTATATTTTTTATTTATCTTCAAAGAGTATGTCTGAGAGTCATCATATAATTTCACAAACATTAACTCACCTCTGACCCTTTTGTGTAAAAGCCAGAATGTCAGGGGACCGGGAACTTGTGTTCTAGAGAAAGGAAAACGTTTTACTCAGCAGCAGAACCACAGGGAAATACAGACTTCTCATAGTCCAGTTTCCTACTCAAGAAGCAGTTAGATACATAGCAATTTGTATAATTTTTTAATGTGCTTATATTACAGAATCGATTTCTTCCCTAGCACTCCTCCATTTTCAGTTATAATGCTTTTTTGCACATGAACATTGGAGGTAGGTATTAAAAGGCATAAGAACTGGGAACAAATTTTTTTTTTAAAGATTTTATTTATTTATTTATTTTTAGAGAGGGAAGGGAGGGAGAGAGAGAGAGAAACATCAGTGTGCGGTTGCTGGGGGACATGGCCTACAACCTAGGCATGTGCCCTGACTGGGAATCAAACCTGCGACGCCTGGTTCGCAGACCGCACTCAATCCACTGAGCTACACCAGCCAGGGCCCAAATTTTTTTTTTAATTTAAGTTTTTATAGAGTCTCTCCTCAACCCCCACCCAAGTGTAATTATCATTTTAGATACTTTGGGATTAGGAGTAAGAATAGGGAGAGGGTAATCAAAAGGAAGAATATGAAAGAAAGGAAGTGAAATGCTTAGAAAATAGTAACTGGGTCCTTCTATAAAAGTATAGCATGCTCCCTTCGAATGTCTTAGTGGATGCTTTCTAAGATAATTTTGCAGCCTTTATAGTATATTTTCAAGGTATGGGCATCACGTTAGAGGGAAACAGCCAAACTAATTCAGATGGAATGTTCAAATTCAATGTAGAATCTTTTCTTTCTTGATCACTGCCTTCTATAGTTTGCTGTAAGTTTTTGCTTCAAAGTATCAGAACATACTCATTTTCTTTGATTGTCTTCTTAGGCAAATTGACTATGCTATTTCAGGGAAGGAGCAGAAAGGGAGCTTCTTACTTTCTTTGGTCTGGAAAGTCTTGTTCCTTTTTGAGAACTGTACATTTTTTTTTTCTGAAATAAACCCAATGCTAGGTGGTCACAGTCAATGACTATGATAAATATGTCATTCTCTATACTTTCCTAAAATGCTTTGACATTTCCAAGAAAGAAGGTTTCCATAATTATCTGGCAGTATTTTAGTGAAATACAGATGAGCAATTAAAATTTAAGGTACTTTTTATGTGTAGTACTGATAGTTTTATTTTGGTAAGTGTGGGGCTTGACTCTTTAGTTAGTGCCATAATGTAGTTAAAGCAGTGCTTCCGCTGTAAGCAGAAGCACTGTAAAAAAATTTAAATGTTCTTTCTACCTTTTATTATGATTACTTTCTATTCTAAGCTTTCCTTCTCACCGACTTAGAACACAACTTAACTCATAGAGCTTAGATTTGATTCTGACATTGTTTGCCTTTGCACAGAAAATATCCATGTACGCTACAAAGTAATGACCAGAGCTACTTGGATGTCTCTTATCACTGGTCTCAAAAGAGGGTCGACCATGCTCCTACATGGAGAATAAACACTTCAAGACAAAGTAAATTAGAAAGGGGAGGAATTAGAATGGATGTCTTTTGCCTGTATGCTGCTCACACTTTTAAATGAACAGTGAGAGAGGTTACCTCCTTCTAAGACTTGCTTACAAGCATTTCTAAGTTAACAGATTTTTCTTTTTTTTTTTAATGGTTTGAAATTTGTTTTGAAGTTGTTACTTGGGCATATGGTTGTGTGGCATAGATTTACTCCTAATTTACTGCTTTCTTAATTTGTTTGACATTGGAATTTGGACTTCAGAAACAGACAATTTGGTACTTTGAAACACTGAAACAGAATAGGGAATTATTTTTTATAAATTCCTGGTTTAAAATAAAAATGTTCTTCCAACTGCTAACTTGTAACGAGATGTGGTATAAAGCACATAATCCTGTAACGTGAGAGACACTTACAGTGTACCTGTTTCAGTTATCTTGCAGAAATGAAGGTATCAGATTTTATGACTTTCTTAGTGCTTTACTCGCCAGCAGATCTTTGCTTCCTCCTGAAAGCAGGGCTATGGCTCTTTCACTAAAGGACAAACTAAAGTGCCTAAGGAGGCAGGGTGGTGAGTGGAAAGAATCACAGTTTTATGGCCAGGTAGATCTGGGGTTGAGTTCCATCTCCCTTTATGAATAGCCTTGGGCAAGACACTGTCCCTAGGGCAGCTTCTAAACAGCTAACACATCCTGGGTAGCAGTGTTACTGGTAGGATTGGATATAATGAATGGAAAGCACCTCAGACTGTCAACCATGTGCCTGGTAGATGTTGATTTTATTAGGATGGATCATAACCTAAGGATTATAATTTAGACTAAATTTGCCCCCACTCACAGATTCATCAGGTTTGTAACAGGGTAGGTACCCTCTTTGTGGAATAACTCTACCTTCTGGCACCTAGCCTTCCGCCACCTAGCCTTCCACCACCTAGCCTTCCACCATGTAGAGGAGACGATAAGTTAGAACGGTACTTTAAATCTTTTACCCCAAGTAGTAGCAGTGGGAAATGAATGTCCACCTTGGGCATCCTGAGAGTAAAATCTGTAGTGTTCGGTAAAAGACATATGATTTCTAGTTTCTGTCTTGTAACATTTATTTCAATTTTGCACTTCATTATAAATATATTATTTAAACATAAATGTCTCCTCTCCTCATTAAAAAAAATGTCTTTCAAACTGAAGTTCCAGGAAGATGTGCAATATTTACCTTGTGGCTTTGAGTGTTACCCAGGCACACTGCCATGAGCACTTCCGATGTACGAGTACTTTAAACACTTCTCAAGCAGCCCAGTTTTAGATATATTAATGTGCTCTGGAAGAGAGCACAGGTGTATTTATTGATTACAGCTGCAGCTCCCAACTTATGAGGACCCATGCTATGAAATGGTGATATTGTTAATCTGCTGTGCAGAGCTCCTTATTTATTGCCAGCTTCCTTGAAAATAGCCAAGTTCTAATCTTGTTTGGAGAGCCCCAGAAGGCACAATTACCACAGAAGAAGGAGGCCGGTTCCAGGCCAGAGTGAAGAATGGTCAGGGTTTTCTAGGGAGGGGATGCACTGCCCCTAGTGGTAGTGAGTGTTCAGCTACTAGCCTGTGTGAAAATAGAGGAAGGCAAGACGCTGACACAGGTTTTAGATGAGGAAAAGAGTGCTGAAGTTCTCTGGGAATAGAAAATTCTGTGCATCCAGGAAAGAAGGTTTTTGTGGCTATCAGGAGAGAGGAGGACAACGATTGGGCTACTCTGGGGCAGACAGTCGGTGATGTGGGGCAGAGGGTAGACTTTCTAGTCTGCTAGTGTGAGCAGATGAAGTAAAATCTCAGGGACAAGCCTGCTGTGCTCCCCATAAGACACCAACACTAGTCTTCTGCCTAGAACTGGGGTCTTGTATAGGAAACTGCAGAAAGTAAGGTTCAAAAGGCAGGATGGGGCCAACCTGTGTAGGTTAAGACGTATGGACTCTACCCCATGGGCCATGTACTGACACTGAAGACTTTCTGAGCACAGGAATTATCATGCTCAAATTTGTATATAAAGTCAATTATTTAGTAGGATATGGCGGAGGTTAGTTGGAGAGGTATTGGAGTGACAGACGCAGTTTGGAAAAGGCCACGGTCGTGCAGACAGGAGATGATGGGGCTGAGCCCTCACTCTGTTATATGGTGCACTCAACATGCAAAAGACAGAAATGGAAGATGGCAAATGTCAGTTGCTGAAGCCCCTGCTCCTGGGGGCTGCAAAGGAAGGTAGTGAGAAGGAATCAAGACGAGGTGCTGACATGATTAACTGCCTTACTAGAAGAGATCTGTTAGTAATGGGTGGGCAGCCAGCCATCTTCTTCCTGGGACCTTGGTAAATCACTTTATCTTCCTCATACCTCAGTTTTCTCATCTTTTACAGTGAGATCATGATGCCTAACCACTAGGGTTATTGTAAGGATCAAATGAGATAATGAGGGGAAATGGTTTGTAAACTCAGAAGCCTATCCCCATACCACCATTACTGCTGCTTTAGGACACACATCAGAGAAGGCCTGGACTCTCCTATCTTGTAAAACTGTATCCACTTTCATTCACCTGGGGTTCAAGCTTAAGGTTCTGGTTGAATGAGATGATTCATATTCAACCTATTTCAAAACTTCCTACTGTATTCTCTCTCACCCCTTGTAATAAAAGCAGGAAACCAACTAGCTTACAAACTCTTGACCCAGCTGCCTTTCCTCTCTTGCTGAGGAGAAGCCAAGGAGTCTCTAGAACAGAATTCATACTCTTCTTCTGGGCTGCTGGGAATGGCTGGCTGCGGGAGATAAGGGCCTTTTTATAAGGCTCTTCTAACTGGAGTGTGTGGCAGATATTTCCCTATGCAGACAGGTATGTTATCGTTAGAGTGGCTGCTATCACTCAGACAACATTGCACCTTTTTTACAGTATTTAATCACAGACACAATAACACTGTGCCTAGGTCATGAGCCATCCCTCCCAGGGACTGATTTCCCCCTTGAAGCACTGTAAGGGGAGAGGCTCCTGTCAGAATTCTCATGACTGAATCACTGCCATGAGCTAATGTCTCCAGACTTATGAGTCAGTGCTGGTCCAGGTATCAGCCCTGCAGGTAAGAAAAAGGAAGGCTGGATTCCCCTATGGTCATCAGTCTACGCAGAGGGAAAGTAAACCAAACCATCATCAGATGGTGGCATTTTGGTAATCAGACATTTGGTTCTTCTCCTCTTTACGGATGTAGAATGAGCGTAAGAGTTTTGTTAAGAGTTAATAATAACCATTTTAAAACACTGTGATTTTTCTGTGCGTTTTGTTTTCCTTCAGGCAGAGTAGGTGAAATGATGTGTTTGAGAGACGGATGTTCTTGTCAGAGGCAAGATGGAGCTTGTTCTCCTGAACATCTGCAACCAGCCTGTTCTGTGTGAGATGGGGCCAAGGCTTGTCTGTGCTTTGGTGCCTGTTCAAACACGTCTAATTTTTAAAAGATTTATAAAGTTTTAGAGGATTCCCTTTAAAATGAATGGTATTTCTTCTTATAGTAAGTATATGTACTTACAGCCTGATGCTTAAAATGTATCCCTCCTGGTGTGTGGGCAATGCCAACATGGACCCAAGTGGTAAAAAATGCTTGTCAACATAAAGTATATACATAAGTATTGGGAATGTCAGGAGTAGTTCATGAGTCTACCTATTAACCCAGTGATACACAAAAAGAAACTGTGCTTTTCAAATTTTTAAATGATCATGCTAGAGATTTGGGGCAAAGAATAACAAGAGAAGCACCTGGATATTTGGTCTAAGGTACTCAGAGGTGTTGCTTAAAACTTGATCAAAAAGAAAATAACTGAAGGGGAGACATAAGTCAATAAGGAAGAACAACTTGAATACCGTCAATATCAATTGGACAGCACAATTTTTAATTGCCTCTGTTCCGCTCTGTCCTTTGCTTTATCATATATATATATGGAAATGTCCTGTGGGAGAGGTAGTGAGAAGCCAAGTGGTGTTTTTGTTTACTTGTTTGTTTGTTTGTTTCACAGATATTACTTGTGTGCCTTTCTAAATCTACGTACTTTAGTAGTGTACTAAGTAGTGATAATTCATGGCAGTGATCTACTTTTTGACACACCTTTGGGAATGTGCTGTAATGTGTAGCAAACATACGGGGTTCACAAGAAAGATGGATGTTTCCCACTACTCCTGGAGCCCCTCCTGTCTTCTCCTCCTCTTTGACCCTTCTTGCTTCTTTTTTGTTCTGTCCAGAACATGAGCCACATGGACCAAAGACACAGAAAGCAAGGAATGGATAGGGAATGATAAAAATAGTAAGGGAACTTCCAAACTTAAAGTTTAGTAGTTCTTTTCCATAAAATGAATCTCTGGGGCTTCTAAAAGAGGGGTTAGCATAATGAAAGATTTCTTGCCCATAAGACCAAATCTTGGTATACTTTCTGAGGACTCTATAAGTATTGTATGCAGAAAGAATAAGCATTGCCCTCGCCTGGGAAATTCGGAGGCAGTTGGTCACTGAAATGAATTTAGATTGATTATATTTGATTGATTTCCTGGGAAGGAATTAGTTCACCTCCAGAAACTTAATTTCCCCTTTTTTCATAAAGAATTTAGAAATGATTTTATGGACACCAAAATGTTAACAGTGCACCTCTCTAGGAAGTGAGACTGTGTATATTTTTCATTTTAACTATTTTTAATTTTCTCTTTTTAATTTTTCTTGGCACTTCAAGACACATACAACTTTTACTTGAGAAAATATTAAGAAAATACAGAATGAATTAAATTAATGAAATATACAGAACTAAATATCCTAGTGAAATTCCCCTGACAAAAAAATAGAGAAGATCCTTAATCAGTAATTTTAAGAAATACCAGCTATGTAGGGAGCTTAGTAATTGGATGAAAAAGACAGTTAAAATGGACTTCATTGAAATGTTTTACATTTTGTCTTGTCAGAAGCTTCAGAATTGCTACCTGCCCACACTGGGATAATGCAGTGTACACTTATTGGGGCTCGCATAGGGTTTCTCCAGCTGGTGCTGTGTATGCTTTATATCACATGCATGAACACACATGTCCCTACGTGCCTTTACTGAAATTAAGTCGAAGACCCTGTATCAGGTCTCAGTTGTTAAAATTCACCAAATTACACCTTTAGTTTCAAAGTGCATCTCTTGAGCACCAGAATGTGCACACTGTTTGATTGAAAACAGACATAACTCCATGGTTTACTACAAGTGACCAGAGCCTTCTGAGACTCAATTTCCTCCTCTTCAAAGTGTAGATAGCCACCTGTGCAAATTGTTGAGAGTTCAATGGGTGAAGCCTGTAGCCCAGTGCCTGCCACTGAGCAGGCCCTTGATAAATCCTGCTGGTTACTATCAGAGCGAGATGCTATAGAATAATCATATGAATAGGTAAGATAGCCCTTCTTCAAAGAGCTCAAAGTCTAGCAGGGCAAAGTGATAAACCTAGCTGTAATTCAGTGTGACAGGTGCTATAATCTGCCTGGAATGTCCCCTACCTACCACCCTCCTTGTCTGCTAGGCAGACTCCTACTCATCCTTTAAAAGTCACTGGAAGCCTTAATTGTAGATGAAGTCTTCCCTTGTCACTGCTCTGCCTCCAACACACACATACTTGCTCAGGATTTTCTTATCTTCACTACGCTTTGTTCACCGGTTCAGAATGACAATGCACAGCGTGCCTGCTCACCTTTACCCTGTGGACTCAGAGGCAATAACTTTGTCTTTTCATCTTTGTATCTTAGTGCTGGCACATAGAATGGGTCTTAACAAATATTTGTCAAAAAACAAAAAAGATTCCTTGTCTGAACACAGTGTGTTGCAGCAGGGAAAACAGACTGATTTACCTCAACTTCACAGAGGATTTGACATTTCGAGGTGGCTCTCCAAAGATCATCAGGTCAGGGCCGTGCAATGGACAGGAAGAGAAAGAGCATTCCAGGGGAGGACTCTCGGGAGTAGAGGCCTGGAGACATGAGCATGTTGTGTAAGTGTAGGAGTGGTTGGCAGTCTGCTACACCTGGGCCGTGCAGCCTCTAGAAGAATGGGAGAGAAACAGGAATGTAGCTGGAGAGAAGTTCACAGAGCTGGGTTGGGAAGGGCTCTGAATCCTCCTGAGGGGTTTGGCTCTAATCTGGCAGGCATCGAGGAGACATGGAAGAGCTCTGAGTGGGGAAGATGACCTAATATCCTACTGGGGGGAGATAACTGGCAGCAATGTGCAGGTGGGAAGAAGACTAAAGGCACGGAGGCTGATTGGGAGGCTGTTGCAATAATTGAAGTAAGAGGTGAGGGAGAGGGGAAATGGAGGTCAGAGTGTGAGGTTGGGAGTTGATTTGCAGTATATATTTTAGAGCTAGAAACCCACTTCCCATAATAAGGGTTGTTTTGCATCATCCTAACTTAGTATTGTTTCCTACAGAGTAGTTTAGAGTACACTTCACAAGCACTGCGGTAACCTACAAGTCAAATGCTGTACCCCTCAACTGTGTGGGGAGTTTGGGGTTCTGTGCTTTCCTTTCTTCTCTTAGGATTAGTCTTGGCTATTCATTCTATTGCTTTCAGAGGACCCACAGATCTATAGTTGGCCAGATAAAGGAGCACATTTTCTTCTCTCTGGCTCTGCCTTGCACTGGAAATTTCTGGGAGAAATTTTTATTGATTAAAGAAAGGAGCACTCTGGCTAGGAAGCCAGTGACTGACTTGATGACTTTGGCCAAACTGTTCTGCAGTTTTGAGCTTCAGTTTTCTTATCTAAGAAATGTATTGGACTAAATTCTTAAGCCTTCTTCCTGTTTCTTATCCTATATACAAGAATTAACACTTTTGGCCTTTTACTGAGTAAAAAAGAATATATCTAACAGTAGCTCAAATAAAATAGAAGGATCTTTTGCTTTGGGTATATAAAAAAAAGAATGCTAATAAAAACAGCACTGTTATTTTTATAAAGTCAGTTAACTAGGAAAATGTATTTGTGCTTTGACCTGTGGTTGGTCCTCGGTGAATATTTAGTGAATTCTATTATGAATCTTTTTATTCCTTTTTGAACATTTATTGTGGATGTGTAACAAAGGATACTTACTGGTAATAAACTTCTTTCATTTTTATTGGTACCCAAAGAAAGATTCAAAATGAGAAAAGACTATGCAAACCCCTGACTAGAAACTTGTATGAAAAGAGGAACCAGGAGTCCTATTAAATGTTTCTTCTTGCTGTAGTGCCTGGAACGAGCTGTTTCTGAGATGTGAACTGCAAAGATTGCTCTCATGGATACTACATTTAATATGGTTAAGAACTTTAAATGTCCATTCTAAAGGTCAGATCCATGCAAACAAATTAGAATCTGACTTTGAGTTTATAGAGAACCTGCTCCCTGCCCCTCCACCTGGTTATCTGACTGATCAAGGGCGGGAGTGAGAGGGCTAGAGGAGAAAGAGTGCATGCATTATTCTAAAGGCGCAACCAGGCAGTGTTTGAAACAGCTGCCTTAGAAATTAGTTCACTTACTTCTAACTATATTTTAGTGTCAATGATATCTATACTGCTCTGAGAATTTTTTTCAGATATTTGTCCTTTTAACCATTTAATTAGCAACCCAAAATGTAACCTTAACTTTTTTTTCAACTGAGATAAATACAAATTTACCCCAGAAAAAATAATTTATTTCACAGGCACATCTCATCTGATGTACAGTATTCTCTCTGTATACAACTTGGGAGTTATTAATACTGATGAGACGTTAGCTATACGGTTGACCTTCATTTTTCCCAGACTGTGGTCGAAAGGCACGGGGATTAGAGTGCGATGAAGGAGGGGCTTCGGGAGACTATGAAGCTCTCACTGAAACAAAGACTGCGCAGCCTACCTGGAGCTCGGATTTTAGATCTGACGAAGGGAATCTGGGTGGTGAATAAAGCTAGACCCGAATAAATGGGACTTACGAGAGCTACCTTTTTAACAGTCTGCCACGGTTCTTGATGCAAAGGATTGATAACTCGTGGGTTTGAAAAACAAAGCAAAACAAAATCTACCTTTCAATGTGATTTACTACAACTCCCATTTTCAAAGCAAAGGTTAGGGACAAAGTTCATTTGAGCAAACTAAAAAAAACATCCTGAAACCGTCTGGAAATTGGATATCAGCATGAATTTTATTGGAGTGAAAAACTTCTGGTTTAGTAACAGGAGTTGAAAACATTAGCGTCTGTTTATAATAATGGATTTGTATCACAGACCTCAGTGATATATTTATTAATCTTAAATATATTTTTCTTTTTATTGGTTTTGTATGTCTCATTTTCCTTTACATAGAATGAAATTTTGTTGTCCTTGCTTTAGTATGCTTCTGCTGGAGTCAAAAATGGATAAGGTAAGAGGTCTCCATCTAGGAGTTCATAGTTTTTTGGCAAGGAAAACAAAGGAGACCTGTAATTATAATAGACAAATTAAAGATGCACTTTCTCTGGGGTTCTGGAGGAGTAAGAGAGTATATAGGCATTCAGTAAAAATTGTTGGAATAAAGGAATGAATGTGTAAACATGGAATGAATATCACTTGAAGGTCTGGAGCAATTGAAACAAAAAATCCTGTGGACTCCTGTAAGGTTTAAAACATTGGGTAAAATTGTCCCATTACAGTCCTAGGGAAATGGGAAAAAAACAAAACCTCCTGTACCAGCATTTTCTGAATGAGGTGGGCCAGAAGTGCTAACTCAGATGAGCAGCCTGTCTCTGCTGTCGGCCTGGTTTCCCCTCGGGAGCCAGAGCTGTGAACTTCCCCTGAAATGAAACTGATAGGGGCTTCAGAGTCTAGTTAGGTGAGAGCAGGCTTGCATCAGTGACAACAACAAAAACCCTAGTGATATGGATGCAGAAGATTGTTATTTAAAGCTGCTGATTCAGGTTCCTTGGCTCCCAAGTTCTTTCTGTGCCTGTGAAATATTTCCACTTGAATTGATTAATTATCTTTATTATTAATTTTCCACCCAGTGAATTGAGTTAAATATAAATCTATTGAAGAGGATAGCATAAGTAGGGAGAAAGTTTCACAGTTTTCTTACAGGTATTGCTTAAATTATTTTTGAGTAATTTTTATTTATACATTTATAATGTACAGATTATTTTCATTTCCATGCTACTGAGTTTCACAACACTCCAAGTTCAGTGTTGTTATCCTTCTCTTCCTTTTAAGGATGAGGTGCTGAAGCTCACAGGTGAAGTGAGAAACCTGAATCCCTAAGCTCCTAGGTGGCAGGGTTAGGACTCTGGTTTTCTGATCAGTTGTTCATTTTACGGTAGCTTTGCAATTCTGTTCCCAGGCTGCACTATTTGAGCCCCTTCCCCTTTCTACTTTTATCCCTCTAGTATAGGAGTACTATAGTTAAAGAAGTGGGCATTTGGCTGATAGATAGTAGGTTGTAATTTATAACATATAGGGCTTACATTTTGACTTTTGTCCTGGAACTTGGTGTTCCACAAAAGCTGCCATGCTCTCTTTAGGAGATGTGAATCTTCAGACATTGCACACATTCAGATTTCTTCTTCTCATTGGGCTTTACTGAGTGACTAGCTAGTGGAAAACATGAAAGTTAGTTGAGACTCCTCTACATTGGGCTTGACTAATTTTCTTATACTCAACCCCAAGGACTGCCAGATAGACAGCTGTTAGAGGCAATGTCCCAAATCCAAGGACATTGCCCAGAGTCAACTTTCTTGAGAAGGCTAATAGCTTTGATAAAGCTTGCATGAAATAGCTGGAGCTAGAGACACCTTAGCTTCCAAGGCCACAAGTTATACTAATGACATGGGAAGGATGAGTAAAATAAGAGCTATTTGGTCCTTCCTTCATTTTCTAATAAAATATAATGTTTGACTTTACATTTCTTCCTCTGTCAATAGGATCGATTATGCTTATTCTTCTGTGTATGGCATTATGGTGTCAGAAGTTGGAAAAGGGAGACCAACTCCAAAAGTTAGATAATGGAGATAAAACTGGAATTGTCATTTGTTGAGCATCAGGTGAAGAACTGCATAAAGCACTTCATGCTGTGCTAACTGATTCACTCAACGATTCTGCAAGGTGATTAACACATTTTACAGATGCAGTTATTTACCTCTCCAGGCCTGAAGTCATCTGGCAAATGCATAGCAGAGCTATGCTCTAAGTTCAAGAATGAATGACCCTTGAAAGGAGGACCCATCTTACTAGTATCTTGACCTTCATTATTTGTGTCTGTTTCTGTCATAGCTATGATTTTTGCCTGTCCAAATTTAAGTGCTTCCCATGTGATAAAGAGATCAAGGGTGAAGATGAGCTGGATCTTTCCTTATTTCCTATTGGTATACAGTCAATAGGATCAGTTTTGCTCAGGCTCTCCCTCATTCTGCTTCCTTTACTTTGCCCCCGGAGTGGGGACATTAATGAACTTCCACTCAGCATAAGCTCTGTGTCACTCATTACTTAATTTTCTTTGTGTTTCTCTGCTCTACCTACAACAAAGTAAGTATGGTGGGGCTGGGGCAGTGGGCAAGAGAGCCGTAGTGATGATAGTGATGGCATCAAGAAAACAGGGCAAATGAATGGGAGCAAGTAAGTACTTCAGACCACATTTGTCTCTAGTATGGACAAAATTGTGCCTTTGGCTTGAAAACTGCCTTCCCAATTTGTGAGCATATTTAGGATTATGTAAGTGCAGTGTCTTAATAACAAACCCAACACCTCTCACCCAAAGAATGCAGAGTGCATTGCAAACAGTAGAACATACAGTACACCTGTGATCTAGGGAACTTCAATTTTTATTTTTTTAATGCCCTATTTTATAGACTGGGGAGTGAAGTCATAGACCTCTACTGATCTCTCCACGTAGACAAAATAGATTTAGGACTAAACACTAACTCCAATTTCCTGTCTCCTTAGAAACAAAACCACACTGAAATATCAATCTAGTGTCAAAAAAAAAAGCAATTTTCTCTACTTTCCTTTTTTATAAGAAGGAAAACACAGATTACTTAATAAATATATTTGCATGAAGGGTAGATCTTGAAACATTTATTTTCTTAAGACAGTAGTACCAGTTTCCCCACCCAAAAAGGGAAGAATTAGATCTCTGCTCCGCTGATTTCACAACTAGAGTATTTCAACACTTAGAAAAGATTATTCTTTTGCACTTGGCCATTTATCTTCACATCAAGAACCTGTGAATTCAGAGTGGAAAATATTTTATTTTGAAAGATGCACAGGAAAGAAAGAATTGGTGTGAAGAGTTGTTCAGAACGTACATATATATTAATTGCAGGTAAAAGGAAGAAAATAAACGGGATGTGTGTGCGCATGTAAAACAGATTTTGCAGGTTAAGAGACATGACGATACTTGTAAGGTATGAGGGAGACAAGACCAGAGGCGCCGGGAAGCTTGACTACTGTGGAGTGCTCCGTTGAGACTTGTCTCTGCCCCATGGCCTGCAGCGTTTATGTGGAAATTGGGGACGCTTTTACTCGTTCCAAAGCCTTACCTGATCAGACCTGTCCAGGTTTGAGTTTGGGAAAAAAAGTGTTTGAAGTAAACAGGAAAATTACTCACCTTAATGATGTGTTTTACTGGCACTGACAGTGCTTTGATAGTCTGACAGATTCTTTTTTTTTTTTTTTAAGTTTTGGAAAGGAGAGACTTGGGGGGAGTTTAATAATCTATTTGGACAACATAGACTCTTATGCTTACTCACTTGCTAGTCGGGCGGGGGTGGAGGGGAGTGGGCTTTGTGCCATTCAAATCACGGAATTGCCCCTCCTCCTAATAAACTCTAAGTCAGAGATTTTCCATTAGGGCTTTCTACTGAAAACCAACGAAAGTACAACTCCATTTATTCTGGCATTTTGTGAGCATGTGTCTCCTAATTGCACTGCTGCTGTTCCCACAGGACAGATTATTCCTTGTACTTTGGCTGTGGGTTCCCGAATTTGTAGGTTGCTTTCATCTATGATGATGATTAAGACCATCATCCAACTGGTTTGATGAGAGTTTGGTGCACCAAGCAGAGCAAGTACACCACCCCGCTCCCTTTTTTTCCATCAGAAAACACAATTCCTAAATCTCTGTACCTAAATCTCAGCTTAGACTGTAGTCATTCCGGGAGGGAAAATCATGTGTCTGTCTATACTTTGTTTAAATATAATAAATGGATGTTGATTTAATTAACTTTTTTTTTCTTTATTTTTGCTAAACTGTTAAAGGGTACACATTTCAACTTTGAGAACTGAGAACTGGATCGTGTGTTTCTAAATATTTTAGTCTTGATTTTAATAGAGATGCATGGTCTGGTCCCATGAAGAAATCCTGTTAGGCAGAAAACCTGAATCCTTAATTCAATATGTCCCTGATTCACTGTGACCTCAGTGCAGTCCATTCTTGGGCCCAGATTTGAATCCAACACATGGAAACATACAGGGCTTGAGAATTAAATTCCTTTGAGCTTTATATTTTCAGATTCTGTATGTTACAGAAAAGAAGACTCAGACGGCCTGGGAGTTTGCGAAGTGGGGTTTACTCACGCGTGCGGACCCAGGGGAGATAAGATCCAAATTCTGGGCCCTGAGCTTAAGCTGGAGTTTGCTTATATTCTTGTTACAAGGCGAAAAAGGGGGGAAACAACTGCTAAAAGCAAGCATACAGAAGCAGAAGCGAAGGGTAGTGTTTTGGCCTTGAGATAACGGCTTATCGAGAAAGACTGCTGCCTGGGAACAGCTGCTGGTCAGCTCCTCCCTAAGAATGGCTACTGTTTAGCTCTGTCCCATCACATATACAGTTTATGAAGCTACACATAGGGCGATTGGTATAGTCTGAAAAAATACAGATAGATGATTAAATTTGATAAATTTTAACAGCTAGTGCTAACAAACTAAACGGAGGGAGAACAAATTGTAGGGATAACGGCTTTTAAAACAAGAGAGTTTTACTAGCTCTCTCCCCTTAGTCTTCTGGGAATTCTTTGAGCATTTTTATTTTTTGTTTTTTTGGTCTAAGTCCTAATTAGAAATGAATCAGGTGGCCAGTAAGATAAAGTGAGTAGAAATGTCGGCGATGGGGTTTGTGTACCAGGCTTTTGGTGTCTCGGGTGTAATGGGCACAATGAAAGCGTTGCCATACATTCTGATCTCTTGCTCAGTCCCTGTTCCGTTAGGAGCCGTCTGCCTGGAGCCAGAGCAAACCTGGGTTCAAATCAGTGTAAGATGTCCCGCAGAAGTGGGCTGGGAAAGATCTGGCTTGCTGGTCAGACGTTTCCATCAGCAGGTCTGTCTTTGAAGCAAGTGCTCAGAATGAACATCCCTTTGGCCAAATGGATAGTGGGATGGATAGTGGGTTATTTCTATGAGTGCGTGCTGTTTCCAAGCGATTTCATTCTTGATTCTGTGCCGCTCTACGTTCAGGAAAATGGCAATTTTGGAAGAAGAAATAGTTTTTACTTGGTTCCTCTGAGAAAAATCAAATGTAGATGTGCAAATTAGAATGTCAAGAAGCCTCTTTTTAAGAGGAAATGTTCCCGTTTCAGTTGACATATGTTATGAAATTGAATATGCCTAAAGTGTTGGAGGTTTCCAAGAATCACCGGCACTTATTAACAGTCATTTCCCCTAAGGAAAATGGAATTGTTTAGGAAATATCTTCTATGATTGGGGCTAGTAAGCGATTAGAAAGTATACTTTGTCTAGGGTTGGACAAACCATGAAAGTTCTGCCCTGTGACCTGTAGACATAATGACAGCAATTAGCCAAATTGTGCCACTGTTTCTTATCTCACTCTCCCCAGAAACTTAGAGTCAATGGCATGTTTCTGACTCAGTTTTGACAATAACTCTTGTACCTGTCCTAAATATTCCTGTTGCCCAGCAAGCCCACACAGCCCTAGTTCAGCTGGTGCGATTGGCTCCATCCCCGCTCCTGCCAGCTCCTCATCTTCAGAGCCAGATGGAGGGTCTTCCTAACACACAGCTCAGATGAAGGATCACTGACGGACCCTTGGTGGTGACTGCATGCTGACCTCTCGGCATGGCATGTTCTGATCAAAGTGTTCCTTTCTGGTCCAGTCTCCCACAATAATAATAATAATCCCTTTCTGTTTGTAAAATGCTTTATATTTTTCAAAACACACTTGTATGTTATCATATTTAATCCTTACAACAAACCTGTTCGGTTGGCATGTATCACCCTCACTTCTCAAATAAAGAGTTATGTAACTTTCCTTGAGATGGCGCACCAGTTTGACGCATGAGGGAAGGGACTTTCTGCCCCTCTCTTCCTCACAGTCCAGATGCGCACTCTGTGCCACCGCCGTGGGTGGCGCTCTGCCGTCACCGGAAGACGCTTTTTGTTTCGTTTCTTCCACTTCTGTGCCTGCACTTCTACTATTACCTTTCTCCAAAATAGCCCCCCTCCTCTCACTCCTGTCAAAATTCCCTTTGTCCTGAAACAATATTGGCAAAATGTTACTAATTGTTAAAGAATGGTAATGCATCTGTAGAATTCAATAAATTGAAACATTTTAATAAAAATTTATGTATATCTTTCCCAACTAGGGTTGCCAGATTTAGGGGGGGAAAATTCAAGATATTAAGTCAATTATGAATTTCAGATAGTCAACAAAACATTTTTAATGTAAGTGTACCCCATGCAATATTTGAGATATACTTATGCTAAAAATGTGTCACCGTTCTTGAAATTAAATTTTAGCTAAGTGTGCTGGATTTTATCTGGCCATCCAATTCCCAGCTCAAACAACAGCTCTTTAAATAGAAATGAATTTTCCATCCCTTGTACCAAACTGAGCATCAGTTCAGCATTAGTGAGGTGACAAAAAAAATTGCACATGAGTTTAAATACAAGCTGAGCTACCACTCTTGTCTCCCACAGCCTCCCATGTCTCCCTCTCTTCCTCCTATCTTCTTTCCCCTCTCTCTTTACGTTTAGCCTCTCCCCCTCCCTTCCTTCCTGTCTTCTGTTTTCTTTGTACGTTCCATATGTCTTTCCTTCCTTTCTGGTCTCCCCTGGTAATGTTTCCGATTTGTTGGCAAGGGCAGCTGCTCTTTACAGGTTTGTTTTAATATTTTTCTTGTTATTGCTACAACATTTTAATAGATGTACTTAGTAACTTCACAGTCTAAGACAGTCATGTTGCATTCTTTTCTGCATTGGGACTAATTAGAATATTAAGTTTATAAACAATGAAGAAAAAGTGAGCAAGATGAAGCATGTTTCCATCTTAAATGAACTGTAAAGAAGTAGGAAGTAACATTATGATAAGCCCTTAAGGAGTGTTATAAGTAGAGGAAAGGGTTTGCTTAAATTTCACCCCACCTACCAGCTCCTACTCCCTCCCCTACTTCCTGGCAAACACAGACACATTTCAGTGGCCCTCACGGCCCCAAACTACCAGTCAGGAACAAGACATCTCGGAGTTACTTTATTTCCTATGGATTTATTTTCAAAGCGGGAGGTGAGCAAAAGTTTAGGACTTGGTTTAAAGGTATTAAAAGGCAATTCCGATCTAATTTATTAAGTCACACCTTCCTTTTTGGCAGTATATTAACAATACTCCTGAAGTCTCAGCATTTCAGCATGTTGACTTACTGTACTAATCTGTAATAAAGAAACTCAGAAATTTGCCTTTAAGATGGTGTAGCCTTGAAAGAAATTCATCTTGTTGTTTTTCACTTGGAACCTTAGGGACAGCTGTAGTTGAAGGAAACTTAAAAACAAAAGAGTCTAAGTCCCTTAAACTTTTTGTAAATTCATTACAGCATACTTAAAAGCACCTGGTATATTAAGTGTCCTAGAAATACAGTAAGTCAGAGAAGATCAGTGTGCATGGCCTCTGTTTATGTTTTGAAATCCATTTGCTACTCATTTCCCTCATTTTAAACCCTATTATATCTACACCTGGGCATCCATTTCTCTGAGGTGAAAGGAATGAAGGATATAAAATATCAGAGTAACAATGATTCTCGACAATTATTGCTGAAGAGATTTAACCCTCTTTGCTGATCTGACTTAGTTCCTGACACAAGGCTGGTCCAGTAGGTGCACAGTTTAAATATTATGGGTAGAAGCACCAAGTAAAACTTGTAACACTTCCCCAAACAGAAAACAACACAATAAAACATGATGTATTATGAGAAATGTCAGAAATAGAATGAAGAACCCAGTGATATTGATTGGAGTTATAGTGGTAAAACTGACCCTTCCGATTTGTTTTCTTTCTGTCTTTACTTTCATTTCTTGGTTTCCTGATTCACCCAGAAGCCTAGCTTCCCATACAGTATTAGCTAGTACTTGAGTAAAAGATTAATCTTTAGAAGTTCATGTTGAAAATAATTTGTGTCACTAAGTTATTTTTGCTGTTCACTGGTCTATCAAGAAAGCTCCCCGGTGAAAATAACTACTAAGACTCACCATGGTGATGCAGTGATGAGAGCTGTTGTTCGTCTAGATCTTGCTCAGGCGCTGGACTCTGTAAACAAACGTCACATGGTCTCCCTACCCCATACAAGCTTCTGGTGGTTAGTGGTGGTATTTCTGTCTTGGAGATGAAGGACCTGAGGTTCGGGAGGGCTTCACCACATGGCTGAAGTTTTGCAGTGGGTCTGGCTGTTCTCTTCCCTGTTGCCCAGAGCTGTTGCCATGCAGGCTGAAGGAAGGGCACTACCAGCAGGAGGAACTGGAATTGAACCTGGTCCCACCACTTAACAGCTGGGGAAGACTGGGCAATTTATTTAAACTTTCTGAGTTTCAGTTCACTTAGCTAGCAAATGAGAGTAATAATAATCTACTCCCAGGTTACTGCAACGGTTATATGGCATAAAGAACTAAGCAAAGCACCAGACTAAATCATGTTCAGTAAGTGCTAGCTTTTTAAAAATTTGTATGCTTGCAACATGGATCCTATTTTCTTAAGTTGCACCATCCAGGCCCCAGTGTTGAGACTATTGGATCATACATTATGCATAGCAGATACTGTAGCTCATTAAAGTGTGCAGGTTTTTCATTTTCATTCAGTAATCTTCAAAACTGTAGATGTTGGGAAGAGTGGGGGGTAAATGCAGACAACTGTACTTGAACAACAATAAAACAATTTAAAAAGAAAACTGTAGGTGTCCCTTCTGTTATGAACCTGAAATCGGAAGCTATACAATTATTTCAGGAATGAATTGAGTTACTTTTCTTCTCAAAAGAAAAAAAGTGTTAAACTCTTGATTTTCTAAATCAGTGTGTGTGTGTGTGAGAGAGAGAGAGAGAGAAAGAGAGGGAAATAAATAAATGGGTAATGGCAAGCACACACAATAAAGGTTTGAAGGGTATTAGCTGCAATTTTGTAAG
Organism: Tonatia bakeri; assembly: GCA_004024845.1. Lineage (NCBI taxonomy): Eukaryota > Metazoa > Chordata > Mammalia > Chiroptera > Phyllostomidae > Tonatia > Tonatia bakeri. The sequence goes on from PVIA01001034.1 coordinate 112,486, forward strand.
CCTACATTCTGGCGAGGTGATAAAATTTTTTTTCAAGGCTGCTCCATGCCTTCTGGAACTTTGAAGGCAGAAAACACTTCAGTATTTATGTTTCCTGTGTGTGTGCATGTCTTAATTATATATTCTGCTTTACATCATAAATTTTTATATATATTGATCTTTCCTTAGTGGTTAGTTTCTGGAGGGCACAAACTTGGTCCCCACCTTTTTCTGTCCAAGCATGCAATACTGTGACATGAGCAAGCAAGAACTCCATAAATGCTCGGGGAGGCATCCTACAATGCAACATATAATGTGCATGTATGTACAGTCAGTGTCCTGGGCTTGAAGTTAAAGCCAAGATTAGGGGCTTGACCTCATCTTCTACCCTTATTTTGTGAACAAACTGGTTTACCTACTTGAGCATCTGATCCTTCATTGACAAAAGGGAATGCAGATGCTTTTATCACAGTGTTAGCTGAAAGTTAAATTAATAATGCGCATGAAAATGCTCTATCAATTGTTAAAGACTGCCCAGATGGGTGGGCAATGGTGTCATCTATGGAAATCAGTAGATGCTATTACCCTTCCTATTGTTTAGATGTATTTTCCCACCTGTTCCTACCTAGCCTTCCCACAGAAAGAATATTCTACAGGCTTAAACAAATCATCTTGATTGGAAAAGAGGGCACATGTTTAGGGTTGATGTCTAAATGAAACTCCAAAATAAGCAATGGGGCTGAAGAAAGTCAAACAAATGTGCTACTGTCTTGCAAAGGGTGCCTGGCATATAACACAGTAATAGGGCCATACATGCCTCCAGCAAAGAATGTTTCTAAATGTTTCAGTTCTCTGGAAAGAGGTTTAGAAACTGCACACTGTGAATCATTTTAAAAGAGAGCACCAAATGTGTGTACAAGTGTACACAGTAACTTCAGCTCTAGCTTTGGGGTGGGGGAATGGAAGGACAACCACCAGGAGGGACTCTTCTTCATTTGAGAGCCATAGTGTGATTCACTGTCCTAGACCAGAGGAAAGGACATATTCCTGGTGGGCAGGACCACTGTCTGTGTTTCAAGGCTGCCTTCTTGATATAGAGCAATAGAAACAGCGAGGGGTGCAGAGGAAAGCATCAGGTTTGGGCCCCAAGGGGAGAGAAAGAACAGGTGTAGGAGTCCAGGGCTTTGCAGGGTATTGGGAACAGTGAGGTGGATGGAAGACACTTTCTTTCCCTTAAGGGAAAATGATGACTGAAAACCTGGAAGGTGACCTGGTCAGTCAGATCAGCTACTTCCGTGGTGAAGGGAAGCAGATGATTGGCACAGATTGTCTCCTGTCTAGAGAATGTGTGCATAGGAAGCTGTCCAGTGTGCCCACCAACCCTGCCCTGGGAGAACACCTTCTTGGAGAAGAGGCTATAGGAATGTTTTGTATTGAAAAGATCATGGGGATGGGAGCTGGAGTCACGGGTTCTAATTCTTTCTGTCTCGTTGCCGGCTTCTCGCGTGCCCTTTCCTCTGAATCTCTTCTCTCATTCATACATTGAGGAATTAGATGAGCTATGACTGGTGGCATGAGGGAGAAGAGTTCTCTGCCCACCAGGGCGCCTGCCAGGAGAATTTTTGCTCCCTAGATAATTGTATCTCCCTGTATTGCTGAGGAATGTTTAAGTTATTTTTACTGAGGGACAAGGAGCACATGTATGACAGGTAATCAGGACAGTTGTTTGTAGGTGTTCAATTGGAGCTGAAAAGAAGACAAACTCCCTGACATGCATTCTCATTTCTACTGTTCATTGGAATGTTGCTTTAAATATTCATGCCCCATTCTCTGCACATGAAAAATAGGAAAGGCATCTCATCCCAGCTTTTTTCCTTATTGTTGTGACTTCAGGAAACATCCAAGGGAAGCTAAGACTGATTGAGCATCTGCTGTATACCAGCCACTCTGACAAATGCCTCCCAGTGAAGGTAACTGCGAATGGTGTTACTGGTCAAGTAGGGCTGGCTGGTGATGGTAGTGGCAGAAGACAATAAATAAAAGGTCATTTTATTCTCCTAGGGAGATAAAATCACAGCTTTACCAATAGGGTCTGTCAATTTTTTTGTTTCAAGTTGGATTTGCAAATTCATACCCTCAGGCAGCTAGAATGAAGCTGGTGGGCTCCACCCCCACTCTGTCCCAGGGTTGGTGATAACATGCTGTCCCCTCAATAGGCAGGTTGCAGCTGCCTCCCAGGCTGGTGTCCAGAGTTGACCACAGGGCTGCCCATGGTCTCCCAGATTAGTCCCAGGGCACATTCCTCCCTGCCAAGGCTTTGCTGCTTTGTGGTGCTGTCTGAGTGCCCCCTACACACACACCTGCCAGGCCCTGTGGGCTCCAGGCTGGTCTTCACGGTGAGCAGGTAGCAGACAGCCCACCTGCTTGATGTCAACATCTGTGGGTGCGGCCCCAGGAAGAATGTGCCGCTCCCAGCCTCAGCTCAGGTAATTAATCCCCACAACTGACAGGTGGCAACAGGCGGCCCTTTGGCTGGGGCCATCAGGAAAAGTGCTTGGAGGAAGGATTTTTTGTAAAACTATCAAGAGCACAATTCGTACATGTCTGGCACCTAGACAGCTGTGGCAGGAAAGGAGACGGGGAGGAGAAGTGAATGCCTTGCCAGACAACTATGGGGCCAGCTTTGGGATCTCTTCCTGCCGATCATTATTATAGATCCAATGGGATATGGTGGCTCAGGACCTGCTTGCAAGCTCACTTTGCAGATTTCCCATTCCTTTGAAGTAGATATCATCTGAAGTGCAATGCCTTACTTGTGAATAAAGAAACTAAAGCCCAAGAGGGGAAATTATTTGCCTAAGATGATGCAGGAAATCAGTGGGCAGGTGTAAGACTAGAACCTTGTCTTCCCACAATTCTTTGGGCAATATTTTCTGGGCTGTTATGAGATGCAGGGTAGAAATGAGGTGATGAGACTGGTCTATCCCAGGAAGGGTTATTAGTTAGCTCTTGAATGATATTTTGGTTTTCCACTTAACCTTTTAAAGTTGACTTCTCAAAAGAACACCCCCAGTCCACCCTCAAGCTGTATACATGTGTGCGCTCTCTCATTTAGTTTTTGGTATATTTTGGTACACCATCCATCATAGCTATCATACACACTAACCTGTTTGTTTAGAGTATATTTGCTTAACTAAAATTTTTTGATGTGATTACTTTTTAATTATTAAATGTTTTAAAATGAAGCCTCTCTTCCCAGAAGTACAATTTATCACGTTTCTCCAGTGAGTTTATTTGTAGAGGACAAGTCTGGGATATAGAAATTAATTGGCCTCTGCAATTCTATGTGGTGAGATTATTCAATGTATTTCAAGTGGATTACACTGGAGCTGTGTCTAGCTCTTTCTAGCCAAGACTATTTGCATTTCAGTTAATTGGATACAGATAATTAATTTCCCAAAACCTCTTGATCAAAAATTGGGATTTGACCCTTATATTTTTTACTTTTGGGTATCTTATTTCTTCCTCCATTATACTCCACCAGCAAGTCAATGGCCAGAACTTAATTTTGTCCTCTCTGAATATGCCATCTGCTTCGTATGACTTTTTTATACTAATTTCAATTATTGATTTCATTACCCTCTTGCCCTTATAAAAGGGCCTTTTTAACTTGGCAGTTCCCAAAAATATAGATTAGAAAAGAAAATAAGCCACTGAATGTTTTACGATAGCTCTGTCTAAATTCAAACAGGCTTTGTACTTGATAGCTGAACTGGGATGAATTGAGTCATGACAGCGTTGGGGCTTGCTTTTTAATTCCCCTGGAAAATACTTCAGGTTATTTGAGGTAGCACAGACCCCACCTTATACCACTTGGATTCTTTGAACTATTTGAAAACAAGAAACATAAATTAGGAGGGCACCTAGCATTTCTGTTAATAAATGTTGGTGTGTTTTAAATTATTTGTTCATCTCATTTCTACTTTATTTTAATCAACCCAAATTCATTCAGAAGACCAAAAGTATCATTGATGTATTTAAGCCTTAATTTACCTTTCATAAGCCCCACCCACCCTCAGTTGTGGGTAATTTGCCCTAAGTGTTAGTGGCCATAGCTGCATCTGGTTTATATACTGAGGTGACTTCTGTGGGACAATGGCCAATAGGTCATAACGTACACAGTGTCACATTACAGAACACCTAAAACATTTCCCGTCAGCATCTATGCATGCCCGATATGGGTTTATCTGGAAGCGGGCATGGTAGTGTCAGGATAGCTTTGACGCTGCTGCTCTGTAGAGTTGCTTCTCTCGATAATGGATTGAGTTGTGAGGTGATTACATAATTATTGATTTCTTTATTTTATGGAATTTTATTGTATCCATATCCTTGGATGTTTGTGGGTCACGGTAGCCTTGTGATATGGGATTTATACAAGGTATGTTGCTTTCTTCTGAGAGAGGTTAATAGAGTGAAGTTTTGTGTTTTTAAAAACATTGGGGTGACATTGGTTAACAAGATCATGTAGGTTTCAAGGGTACATTTCTATGATACAAGATCTGTATATCACACTGTGTGTCCACCACGCAAAGTCAAACCATCTTCCATCACCACATATTAGGCCCGCTCCTCCTCCTATCACCCCTCACTGCCTTCCCTCTGGTAACCACCACACTGCTGTCTTTTGTTTGTTTGTTTATTTGTTTGTTTGATGGAGTAGAGAGATGGGGTCTTTGCTGCACCTTTAGGAAAGGGAGCTATTGAAAAATTATGCAGGTGTGTGCTGATATTAGCTGGCATCTCTATGCACTGTGATACCAAATTACCAGTTTGGCAGCCAAGAGCATGTAATATAGTATGTCTACTAAGGCAGGTGGTGACGGTGAGGTTGTAGTTACAGGAATGCTCCCCACCCCCTTCTCTTTGCAACATATTATTAGTAAAGGAGCTGAATTTACTCTTGTTTTCCCAAATCCTCTGGAATCATTTTATTTGAACATGATATTTGGCTTTGAGCATCTCACTCCTCAGTACCTCAAATTCCCTCCCCTCCCTTCCTCCCAAAACAAAACAAAACAAAACAAAACTTAAGCAAAGCTTAATTTTCCTTTTTTTAAAGGGATATTGTATAGCGAGAGTTTAGTTGTGTGTTAGTTTTGAGGTATTTCTGTTCCATGCCACTGTAGAAATACTGTGTTTATGTGCATGTTTAAGACTATGTAAGAGAACATTTGTTTAAAACTCAAGAAAAAAAATGGCTCTTCAGTTTTGCTCATAGGCTATTACTTCCTAGGAATAAACACACTGTTGATATGCATACATATACATAAATACACACACTGATTCCTATACTTCTTATGTATTTCTGACCAAAAATCAGAATGAATATCAACACTTTTTCTTCCACACTCTTTAAAAGAGTTTCTCTTGTCAATGTGTACCTGGTAACTGGCTCTAACAAATTTTCACCATTTAAAAACATTTTCAAAATAGAAGAAACATTGTAGATTAACTGATACATCTCCCTTATTTTCTTCCTTTGAATTATTAACTCGGGATTTTGGGAGATCACGTGAGTTGCCTGAAATTTCTCGGTGAGAGTGAGAAACCTTCATCTGAGAGGTCAATACTTCCATCTTTAGGAGTGAATTTTGACATGTGCTTTTTAAAAAATCTATCACAGTATTTTATTTTCTAATTTTACATAAAGATTTGTCTAATTTAAAGAGGCATGAGTTTCTGTGCTGTCTTATCTAAATATGTAAAAGGAAGAAGGATTAGTACAGCCCACTGCCAATTTATTAAGCCTAGGACCTGAAGGAGTAAAATTCGTTCTTAAAACAACTAATGGGCATTTCACATTATTCCTATATTCAAGATTTTCATATAACCTTATAATCCTGTAGGAAATTGGTGATCATATTTCTTTTTTAGATGACCTCTGGGTTTAATACTTGTGTTCCTAATCATATTGTATATTCATGTAATTCATTCTGGTGGCAAATATATCAGTTCCACTTTGGCCCTATACTATGAGCTTTAAGACTACATGGTACATGGGGAAGAACATTGGTCCGTGGGTCAAGATGGTCCTTGTTGCTGCATGTTTTTGAGCAAATCTTATCTCATTTCTGGTGCTTGGATTTCTCCTGTGTAACTGAAGTGACTGAACCAAATCATCTCTAAGCTTTTCCTGGTCTAACTTTCTAAGAAAAGCTTAGCAATGTTCCCTTGAATTAAAAATGCCTTGAAATAGGTGACTCAGCAATAGAAACATAAACTCAAGTCGTTGGTTTAAAATATCAGTTTGGTTTTCTGTAGAAACTCAGTCACTAGAGTATGTGATGTACTTGAAAAGGTATTCGCTCTCCGGAAGAAAGGAAATCTGACTTCATCTCCACAATGCCTAGATGTAGTTGTGTAACCTTTAGAAATCATTTTTTTCAGGGATGCTCTCCTGACTCTTCAAACTAAGTAGAGCCCCACACTTTGCCACGTCTTCCTCTACTTTTTTCTTCAGAACATCTATCACAATTTTAGAAAGAATGTATTTAATGTCAGTATTTTCTTCAAACCAATTCCTATAGGGTAAGAGATACAGGTAGTTCCCTGGGATCCAGGACAGAGCCAGGCATGAAGCAGTGCTCACTAAATATCTGTTGAATTAACCAATTTCACTTTTATAAGCCTACATTTTATATCTGAAAATTAAGGGGAGAAGAAGGTTTGGGCAATGCATGGTATAAATTTTTTTCTGGGTTCTAACATCTAATTTCTGTGTTCTCTATTTTCTGAATTCATAAGTCTGAAACAATTTTACAAGTTAGTGCTGCTTGTGCTAAATTCATTCATTAAAAGTTTTAATTAAGAGATATTTCAAGCATATAAAACATGGTAAGTAAATTTAGACACCTTATGTGTATCTACCAAATGTTAAAAAGTCTCCATATTGCTTTAAATATTTTCTTTAAATAGAATATTACAGATAAAGCAGAAGGTCTTCTTCATTCTTTCTCATTCCCCTGTTGCCTATTATTAAAATAAATGAAATACATGTATGGGTAAAAACATGGATAAATCGTGAAAACACAGGAAGTGCAAATAGCAGATTACTAAGATTAAGTTTTAAGCAGCATAATTTAAGTAAGTTTTAAGGACACAAAATTATAGTACATGTACTTATGGACATATGTATGAGTTTTTAAATATACAGAAGCAGATAAACTGAATTCATTCATTTTTAAAACAAATGGATCTAGTAACATGGTTTAGAACTTAGTGATTACTAGCAGATAAATATGAAATGTGTAATTCATTATAAATGGTTAATATTCAAACTTCAGCAGGCTAATTATTATCTGGCAACAGCTACTTCCTGACATAGTTGAAATAATGTTTTCACAATGCTCCCAAAATTACTTAAGCTACATTAAACACTTTATGTGGAAAATCTTAGAAAGATGAGGCTTCAGTAATTATCCATAATATGTGACTTTGATGTTGCTCTTTGCAGTTGACTAAGTGTTCTGATACCTGTACTTTTCCCCTCCATCTAAGGGATGCATATTGTATATTACAATTTTTTTCTTTTCTATGTTTGAAAGAGGTAAAGTGACTGCATAAAAGCCTAGGAATAAACAGAAGAGGCAGAAATCAAATCTTGTCTTTCGTCCCTAGCCCAGTAAAGTTGCTTACTGTTGTTGGTGTTGGCTAAGAGTCCTTTTCCAATGTTCTTGGCTTTGAGAACTGAGCCTTTTCCTCTTTCACAACAAAATTGGCCTATTAATTCCATTGTTACTCCATGTTATTTTATTTTCTTTGTCCAAGTAAAACTAATTATCCTTTCCTTTTTCTATTTGTGTAAGAGTCCATTGACTAAGTCAGGTACCATTTAGCTATTGAATATTGAGAGCCCTGTACTAACACCAACTCTCATTCATTCTGCTTTGCTTTTAGAAAAGGGATAAGCAAATAACATATTATTTATGTAAGTGCCTTTTTTTCCCTAATAAATAACAGTGCTTAGTCTGTTTTGGTGCTTCCCTGCATATCTTTTATGATGAAAAGTAGTAGACTGATTTTTAGTAAGTCTAAAACATTTCTTTCATCTCTCCACCTTTTCATTTATTCTGCTGCCTTAGGTTAGGCCCTCTTCACTTCTTGCCTAAATTGTTCCTGATAAGTCTCTCTTCTTCCTACTTTGTTCCTACTTCTTCTTCCTACTTGCTCCTGCCAGCTTTATTTAACTTACTACATAGAACTGATTAGGCCTTTCCCCTGCTTTACAATCCTCAGTGACTCTCCTTTGTCTGCTGGTAGAGTCCACCTGTTTTTTGTAATCTGTAAGGCTGCTCAGAATCTGGTAACTGCCTTCCTAGCTTAGACTCATTGTTTTCTGCTCTACCCCTCCTCATCCTTCTCCCAGCCCATCTTTGTGTTTCAACCATAGTTCGTATCTCCTTGCTTATACTTGTGATGTTCTCTCTTCATGGAAACTGTGCTTTCTGCCTCCTGACTTTCCCTCTTCCCCCTTCTTGGGTGCACCATCTAGCTGGTGAATAACTTGGCTTTTAATGCCTACCTTAAATATCACAACCTCTATGAAACAATTCTTCTCTACTTCGGTGGAATAGATTTACTTTTCTCCTTTTTTAAATCTCCAACCAATCCATCAGCAAATCTGGTTAAAATATATCTGGAAACCAACTGTTTCTCACCAACTCCACAGCTGGTCTATGCCTCTCTCATTTTTTACTTGGGATATTTGCAGTAGCTCCCTTATTGGTTTCCCTGCTTCTGTATTAGAACCTTAAAGTCTGTTTTGTTCTTCACATAACAGCTAGAATCTTATTAAAATGAAATTAAACCATCTCACCTTCTCAAACCTCTCCTAGTATCTCACATCAAAGAAAGCTGCAGTCAATAGCCCTCGTCCATAAGGCCTCGCATGATCTGGCCCCCATATTCCTTCTGATTTCTGACCTTATCCCCCATCACTATAGCCTTTGCTCACTTCTCTCCAGAGCTGACACATTGCTTGTAAATTTTATATGGAAATTCAAAGGACCTAGAATCACCAAGGCAATTTGGAAAAAGGTGAACACAATTAGAAGACTTAGATTACCTGATTTTAAGACTGAGTTTAATAAAGTCGGAGTAATCCAGACAGTGGGATACCAATGTATGAGTAGACACATAAAACAGTAGAAGAGAAAGCAGTGACCAGAATAAAGATTTGAACACACATGGCCTATTAGTTTTCAAAAAAGATGTCAAGGCAATTCAACAGGGGGAAAAGATAAAGCCAATCTTTTCAACCAGTGGTGTTGGAACAACTGAACATTCATTAAAGAGAAAAAGAGAAAGGAGGAGGGGGTTGGGAAGAAGAGATCAAAGAAGAGACTGAAAGTAGATATACGACTAAATGCAAGAGCTAAAATCATAAATCTCCTACAAGGAAACAGAAAATACTTCTAACTTGGGGTTAAAGCAAGATTGCATAGGCCACAAATAACTTGAACACTAAAGGCAAAATATTGATACATCTTCAGCATTAACTGTTTTGGAGAAGCATATATAATGGGGTAAAAGGTAAGCTACAAACTAGGAGAAAATATTTTTTAAAAATTTATATCAGATAAAGGGCTTGTATTCAGAAAACATACAGAGCTTATTCAACTCAAAATAAGAACAAAAACAATACAATTAAAATGTATAGAGTATGAAAGATTTGAACAAACACTTCAAAAAAGAATAGCAACTTAGCATATAAAATAAATGTGTATTACTTTACTATATGAAAGTATAATTATAAATGTATATAAAACAACTATATGAAAAGATGTTCAACATTGTTAATAATCTGGGAAATGCTCATCTGAACCACAAGGAGAATCACTACATACCTGCTGGAACGGCATTAAAGCTGACAATACCAAGTGGTGGCAAAGATACGAAACCCTCGTACATTGCTGGTACAATGTAAAATGGCACAGCTTCTTTGTAAAACAGTTTGGCAGTTTCATATAAAGTTAGGCATACAGTTACCCAGCAATCACACCTTTAGGTCCTAATCCAAAAAAATGAAAATACATGTCCTCACTAAGATTTATAGATGAATGTTCATACTAGTTTCATTCCTAGTAAATACAAACTGGAAATAATTAGTGAATTGATAAATAGTGGGATTCCACTGAATAATATGAAATATGTGGAAAAATAAGGATGAATCTCAAAAACATTATGTTAAGTGAAAGAAGATTGACACATGAGATTACATACTGTATTATTCAATTTTTATAAAATTTTAAAAAGGCAAATACACAGTAAGAGAAAGCAGGTATTTAATTGCCTGGAAAAGGGCTGGGGAGATGGATTAAGTACAAATCAGCAAAAGATCATTTTGATGAGGAGGGAGGTGAGGAAGAGGTTGGAAATCATCTATATCTTGATTGTGGTAGTGGTTACATAAGTGTGTACAGTTGCCTAAAGTCATCAACTTGCACACTTAAAAATTGATGTACTTTATAGTAAATGATGTCTTAAGGCTGATTAAAACAAAACACACATACCCAAAAGGAGAAATTAGATGTTAGAATTAAAGAATCTCAAATCAATGTTGGGAGCATTTTAAAGATGAATGTTACAAGTCCCAATAAAAGAGGCATTAAAAGAAGCCAGAGCTGTTCCGATGTGGAGTCTCTGTTGAATTACTAAGGTATTTAAAAATCTTGGCATATATCAGGTTTTCATTTTTTTGTGATCTTGCAGGAACCTGGAAAATTGGTGAAGATCATAGTGGCTATTTGGTAGGGACTAAGGAAGCAGGCAAGTCTAAGGAATTATTAATGTAGTATAGGCCAGGGAGACAGAATTTAGTACAGGAAAAATATTAAACGTCTTCACAGAACCAATTAACAAGCAGTGAAGCTAATACAGTGGCAGAAGCTTGGCTTTGTAAAGAACTGGCCACGCCAGACCACTTTGGCCCCTCTGGTAACTGACTGGCAGGCATAGTAGCTTAATCAGAAGCAATAATCCAAATGTTTCTTGGCCCTAGTCACCTATTCAGATGCAGTCAATAGAAAATCCTCATCACTAAAATTGGAAAATATGGTCTACAGTACTAGATCAATCCTAGCTGAGAAATGATACCTACATTGGCCTGGCGTGGTGTGGAGAACAGAGGAAAAATATGAATGCTCCAGATAGGGAATAGCATGTTCGAATTGGGGGTGGTGTGTTTGAGGCATTCAGAGGTTTGTGTAGAATTTGGGGTGGAGGTGTGTGGGTTTGGTGGGGTGAAGGGAAAGAATGGAAGAGATGGGGCCAGTACATAAAGGGCCTTAATAAACCATGCAAAAGATCAGAACCTTACTTGTGAACTCCCCAGCACTGTAACAGAAGTCTTAGCAGACAGCTGGTACAGTATGAGGGTTCAAGGTGGCTTCCAGGGTTTTTTTCACTTCTAACACGTACTGCCCCTCCCTGCACTTAAATGAACAAACATTACTATACTGAGAAATAAAGAGAGGAATTATTGATGTTAAGTAGACAAATCTTGAGTTCTATTTTAATGTTAAAGAAGATTGTATACCTTTAAGTTGATTTTTTAAAAGTAGCCATGTTGTTGAGAATTAGAAAAATGTGCAAGTACAAAAATGTGCCCCGCTAAGTCAAGAGAATAGAGGGATGAGGAACTATTACCAGACAAAGAATGACTCCTATATGCTGGTTTGTTGCCAGCTCTTCTCTGTGGCCTCAGACAGTATTCTCTATGCCTTAATTTTCTTATCTGTAAAGTGGGTATAAAAATACTGATGCATTATCTGTTATCTGCAGTTCTGAAATTCAAAGAGCTCTGAAAACCACTGTTGGCTTTGTTTTAGTTTCATAAGTTTGTACCAAACTCATCTGGTGGGGAAATCCAGCCTGAGTTTGAGGCTTTATAGTCTTCTCCCAGAGAGTATGCATATTCATGAATTTGGCAAAAATGTTCAGGTTTGACATGGCTGGTGTCACTCAGTGGATTGAGCGTGGGCTGCAAACTAAAGCATCGCAGGTTCGATTCCCAGTCAGGGCACATACCTGGGTTGCAGGCCACGGCCCCCAGCAACCACACATTGATGTTTCTCTCTCTCTCCCTCCCTTCCCTCTCTAAAAATAAATAAATAAAATTAAAAAAAAAGAAATGTTCAGGTTCAGTTATGGGGCATTGCCCTAGATCCTGCTGAAGCTATTTACAATATATGCTATATAACCTTCACTCCCTTCCTCAAATCTGAACAATTCTGGATCCTGAAACCTCTGGCCCCAGGGTTTTCAGATAAGAGATCATATATCTATAATACCTTCCTTGAAGGGTTATGTGAAGATTAAATTTCTCACAAGAGAATTCAGAAAATGGAGAAGCTATTCTTATTTATTAAGTTCAAAAATTAGATTCCCTTGTCTCATCCCTGAGGACAAGTGAGAATTAATACCTGATGAGGCCTAAATATATTCTTAGTAATCTATATTTTTGTCTGTCAAGTTTGATTTATAGCATATCAATTATTGAAATGGAATGTTTCTCTTAACTGTCCTCTAAACACTTATCATTCTTTTTTCGATCTACATACTTGGATGGATGCCTTATTTGCCTTCAGGTGTTTGCTGACAGACTTTCTTTTCAGCTGACTTTCCTATGGTGCACCTTATGAAACTCGTGGTTAGATTCCAAATAAAAATACAACTTATTTTCTTGGAGTTCTCAAAAAGAGTGAGTTCTTAACATGTCCTAAAAAAATGTCTTTGTTTTTTAAGTCATTGGTTAAAAACACTAGAGCAAAAATAACTATCTAGATTTCAATCAGTGCTTCCTGAGCAGAATTTTATTTTTGTGGTTGATTTTTTTGGCATGCGTCCTGTTTCTTCAAGCCATCTAAAACCCTTTCATTGCATTTAATCCATGACCTGCGGGCATGGAGAACTGATTTAGCAATACACTTTTAATATTAGGAAGTTTTTAACTGAAAATTTCATATGCTGAAATACTTGGGATATAAAATTATTTAAATACATATTATATTTCAAAAACCAAGAGATAAAATGCTTTTAAATGTGCTTTTTTGCCTTTAGTCAGTGTTGGGTTGGAACATATCAATAATGACTCTTTGCCTCTTTGGCTCCTGCTCCCCCATGCCTTTCCCCTAGAAGGGTGTTGCTGCCAACTTATAATTACAACCTGTGTGTGTGTGTTTACCCTTGTTTGGGTAAGTGTTACTAGGTGCTCCACTCTTGGCTGGCAATTCTAGTGCCTGGGTGGTTTCACTCCAGCATCAAAGTGAGTAGGATTGCAGTGATGGGGGACTGACCCAGAGGACAGGGGTGCTAAGGTTTAATACGATAAAAGGACTGGAATGGAGACTTTCTGTGCTGGTTCAGAGGTGGAAAGAGAAAGCAACACAGGATGGGACCCCACCACCTTTTGTTTCTAATTGGTCTCATATTTTCTCAGTCCTATTTTGCCGGTTCTATAACCAACCAAACAACTGAATAACCAACCTCCAAAATTCTTCTCCCTGCAGAAGGAAGTATATGCAGGAAAGGCTTCACTCACTTGTGGATGGAAAAGTCCCCATCTTGATCCTTTCACTGCCATGATTTGCTGCGTTACATGGAGCCAGTCCTTTTTTCATGAAAGTATAGAATGGAATGGCCACTTTCAAATTTTGCATTCTCTTAGGTTACATTGTTAGAAGATAAGTGTGGCCATTTGGGGGCACTTTTGCTTTGTTGTTTTCTAGCTGGTTAACTTTGGGTAAAATCTCCTCACTCTCTGCCAGACATACCATCTTAAATTTTTTTCCTATAAATCCTAATTCCTGTGGGTCTTTTCTAGAGTATTGTAAGAGCAGGACTTATTATAATCTGTTTACTATCACTCAATTCATGTGAACATTATTTTTCCATTTAGTTTCTGGTGCTCTATAAAGCTGTTCATGGTATTAATCATTTAAACCCCTCTGGAACCCAATTTCTTCATCCTAAAAAGAAGAAATAATTATATAAATGCATTTTGAAAAATGTGAAATCTTTTATAAACATAATATTTTATTTATTTAAAGTAGAAAAAATTACTAGCTTGATTAATGAATATAACTCATTCTATTAAGATTGCTCACTGTCATGCACATAGTAGCCAATGAAAAACATACCACTATAAAGGCTCTAAAAGGTAGACATAATGTTCTTGCTTTGATTTGGGGTGTAACAATATCTTCTGTATGTTCTTCCTTCCATTATCCACCTATCTGTAAGCAGTATTCCACTGAACTGAAGAAACTCTACTGCCAAATTGCCAAGACATGTCCCATCCAGATCAAGGTGATGACCCCACCTCCTCAGGGTGCTGTCATACGCGCCATGCCTGTCTACAAGAAAGCTGAGCATGTCACTGAGGTGGTGAAACGGTGCCCCAACCACGAGCTGAGCCGTGAATTCAATGAGGGTAAGGAGAAGAGGGTTCTTTGGCTATTCAACTACACTCCTGGAGGATAGAGGTTCTATGAAGACTTCTGTTTTGAGCCCACTTACCTGGTTCCAGCCTCTGCAAACTGATGGTAGCTCAGTCTACCTTTTATGGCTGACAGAGTATCTGAGACTAATAATCAATATATTGGTGGCTTTCACAATGACTCACAGTGATTGAACTATTTAATTTAATGTTAGTAGTGACTGGATAACCCGGACCTGCCTGTCTTTCCCCTACTTCTTATTTTCCCTTTTTAAATAAGAGGCATAAGAATGGTATGGCATTTGGTCATTTGGTCTGTTCAGCACAGGCTAGAGAATCCAGCTTTCATGCTTTTCCCAGAATGATTGTCAAGGCTTGACCAATTGAATGCTGGAAGGGTAAGAGGAAGGGGCATAATAGGTGAGCAATATAAAAAAATAGAAAAGAAAAGTAAGAAAGTAGAAAAAGGAGGGAAGACAAATAGTAGGCAAGAGGAGTAAATAGAAATCTGCAATGTAAGGCAGGGAGGGGGCAGGAAAGTGAAGGACTAGGCTTCTGGGAACAGGTGTTTGGGGACACCTTTAGGGTCTGTATCCATGCCGTGTTCTGAGCTACAAATCCAGCAAGTGCTTTACAGGAAAACTCAGTGTTTCTAAGGTTCCCTGACATTTTACATTCTAAGGTTCTGTGAAGGAAGTCTAAGAACACAGAGGAGTGGAAAGGAAAGATAGGAGAATGTGAAGGATTCTTAAGAGCGATAAGGGTGCAGGAGGGTTGGGAATTAGAATGCCTTCCATAGAAAATATATTTAAAATGGAAAGATTAGTTGGTAGCTAGAATATGTGAATGTAGAGAATATAAAAGACAGTAGAGAAAAATTAGTAGAGGAAGAAAAAGAGCGGATAAAAATTTCAAATTAGAAAATGAGGTTTAAATCCTCCCACTTTAACGCACCTAATTTTTACACACTAATTCCTAGTCCTTTTCTATAGGGCCTCCCTACCCATCACACCTTTGCATCTTGATTTGCACTTAACAATATGCCATAAAGAGCATTTCCTAAAACTAAGCTTTATTATAGGTTTTTATAATTGCCCTTGATCCACCAAGGTGACATAACTGTTTATTTTTTTTCAGTGTGACATAATAGCTGTTTTTACTTTTTGCCATAATAGATGATGCTTCGGAGGGCATCTTGACACACTTAGCTTTTCACTGTTCCTAAATACCAGTTTTGGGGGAATGATAATACATGGTCAAAGGTTAAAAACAACCTTTATGGTTCCCAATTCTTGCATCGGCCTCTTTCTTTTGGATCCCTGTCCAATATCATAATTTTGTGAAACTTTGTCTACACTTTAAAAAAAAATTGCTCTTCTTTCTTATTCTTCAACCTTGGGCTCCTTTAGCACAACGAAACCAATAAGTTTCTCATCTTGATAACCGAAGCAAGGTCTAAAGTTGGAGACTTTATGATGGAGGAAAAAATAGGCAAAGGGAAAGTGATGTTCTTGCCATCTGTTGCCATTTATTTATTATTTTTGCTGGTCTTAGGATGATTTTTTTTTAAATTAAATTGTTTCCTCGCATTTTCCATCAACTAGCAAAATCTCCTCTTGAGATTCAAAGATATATTCATGTGAGTTCTCTAAAATCTTGAATTATTAACCTTAACACCAGAAACATAGGACTGATCCCTCAAATATATATGGCTGTTTCATTTTGTTTTCTTCACTTTGAGGGTGAAGAACTAACTGTTTTGTCTTTCTGTGTTCTGCAGGACAGATTGCCCCTCCCAGTCATTTGATTCGCGTGGAAGGGAACAGCCATGCCCAATATGTAGAAGACCCCATTACAGGAAGACAGAGTGTGCTGGTACCTTATGAGCCACCCCAGGTAAAAAGATGAGGACTGGGCTGAGTGGGGAGAGGATTCATTTGAGTGATAGATGGTGTTTCGAGCATCTATTTCTGTCTTAGTCCTTGTTATCAAACACAGAACCATTTTGTATCTTTTCTCTCCTTCTTCCCCACACATGGCTTCTCTATCTCCTTCAAAACTAAATTGGCCTTGGTGTGACTCAGTGGATTGAGTGCCGGTCTGTGAACCAAAGGTCACTGCTTCAATTCCCAGTCAGGCACATGCCTGGGTTGTGGGCCAGGTTCCTCACTGAGGGGCACGCGAGAGGCAATCGATTGATATATATCTCACACATCAATGTTTCTCTCCCTCTCTCCTTTCCTTCTCTCTAGAAATAAATAAATAAAATCTAAAATTAATAGTTCCTATCTTAAAGGCTGATAATGATAATAATTGAACTTCAATTGGGTTAATACATGACCTTCTCTTATCCAGAGAGTACCAATACTGGATGCAAGTATTCTTACTCTGCCATTGGGAAACCCTGAAAAGGATCTCTTGGTTGAAACTTGAATGAACAGGTGGCAGATTAGAAGAGCAGAACACTGGTGTAGGGAGACCAGAGTCTCAGTTGCCGGCTTGCTCTGTGAGCCTTTAGCTGTTACTCCTCCTCTCTGGACTTCAGTTGTTTTGCACTAGAAGATTTAATGCTGAGGACCTTTTAATCTCCAGAGCGTTATTTTTTATGGAAGTGTATCCTCAAATCTATGTAATTAGGGAAAATATTCATGGAGCATTGCTGCTAATTTTGGTAATCTTTTCAGTTCTCCATTTATAGTGATATTCATATACTGGGTGAACACTGTTTGAATTGGGTGATACATATCAGCTTTCAAATGAATTGGGCCAAAGATGATTCTTTTAAAAGGCCCATCGCCCTTATAGTGTCCCATGTTGCAAACATTAGCTTTCAGCTTCCCAAGAGGTGAGGCAAAGAGAAACTTTAATGGGTTTTAGGAATTTGTGTTCCTAGAAAAAAATATTATCACCTCTTCAGAAGTGGAACTGTTTATTCAATTAGAGGAAGAACTGAGAAGGAAGAACTGAGAAGGTCAAATTGTTAACACAAACTCTTTTTCCCCATGTTCAGGTTGGCACTGAATTCACGACAGTCTTGTACAATTTCATGTGTAACAGCAGTTGTGTTGGAGGGATGAACCGCCGTCCAATTTTAATCATTGTTACTCTGGAAACCAGAGAGTAAGTGGCATAGGCAGAATTGTCATTCTGTAGAAACCATGGGCAGAGGGCAAAGGGAAATGCTGTTTGCTTTATCATTACTTTTGCATGCACAGCAGAGAGCGACCCTTGATTTTATCCTTTGTGCTTTAAATCCTTGCTGCAAATACTTACATAAAAGATCTAAGAAAACAGAGACAAAACAGGGTGGGTAAACATGGAGGGGGGGAAAAAGAGGGAAGGCATGCAAGTCGCTTCATACCTGAATTCCTGACATTTAACTGGAATAGTTCTGTTAGACAGTGTTTGTTTTTTCGTGCCCCCCAAGGCATTTAACAGTTTCTTTGAGTAAGTCTGGGCTGCCTGTGGGGGTTTTATCCAGAGACATCCACTGGCTTAATTCAAGCTTCCTTCAAAATATGTAGCTAAATACAGCTGTTCAGCTAATGGCTTGGAGGTTCTTGGCAGAACAAGTGGAATGTTATTTACTAATATTGCTCGTGGCATGTAAGCACTTTTGTATTCTGCCAAGTGCTTTGGGGTGCACCCTGAAAGCAGCTTTGACTGAGCTGGTGGGTGGTGATGGACTGGTGATGACCAGCAGTAGAAAGAGAAGAACTTCAGGGGACTTTTAAAATTCTTTTAATTTGATCCTATTCTCTCCTCTTCTGTCCTTCCCAGTGGGCAAGTCCTGGGCCGTCGCTGCTTCGAGGCCCGGATCTGCGCTTGCCCAGGGAGAGACCGGAAGGCCGATGAAGACAGCATCAGAAAGCAGCAGGTCTCGGACAGCACAAAGAACGGTGATGGTACGAAGCGCCGTAAGTAGCTGTAGTGGCCAATGGAGTAGTCTATCTCCAGATATAGGGGCTGGGGTGTGATATTTGAGAAGCTGTATAAAGAACCAAAGGTCTCTAGAGGCAAGTATGACTTGTGGCCCCAGAGGCAGTGGGAATGAATGGCTCTTGCATTGATGGAGGTGTTGAGATGAACTTGAGGTGTGCATTACACTTTGACAAAATACAGTCATTGTGAGGTTTTCTTAGTCCAGCAACTCTCAAAGTGTGACTCCCAGACCAATAGCATCTGTATCATCTGGAAACTGGGAAGAAATATAAATTTTCACTTCTAAGGCTTGCTGAGTCAGAAACTGTGGGTTTGAGGTCCAGCAACCTGTATTTTATAAGCCTTCCAGGTGACTGTAATGCTAGTTGAAGTTTACAAATCACTACCTTAGCCTATTGGTATCACTTTATCTTTCTGTTATTGAACACAAGGGCTGACAATACATCTGCCAACCTCATGGTCTATGGGGACAGTGAGATGTAAGAACACATTTTGTAAAAGCACTGTCTGAGAATATACAGATCTGGGTCTCACTGAGTCTTGACATTGAGGCCATAGTGCTAATGATCTGGGTCAGTTTTTTTCAAACTCATTTTGTTAAGCAGACAAGTTTTTTGAGGTATGAAATATTTCAAGGAACCCACAATGAAAACTGGATGAAAGCAGTGGGGCTGTAGTTGAAGGCAATGGGAGCTAGGGGTGGTCTGCAGCTCCAAGCATACGCCTCAGAGGCCCAGCCCTCAGCTAACAGAGGGTGACAACCACTGATCCACACTTGCCTCTAACTAGGGAGATTTGATTCTAGAAGGTGTCTTGCATATCTCTGGTATCACTACAAATTTTGCAAAGTATGCCACATTGTTACTTATTTCATGAAAGACTTTTAATGTTATTACTAATTAGCATCCAGAAGAAATAGAAATCATACTGTATTTTGCAGGAAAACCACAGAATGTTATGATGTCTAGTCACTATCAAGTTGTAACTATTCATTATGACTTGCCCTTCCTATTCGGCTCTTTCTCTGTCTGATTATCCCTCAAAGGTCATATATGAATAGTTTGCATGTGCATAGGATATGAATTATATAAGTTAATTTCAAATATAATAATATATAAAAACATAAATATAATTATATTTCCACCCTAATTTTGCTCTTGAGGCTGCCTGGTGGCCTAGTTCCTACAGTGTTTCCTGAGCACCTCAAAACTGCCTTACAAAACAATGAATATCAGTAGGAATGGACTATCTGAACTTTGGTGGAAGGATCATTTCTATACCCTAGATCCTGGATGTAGTTTCTGATTTTGGAAACCACAGGGATGTGCGAGCTTAATTTACTGAAGAAAAGACTGAGGTGCTGGGAAGTGAGCCTGCTTGTCGGAAGTTATGTGATGCGTACACTAACCTGGGAGGGATGAGAGCACAGTCTGAATACATTGGCAAGACAACCTCTACAACAAGCATTTACCACCTTGGAAGATAAATGACTTGAAAAATGCAACACAGAACCAATTTATCTTCCTTTCTGTAACAGCTGTTCCCAGACACAGGCCAGTGAGTGAGACACAGGGATGCCTGCAGCAAGACTTAAGCCACAGGCCATTTCCTGGCATCCCAAAATTCTTCCTTTCACTTGTTCTGCCTCACTTATCCCCCACCTCGTTACTGTTAGGTTTGCATTTAACATAAATGCAATCATCACCAATTAAATGGGTGCTCAGAACTAGAAAATCTAATCACATAGGTATGGCCAGTGCTACTGTCTTTTAGGAAATGTATCATTGCTTCAGAAATGTTCCCAGGATGAAGTTTGCATTTTTCCTCCACTAGCTTTTCGTCAGAACACACATGGCATCCAGATGACATCCATCAAGAAACGGAGATCCCCGGATGATGAACTGTTATACTTACCAGTGAGTCACCCTTAAATATTCATGATTGCTTCATTTTCACCTTCTTTGAATGAGCTGTTACTCTGTGGTCATATTTTTATTATCTGTGACAATGAGAATGGGGTAATGAAGGCTAGCGAGATAAGACAGGGAAACTATTCTTTTTTGAAAAATTAGGAAACAATCCCTTCACTCCATAGTGTTGAAATATACTAGTAGTATGAGCTTTTCTACTTACTGCTCACCTGGTCAAAGATACTCTCCTAAGAGAATTTTTCTTACTCAAATATTTAAAATTAATTTGCACTTGGTTATTTAAGAATGGTAAGATTATCCTAGACAACATGGCTAAACCAATTGAGGATTAAAATTTTGTCAGAAGAAGTTCACAAAATCAGTCATACAACATTTATAGAGAACCGACTGTGATTTCTTTTATGGAGTGCTGTAGAGAAAGCCAAACAAGGCAGAATCCTCAGTTATACGTGAAAGGCCAGAAGACTTAGCCCAATCATTGTGTAAGAGAGTTCTTCATTCTGACAAGGAGCATCAGTCCTCTCAAGATCCCTAGGGTGCCTGTTTTAGTCTGTGGTTGTGGTTTGTTGAACTCTTACTCCCTTAGGTCTTTGCCAGTTAGAGTGGCAGCAGAGTTTTGGTAACTAGTATAGCCCTTGATGCCATCTAACCTGACATGAGACACAGGCAATCATAGCCAGATTTGACTGGGAACTGCCACCCTGGGATTGAAACTAAAGCAACTCAACAGGTTTGGGTGTGCCATACCTGCTCACTACTTTCTTTGAGTCCTGACTATCAGGGAAGTAGACTGGTGGCTGGTAGAACAATCATGAGGTGAGTTCACTAAGATTCTCAGTGTCATGTTTCTCAGGCTACATATAGAATCTGATCTGTGAACTTTAAGTTAAACATTATGCTGATATACTAAATACAGTTGTCTGTCCCCTCAACTGCAGATACCAAAATCCTATGATTCTCAAGCCGTGTATGTGAAACAGCATAGAACACTGTGCAGAGTCTGCCCTCCACATCCATGTTCCCAACCGTGGATCAAAAATACTGTTTTCCATCAGATGTTGGTTGAATCTATGCATGAGAACTCCAGGGATATGGAGGGCTGGTTGTATATTTATTGAAGAAAAAATCTTTGTATAAGTGGACTAACACAGTTCAAACACATGTTGTTCAAAGGTCAACTGGAATACAAAAAAAAAAAAAACTAATATATTTTAGGCTTTTGACAAAGGAATCACTTAAAAAGCTCTTTTTAAATGAAATCTGTTTGTCTTAGTGAAGGGAGGTACCCTGTAGTCAGTTACAGCTTATGTTTAGTGAAAAATTAATCAAAACATATGACTTCACATATATGTGCAATCTAAAAAGTAAAATAAGTGAATACACAAAACAGGAATAGACTCATAAATACAGAGAACAGATTGATAGTTGCCAGATTGGGGGAGGGGAGGGAGACGAATGAAAAAGGTGAAAGGAATAAAAAAGTACAAATTTCCAGTTATAAGAAGGTCATAGGGATGTAAAGTACAGCACAGGCAATATTGTAATAACTATGTATGGTGTCAGATGGGTACAAGACTTATGAGGGGGATCACATCATAAGCTATATAAATGTCTAATCACTAGGTTATATACCTGAAACCTATATAATATTGTATATCAACTATAATTGAAAAATAAATCCTTAAAAAAGAATTAGTCACACCAAAGTGTGTGCAGAAAAAGAAACTCTTAACATAGTATGAATATGATTGGTATTTGTTGAGTGGCAATTACGCTAGACCTCAAGCATTTAGGGATCAGAGAGCTCGCCTTCTAGTGAGGAGGAAAATAGGTGTAATGTCATGAAGTAATCATCTCAGTAGAGCTAGGCATGGCGCTGTGGGAGCACCTAGGAAGGACAGAAGACTAGGCCTCAAAGAGTGAGACCAGGAAAAGCTTCTCATCGAAGATGATCCCAGGGCTGGGTGAATAGGCATTAACACAACAAAGGGTAGAGTAAATCTTTCTGAATTCTGATGAATTCTGGCTGTCATACCAAGGGTGGGGACTGGGGTGAGGACTGGGGTGAGGCAAGTGAAGTGCCTAGGGTGCAAAATTCACATAGGCACTCACTCATTTGCAGGGCCCTGCAAGTTCCCTGCTGGCCTCTCTGCTCCTGGCCCTGCTCATACATTTTAAAGCTTTTAAGAGCCTCTCTTAAAGAGAGAAATACATTTTACTCCAGCTGAAGATATCTGTCCTCCCAGAGGTAGTTTCAGGTAGTTTTCATTATTTGTGATATTATACTTTAAAAAGTCACTGCAAGCAATGTACTAGCAAATACGAAACCATTCATTGCTCCTAGGGGAAATGCAGGTTTAGGTTTCTGCAGCCTTTAGGTTTATCACAGCACTTTCAGCACCTGATCAATATGTAACCTTGTTTTATGCATGTTTCTGTTCAAAGGCACCTTATTTATTATATGCTGTTGACACATTAACATTGAACTCACAGCCAATAGCACTATATTCATGCCCAAAGAAGCCTATCTAACCTGTATTTTCTCCATAAGGCACATACATCACTGCCTTCTTATGCTCAAAACACTAGACAGCACTTCAGCACCACACTCGGGTACAGCTTTAAATAGCAAATTCACCACCACCAAACAAACAAACAAAAAAAGTGGGAATGTGGCACTAAATAGCCCCCAGAAAAGAAGCTTGTTCACAGCACAAGCGCTGAAACACGAAGGCAGAGTTGGGCCTTGTTCAACCTCAGCTGGAACATGCATGGACAGCACAAATTTTTGTCACTCTGCTCCTAGCTGCAAATAACCACTAAGTGCTGCAGAATACTGGTTTTCATGTTAACAAATAAATGTCCACAAGTAGGTGAATTCATCAACACAGAACCCATGAAAAATGAGGACTGGCTGCCCCAATGGTTCTAGAGGTCATCATTTTTCTTTTTCTCCTTCTGCCCGTTTTTCTAGGTGAGGGGCCGTGAGACATATGAAATGCTGTTGAAGATCAAAGAATCTCTGGAGCTCATGCAGTACCTTCCTCAGCACACAATTGAAACATACAGGCAGCAGCAGCAGCAGCAGCACCAGCATTTACTTCAGAAACAGTGAGTGTGTCCATGTGTCATTTTAGGATGCGTTAGTTGGAGTGATGTCCCATTAGGGTATTGGTGGGTGATGCAGGAGGTGAGGTTGGGAGACAGCAGGACATGATAGATTCAGATGATCTAGTGTGGGGTACCTTTTCCAGTTTCAACAGCCTTCTCTGTTTATTATCATAACCTTCCCTTTGAGAAGTTCCACTTCTGTTCTGAAATTGAATCCAAATTATTTCAGCTGAATTACAAAGAGACACTAGCAGAGTTAGTTCTCTTCTCTCTGCCCCAATTGCTACATCTAACAATTTAAGAATTTAGAGTATGCATTCTATTCAAGTAATAATGCATATATTTCAAAGCAGGTAATCTTTCCTTATCTCAATGGGTTATCTTATACATTTCCATGAATACACACAAACCACATTTGGGAAAAAAACATTATAGAGTAGGGATAGCACATAGGTTTTACCGTAAGTGACTTCCTTGAGTGCTGTGTTGGGAATGATGCCGAGACCTAGTGCATGTTCCTTGGGAAAATGTCTGCATGCAGAAGTGCAACATAGCATCATATTGTCATGTTTTAGCATCCCTGTTCTAGGTTGTCTTCCAACAATATAGTTTTGCATAAATTGGGCCAGATTTTGGAACCATATGTATATACAATCTTTTATATATTAATTTTTACCTTGACTCTTGGATCTTGGAGGATGTGAATTTATTTATGACTAACCAGAACAGAAGAGTTCTTACAAAAGGAAGGGAAGTTGGTGAATCAGGATTCTACTTATACTTAGCCCTCTGTGGTTAAGAATAGCACTTGTTAGCTTAATTAAAATACTATGTCTGGACTGGAAGTATTGCCAGAGTCCCTGTAGATATATGTAAAATGTATACATTTTGGGCCCACTTGAGTAATTCAAACATTCGACTTTACTTTTCAGGCAAAAAGAAATGAAGCCAAACATTCTTGCCTAAGGCAAAGATTATCTTTTACAGTAGAAATATAAATGAACAATACATAAATTTTTCTCATATATTATTAACTACTATAGAGAAGTAGCTCTGGCTGGTATAATAAAGAAGACTCATTGTTCTTTCTTTAGTAAACATAAACACAATTGAGGATGTTGGACTTTTTGGAGGATGTATGCATCTTCTGTAGTCAGGAGGCATCCTGTAAGCCTTGTGGGCTATGGGGCGTGGGGTGGCAGGAAAGGGATGGAAAAGATGTGCTGTTTTAGAGGACATTAGGTTGTTGAGTGTTAAGAACCTTTGTACCTAGAAGGGATCTCACCATTTACTTTTAGCATGAAAATTTTGCAAATTACAATTTTAAGCCTTTAAGTAAGGTGGAGTAGAAAGGTTAACCACGAGGTTCCTTAGGGACATAGAGTATTCCAAAGCAGAATTTGAACTGGAAGTTGCAGGCAAAATTCCCATTGCCAATCCCATAGATTTTTTAGGATGTCAGATGGAAATATATGTGAACATGCTCAAGTGTAAAACTGATTTAGTTCTTACAAAATCACACAACAGGGAAGAAAGAAACAGACCTGTAATACCACTTACAAACCCAGACAGGATAAGAGCCTTCCCCAAGATATGCATGCCATGGTATTAAGAAACTCTCCAGAATTGTCTCCAGTTCACTCTGGATGTTTGGCTCAGCCAAAATGACCTCAGAAGAATGAAACCGTAACATATCTTGCTGACCTAGTTGCTCTGTAGTTCTCTTTTTGGTCTTCTTTCTAGTACAGGAAAAGTATTGCCAGGACAAATTGATGCCTATTAAGTGGTGTGGTTTAAAAAATCTGACCACCTAGCTTAGAATTGGCAATTTTTTCCTATAACACACTCATTGTAAATACTGTGGGCTCTGTGGTGCGTACACCTTTGCAGATGCCTCACTTGCCCTTGGAGCACAGATGCCAGCCACAGCAGCCAATATGGAAGCGAAAGAGAGTGGCTGTTACAGCAAAGCTTCACTTTATGGCCACAGAAACTTGGTATTCGTATAATTTTCACATCATGGAATATTCTTCTCCTCTGAATTTTCTCACCCTTTAAAAATGTAAACTACATTCTTTACCGAGGGGCCAGATTTGGCCCCTTCACTTTATTTTACAGGTCTTATTCTAGATAGATGAGTGGCTCTTCCTTCAATGTTTCTCGAGGCTCAGAATTTTTAACAGAAGTGTTTGGGAGCTAATACATGTATTCTAAAGTAGAGAGGTATTAGAGATTTTGTTTGTCCTGGAAGGTTAGGCACGCCCTTCCAGACTCAAAATGTGATAACCCCATTATCAGCTAAGACTGGAATTATTGACTTGATTCATATAACAAACTAGCAGTGAAAATATGCTGAGTGAAAGCACTAAGGAGAGACATGAGAAAGATGGGGTTCCTACCTTCCCATAGGTTTATAATTTAGTGATGAATTCATAGCCTGAACACCTTTTGAATCTTAAGAAAACTCTGGAAATTTATTTTCAGCTACCTGTAAATTAAGACAACTTCAGACAGCTTCCCAAGGTCAAACAATAATGGGAATAGCTTGGTGTCATAGTTGCAAAGATTTTACAAGCCAGGACGATCCACCTCAGTGAGTGCAGGGCTCGTGTTGTCAGTGTTTGTCTACCTGGCATATGTGAGAATACATCACCTGGTGTTCCATTACCTATATGATCAGCTATCCGGTGCTTATTGTCTGACTAGCTGGCATTGTTTAGAGAGAAATTATTTTCTAATTCTTATTTCATAAGGCAATCTATTTCATCAAAGAAGAAAATGCATCTTAAAATTGTGTTATTTTTTTTAAAAATCCAAAATTTTAAAGGTATATTATCACTTTTTTGTACGTGTAGCTACTAATATATAGTGAGGAATGAGTAGCCTCATAATGACCTGGGGTGTCCATTTAAAGTATCATTGCATGTTTTTGAGATACTTTCTCAGTCTTATAAGACCTAACTTTGGATATGACAACTTGTGCATGGAAATCTAACAGACTGCAAAATGAAATCTTGCAAAATATAGACATTTAATCTGATTTTGCCTTTGTTATATTATATATATGTGGCTCTCCAATGATTGATAAGCATCTATATAAATTATCCGGTTGCTGTATTCTTCAGCTGAGTTTTTTTTAGCTCTCTTATTTTCACACATACCTCCCAGAAAGAGCATGAATACTAGACAAAGAAAAATAGAAATTTAGTTTCCTGGCAATCATTTGAAAAGAATAAATCAGCTTGGAAATACCTACAATAGCCTATGATTTTCCTTTCCAAAAACATAGTTCCAAGTTTATGCTGGTAAGGAATCGATTTTATGCTTTTCTTTATAGTAGAGGGAAAATCAGTGGGAAGGGAATACACTTCTGTAAGGTGGTACTAACATATTTTCAGTTTAATTACTTCTGTTAGATGCTCACTACATGTGTTCTCTCTGCTTGGTTTTCATTCATGCATGGTTTTCCTTTTTCAAAAGTTCCCTCCCAATTACCTTCATGATCATAGGCTTTATGAAGGGTAAAATTTACACTGAGTTTTTGTGATTCAAATTGTTACAGGTATAAATAGGTTTTTGCCATTTATAAATAAGTAAGATTTTAGTTGATTTGCTCACAGTGGAATAAACACAGGGTTTATATTTATAGAGGCCAGAATCTAAGGGGAGAACAAATTGGACCCATTTTTGAACTGGACGCCTTATACCTTCTTCATATTTTCAAGGAACATTAACTCTTCAGATAGCTTTACAGACCCACTTGAAATGTTTTTAGCAATCTTTTGTTTTGTGTATTTTAAACCAATACTATTTTTTTTTCACTTTTCTTGTACTCTGTTCTCCTTGGCTTCCACCCTGATCTCTGGCCAACATCACTTAAATTTTTACTTGGCCTAACTCTTGATTTCCCATGGAAAGTTACAATATTTATGAGTTTCTACAGGAGAGGCTCATTGTAATTTTAATATGATTATGTGATCTACTGAGGAGCCCTTAGTGTTTTCTTTCTGCTTATCATCACTTGATGGTTGAGGCTCATTAGTAATACAGGTCAGAGATTAGCACAGAGCAGGATCTTCAAGACCATAGTTCTAATGTCCCGTGGCCCCAGTGAACTACACCTGTGATTTTTATGGCCAGTTCATAATAAAGCTAAGATGAGAATCAGATTTGGAAGGTACAGTTCTTTGCAGTGTTCTGGTCTGCTTCACTAATTAATAAAGTTATAATAATAAGACGAAAGCAAGCATCTATTTCCATTTTTCTGCCTCTGTATCAGTCAGCTGATACTTATTCTTGTGGTTTCAGTGTAAAATCCAATCTCCTCAGGCTAATTTGGATATGATTTTCTTCAATAAAGTTGATAATTTTTCCTCCGATTCCTGTATCTGAGGATGAAGCAAGCAATATTTTCAGGATCATCAATGTAGGAGAGAGTAGAGGACACAAATTTCAATGCTAGATGTGCTTAATACCATATTTCTAAGTTTTATTTAAAAATCTTACCCATTTCCAGAATATTTGCTTGAAATGGCCAGTTGCGTAGATCAAAAATCAGATGAGTATTGGCAATGACATGTGGTTTAACCTTATAGGTCGCAGAACTTAAGGTCTTATAGGTCACAAGCTTTTTTCAGTGGCACAGTTACTCTCTGAACTTCAATGTTATGTTAGAAAGTCATCAGGCAGAGATTCAATAGCTCTGAATTGGTCATGATGACAAAAACTCAGATTAATTAAATTCAGATAGATCAGATCACTTTTCTAAGCTCTCATATCTCACCTCAGAAATTATCTGAGTTCTAGGACTCAAAGTGTGAAACCCTCTCGCTCATACACTCTTATCTTAACTAAAACATGATTTCCTGTGCTATCTCATTCAGGCCTTAGTCCATGAGAAGCCCCAAATGTAAGATATAAACAAGTAATAAAAGCTACAGTCCTTTAGCTGACAGTAAATTACCTCTTTACTAATATGTTCTGGCATATTTTTTAAGACGATCCAGCTCTTGCTGGTGAGATAGTTTACCAAATCCCAGCCCTAACTGAGTAACAATGTCTTTGCTCCTTTGCAAGCAGTAACTAAATGTGATTTAAAAGCCAGCTGGGAAACAATTTCCAAACAGTTCATGGAATTGCATAACCTTTAGGAAAATAAAGGGATTTGTTCCTGGACTCTTTGTGGCATAATTGATTTCTTAATTATGTAAAAGTTGCTTTCATGTATTTGATATGTGAAATAATAGGCCAAGTTTGTGACTAAAGGATTAAGATATTTATCCGTTTCAATCTGGGCACATATAAATGCTCATTAATAGTCATTATAAATGCATGATGGTGCAGACCCCAGTCTGATAAGATCATATTTCTTCATACTTCATAGTTACACTAGACAGGAACAGTGATGAGGTATCTTAATTGGGCAGATGACATTTTTCAAAAGATTAATTTTTGTGTCTGCATTCCCTTTTGCAAATAATCAAGTCCAATATGCCACGCACTGTGCTGAGCACCTTGACCTACCTTGTCTCAGTAATTCTCACTTGGGTCAGTTGTGGAGCTTATTAAAACAACAACAACAAAAAAATATATATATAATATATATAATATATTATATTTTACACACACACACACACACACACACACACACACCTGGGCCCCAACTTGGTCTCAGAAGTGATCCAGGAAAATGCATTTAAAAAATGTATAGGTGATTCAGACCCTTCTGATTAATTACCACCACCTTTTCTAATTTCATCTTCATAAAAGTCTTGAGGAATCATCTCTGTGTAACTTGAAAAGAGAATAAAGAGAAAGGGACAAAAACAGCTTCACGGGCTGTCTTTTCTATCCTATGATCATGAACGTAGGAGGATGGGTTTCTGTACTCAGTTGATTTGAACATATGAAGTCCTAAGCTTTCATCTTTTGTTTTCTCTGGTTCCTCTCTGCAGTCTCCTTTCAGCCTGCTTCAGGAATGAGCTTGCGGAGCCCAGGAGAGAGACTCCAAAACAGTCTGACGTCTTCTTTAGACATTCCAACCCCCCAAACCGATCAGTGTACCCGTAAAGCCCCTTCTTTGTGCTTTGAGTGTGTGCGTCTGTTGTGCTTCTGTGTATGTGTCTGTTTGTGTACCTGTTTGTGTGTGTATCCAGCCCTTGAAAGCAGGACTTGAAGACACTGGCTCAGAGACACAACTGCTCAAAGTCACTAGTGAAAAAATCTTTGAAGGGACTCAAAACTTTACAAAGAAGGACATTTTCTGCAGATTCTGTATCCTTAGATATAGCATTGACCAGTCAGGAACAACTGTGTTTGTGAGCTTTCGTGTTGTTTCTTGGGAGGGAGGAGCTTCAGTTGGGAAGGGGTGTTAAGATGTTTATGAGAACCCTTTTCTGTTACCTTCTGTTGTGTTTCTAAAACTCATGAAGAAGCTTTTGAGCAGGTCTCAAACTTAAGATGACTTTTTAAGAAAAGGAGAAAAAAGTTGTTATTGTCTGTGTATAAGTAAATTATAGGTGACCGAGAGATTCATTCTGGCCCTTTAAATGCTGGTCATGAAGTAATATTGCAAGTAGTAAAGTAAGGTATCAGATGTACCACTGGACAGAGAGGTGAAAATTAATGTAAGCAGCTAGTGTGGGAGCTGTTCTTTCATTTTTTTTAAGAACTTGCATTATTAGTATCCTCTCCTCATAGGTAGAAAGTTCATTAATGGTTATGTCAGATCCCACCCTTGCCACCATATGTCAGCATCTATGATAGCCTTCCTTGTTCATGGAAACCCTGGAGACTTATCCCCCAAAACCGTTGTTTAGACACCAAGGCAGGTAAACCTATTTTGTCATTTTAATAGGAGGGTAAAACCACTCCAGTAATGTTGTTCTAGGCAGTTATATAACATTCTTCAATTCCCAAAATGGAGTTAAAAGTCCTGTCACCAAATCTGTGATTAATGTGTTGGATTGGCACTCCTCTTCCTCTGTTCTACTGTAACACTAGCCATATCACTGACACTGCTCAAACTCCTTTGTCCGGGAGCCTGGTGTTTTGTTTATGTGGTGTCCAAGCAGACACATGGTGAAACCAACACTCTTGGCCTAAAAATTAAAGATAAGAGTTGATAGCTTCCTCCCTCCCTCCCTCCCTCCCTCCCTTGTTTCTTTCCTCTTTCTTTTTCTTTCTATCTTTCTTCTTTTTCATTTTCTTTCTTTCTTTCTTTCTTTCTTTCTTTCTTTCTTTCTTTCTTTCTTTCTTTCTTTCTTCCTTCCTTCCTTCCTTCCTTCCTTCCTTCCTTCCTTCCTTCCTTCCTTCCTTCCTTCCTTCCTTCCTTCCTTCCTTTCTTTCTTTCTTTCTTTCTTTCTTTCTTTCTGTTCAAAGAGCTTAGAGAACCTATTTCTTTCAATTTTAAAAACATGTTTTAAAATAGTGTAAAGACTTAAAGAGTTTAAGGATCTCCTTTTTCCCTCATCTCCCCACACCAGGTCACCAGCTCTTGACTCTGTGTCACCACAAAAATGATTTCTTGTTATTGAGGCTGTTGCTTTATGGATGTGTGAATTTAATTTTCAATAAACTTTTGCATCTTGGTTTATCCTGCAGTTTTTCTTTTCTGTCTCTCTTGCCTTTAAAATTTTTTTAAATATTAGAATATTTCTGTGTAGTACTTCAAGTACCTATATTTACCATGTGTAAGTCTAAAGAAAAAGAATAATAGAAGAGTTACTTTGGTTCTGTATGCACTCTGTCATTATTTCCTGCTTTTATTTAAGATTTTCTATATCAAGATCATCAGTCCTAAAAATAAATTGCAATGCCTACACTAACTTGAAAATATACTTTAGTGCTATGTATCTAATTTTATCATAAGGAAACATGCACTATACTATTGGATTGGCCAAATATTCTGTTTAGTTTTTTCTGTAAAATGAAAGACACATTTTTGATTTTCACCTATAACTTTATTGATTGGGATATATTGAGTATGTGGGCTCTCTCCCACGTGGTATAACATTGATTGATCTCAATGTTATACTTTTAACATGTTTGATCTGTCACAGCACCTTCTCCATACACTGCACAAATCTTTTTGTTTTTGCATTTCAGTTGCATTTTTAGCTTTCTTGAAATAATAAAGCATAATGGTCTAACAATGTTGATTATTTCCTTCCATCTTCAATACTAAAATGGCTACACAAAAATTCAACAATTTTGGTAAGTTTTTTTTTTTAAATACACACTTCTGTGACATAGGCATTAGAAAATTTTCATCCAGAAATTTTAGAGGAAGCTGTTGTCCAATGCTTTTTTTTAAAGTAAATAACAATATATTCCTATCTTTGAATAAATGTGTTAAAAGCTTCAAAAACCATTCTTCTAAATAAAAATAGTTTAGGTCTTAAACAGTACTTAAAAACATCTTTGAGATAAAAAATATATTAGTAAAATCAGGTGATCTTGTTACATTTGTAGAGTGTTTTAATTAATCTGATAATTTTGATTTACAAATCCCAAAGGGGTTAATGTGTATGTTTAGTTCTTTAATGTTTGCTCTTTTTTTTTTTTTTGGAAATTTTTTTTTTTACCCTATGTTATGTAAGTATACTGATGTATTTATAGTGACTTTTATGTAAATGTACCCATTTGAACCAATGGAAAGTATTTTATAATTACAGTTGATCTGTCAGGAAATTAAAATGTTGCTTTCGTATTTAGAAGCACGGTTACCCAGCTGGTGAGAAAGCATACAAGCAGGGCTGTAGAGGAGAAACAATCATTTTCTGATGGTTCATATCTTCCCTTTTTCTGACCTCCCTCACACCAGGGGTGTTTTGCTCTACTCAAACCCTTTCCCCTCTCAGATTTCTACTCCAGAAATAGTTTGGTGAAATAGGTTTACTTTGAGGTATCACCAAATTATACTAAAGAATTGCTTTTAATTGGCAATGGAAGATTTAAGGCAAAAGAAAGAAACCTTTGATGGAATTCTAGGCATCTCCAGCAAAGTTGTAAAGACAATGTTGAATTTGTGTCTTCCCAAGAATTTTGATTCTCTACCACCTAGATCAGGGGTGTCAAACCCATTTCCACTGAGGCCCACATCAACCTTGTAGTTTCTCTCAAAGGGCTGAATGTAATTTTAGGACTGTATAAATGTAACTACTCCTTAACAGTTAAGTGAGAGCTTGGCACTACTGTCAGGTGGAAACAAGGTGCCAGGCCAGATAAAACAAGGTGGAGGGTCGGATTTGGCCCATGGGCCTTGTGTTTGCCACCTGTGACCTAGATAGTTACTGGACTTAGAATCAGAAAATGTGCTTTCTAATATTGGATGATCTAAATATCACTCATAGCTCTGAGATGCTGAATTTAATCTTAGCAATGTACACAGAAGCCTAAGTTGTTAGAATCAAGAACTGGGACTTCACTTTACCAGGATCTCTCCACAGAAGTAGAAATGCATGAAGCATGCCTTTTTACACTGCTGTTATGTTGGATTCCTAGGAGAATCTAGTGTGCCTCTGGGGAAAACAGCCTGAGGCTTATACCTTGTTATTTTTCAAACAGAACTATGTTTTTACTTTTTGGTTTTGTTTTGATTTGGTGGTGGTGGGAGTGGGGTATGAAAACCATAATAGCACAGGTCCTGTTGTGCTTGAATATTTTGTTCATCTCTTCAGATGTACCATCAGTCTTTGGGATTGTCTACTCAAGGACTGTGACATTATGTTTGTAAAGGAAAAATATTTTTAAAAAGGTTGTTCTTCAAGGCCACAGATTTATTCAGCCATGTTCACTTTTCTATAGCACATCGTGGTTCTCAGAATATTATTTGTATCTCAGACATTTCAAACTTTATGTTGAACAAACTACCCTGATCTTTCACCGTGTGGCTTTAATACTTCTACATTAAAGGAGAAGCATTCAGAATTTTGGACCTTTTCAAACTCTCTTATTCCCATTCATTCAATCCTCCTAATTTCTGTATTTGCTCAAATAAGAATCCTTGCCACTTCTTCCTATTCTTAAATGTATACCTCTTATCCCCTTAACCAAATACTGAAGCATTAAAGATTTGGGACTTGAGGGGAAGAGTAAAGGTAACCAATGCTTTTCCTGAGCACCTACAGATTATATGACAATTTCTCGGGTTCTTACATAATCTAATCTTCATAGCAACTCTTCTAGAATGTATATAATGGCTGCTGTACAGATTAAGGAAATTAGACTCAAGACACTTGCGTAACAAAGGCAATTAATTTGAGTCAGATCTAGAAGGTTACCCCAGATGTTTTGGTTGACCCCAAAATTCATGTTTCTTTTTTGTTCATCTGTGGTTTCTAAACAACTTTCCTCAAAAATAGTTTAGGTGGCTTATAATAAATGAACTAACTAATAAAATGGTAAAAAATACAGAGTATAAATGGAAAGGAAAAAGAGACTTATCATAGAATTTGGAAGAAGGCATTTACTATAACGGAGGGTCCAGGGAAAATGCAAAGCTTTTATTATATTTTTATTTTCCTATTGGTGGATGTTAATGGTTCAAATAATGCTTCCATCAGCTCTTGTTGTGCATTTGACTGATTTAGGGGAATGGGAGAGAGAGATAGAAGTCTTTTTAGGTCACACAGACCACCCTGCCTCTGGAGTCTGGGCAAACAGGTTTCCTAGGTAATTTGTGGTAGGCAAAGCTAAAAGAAGCAGCACCCAACAAAACATCTCTTGGGCACCTTGCTTGTGTTTTCCTGCACTTTGATATGGGCTTACAGATGTTCCTAAATATACCCAACTGGGCTGACTCTTACACATTGTGCAGTAGAGTTGATGATAGCTGGGAGGCTCCCTTTACTATATATATCCCTTGCTGCCTGCTCTGTCTCAGTCTCCCACATTTCTCTTATGACTTCACCCATTTCTTTTTAAAAATATTTTATTTATTTCCAGAGAGAAGAGAAGGGAGGAAGAGAGGGAGAGAAACATCAATGTGTGGTTGCCTCTTGCATACCCCCTTCTAGGGACCTGGGCCACAACCCAGGCATGTGTCCTGACTGGGAATTGAACCAGTGACCCTTTGGTTCACAGGCTGGCACCCAATCCACTGAGCCATGCCAGCCAGGGTGACTTCACCCATTTCTTGATTTTGGAACCTATTGCACAGCACTATCTTATTTCTGGAAAGATGCCACAGAATGGGGAAAAAAGAAAAGCACTTAGAGTAGGAGCCAGGAGAACTCTCTACTCATCATTTGGCAATGTGTGACTAAGGCACATTTTTTCTTAGAGATTTATATTTACCCATCTTTATAATAGGCATAATGATTTCTGCCCTTCCCCCTGCCATACTATGTCCTCCTCCACAGGGATGTAAGAATCTTTTAGAAAATGGATAAAGGAGAGCTTAGTAACCTGAAGTATCTTACAATTGGGAAAGCTTACTATATAAACATCTGTTTATGCAACATGGATCTATCTGTAATTTTGAATTCTTGAGAGGGACTAAAAAGAAAAATCAGTACCTTCCTACCTTACAGGCAGTGATGCTAATATGCAGCTGAACTGTTAATTGTACATTAATTGTCATGTACATTTATGCAAATGTGTATAGAGCATATTGTTTGCATTCCCCTATCTGTGAAATGGGGTCAGCCCTGTTTTGTGCAATCATGGAGAACAAGTGTGGCAGCATCAGAGACCAAGTATACAACTGTAACACTTATGTACTAGAACCATTTTTATTATATTTTCAAACATTATTATACCATATTTATTTGAAAACTGGGTTCATTTATGGAACTTTCAAGATTTGTATTTTATATATAGTTGTGTGTGTATATACATACATACACATGTATACATGTAAATACAAAGAAAAGAAACATTATTTCTCTCCTCTAATGTAAATGTCACTGCAGCAGTGAGGAGACAAACAGAAACTCAAAAACACATTTCGTTGATAAGTCTAAAAGGGGAGCTTCTCCCATCAGAGGTCTGAAACATGCTCAAAGTCCAATCTTCACTCTGTGGTCACAGTAATTATTCACTGCTAAAGCCACACAGTCTATAAAGTTTTTCATATTACCTATTTCAGTTTTCACTACAGCCCTACAAGGTAGGTTGGATTATTATCCCCATGTATCCACTACTCTATGAGCTTCTCAAAGGTGCAACCACCTCTCATTAGTTTTCCTTCCTCTGGCATCTAATTCCCGTGGCAAGTGTATATATGTATTTAGTTTATGCAGTTTCCATGTGAGAAAACAAATGCAGGGATGTTTTGTGCCTCCCACAGGGACTTATAGCTTCCTTCCTAAAATATGCTGGAGGAAGACTTAAACTTCCATTTCCTGACTTTGCATCCTGTCCTGACTCTAGTGGACATTGTTAGTTCTATCTATATTCAAAGAAGAAGTCAGGAATGGCATTTGAGTCTGGGATGTCATATGTAATATAATGCATAGTATGACAAATCAGTTCTAGTAAATTTCCAAATTGAAGTTATGCTGAATGGAAAACTTTTTTTCCCTGGTCTCCCAGGAGACTTGTGGAAAGTCAACAAAACAGTTGTTTGGGCTCCAGGGCTCTCCTGCATACAGTGGCTATTGGCACTCCAAATGGTTACTCCATGGCCCATGAACATCTAAACTGACAAAGCCACATTTCCATGCTGAGGCCTCTGCATAAAAGCAGGCTCTGCTGCCAAAGGGCCTGTTTGATTGATTAGCTTTGTAGTTATTTTCTGGATATAGCAAATGGCCTAGGCAGCTACAAATGAAATGCCTCAGTTACCATTTGAGCTTGGCATCTCTACATCTTTCATAAGCCTTTGAGTCTTCACTCAGTTCTTGTCCCTCACTGGTTTTTAAACTTGTTTGAGTTGACAGGCAAGAAAGGGAAAAGGGGCAGAGAAAATGATAAAGGAAAGAGGAGAGTGCAGTTATTCTGCTTCTCACAAAGGAGAAGCCTTAGGAAGAAATTCAACTTTGTATGCTACACATTCTGGAAAAATATGATTTATGATGGCATTGTGACCCCTCCCTAGTCAGAAAAAGTTCTCAGATGGGAGTGCAGATAACTTCTTGTTGATTCTGGAGTAATAGTTTTGCAACTGTACAGTTTAAGGCTACATTTTAATCTGAGACCTGTTGAAAATGACCAGTCCTCAAGCTTCAGTGTCCCATGCTCACCATTGTTCTGACCTTTTTGTTCCCAGGACCTCGATGCAGTCTCAGACCTCATACGGTAACAGCTCTCCACCTCTGAACAAAATGAACAGCATGAACAAGCTGCCTTCCGTGAGCCAGCTTATCAACCCTCAGCAGCGCAACGCCCTCACTCCCACCACCATTCCCGACGGCATGGGAGCCAACAGTAAGGGCACCTCCCTTTAGCAGCGGCTGAAGGACCCCCAGGGCTAGTGTGAGAGGAAGACTCTGCTCCTGTATGGGGGAAAGGCTTGCTCTTAAGCTAAGTAAGAGGCATAGTGGGACAGAACAGATCCAAATTGAGTGGCTTGAATTTC
The DNA here is from genome assembly GCA_004024845.1 of Tonatia bakeri. Classification (NCBI taxonomy): domain Eukaryota; kingdom Metazoa; phylum Chordata; class Mammalia; order Chiroptera; family Phyllostomidae; genus Tonatia; species Tonatia bakeri. Next base: position 149,468 of record PVIA01001034.1, read on the forward strand.
TGACAGTAAACATTTTCTTGCTTTTGAGGTATGTGGTTCTTTACAAAGTACTTTGCTAGAGATGAAGAAGGCTGTTTTTCTAATCAGGATAAGAATCTCTGTGAAAATAATAGTCCACTCCTATCAACGTAGGTAAAGGCTCACCTCCTACATCCATTGAGAGAGTCAAAGGCAAATATATGCAACATGTGGGAAGTAGTGTGGGGTGGTGGACTTAAAACCTAAAATATATTAGTTTGGACTCTATTGCAATGTTACCTATGTAACTATGAATAGCACACCTCTTTGCTCTAATGCTCAGCTTTTCATTCATAAAATCATTACTCTGCACAATTTAACATTTTATGATTCTGTGCCCCTGCAATCGTGGCCTTCTGCACTTGTCTAATCCATTCCATTCCCAATCATTAGTGAAATGGCATAGAGTAAGGAGTTTCCCTTTCATTTATTTGTATACAGATTTCTCATAACAGCTATAACTTAAGTATAAGTTATTGCTTGGTTTCTTAAGTGTAACTATAAGAAACAAAGTGAGATTTGGGCATCCAAGTAGCTGATGATTGGTATACAGTTTTGTTGTAAATATAATTATTTTGCCCCCTAGAACTAAATGTAGCACAGTGGATACCCAAAGTCGAAAGAAAGAAAAGGGATGGTAAAAATGCAGAAGGACGTATAATATCCTCAGGGATGCAGGAGCCTGAATCCTGTAATGTATCCTGTAACCCTCCCCCGCTTCGTAAAATGGTGCCTCAATGCTCTCTTTTGAAACCTTCCAGCGTTTTTACTAAGCCTCTTGTATTTTCAGTGTTTCTTTGAAGAGACTGGGTTTTCTTAAGGAAGTTAAGGCAGGGTAGAGTTGGGATCCTCCATGGTCTGATGGCACATGTTCAGATTTTAATGAGCTGGAGACGTACGTGGTAGAGCAACAGAGACGTGAGAGCCAGTCTGCCCTCTCAGTATGGATAAATGAAACCTAAGACTCAAAACCCAACTCCTCGACAACAAAAGAAAAAGTAATAGTTTACTTTTTCCCTAATTTCCTTTCTTATGAGATCTTAGAGTCCTCAAGTTTTTCTTGGGATGACCAAATAGTAGTAATGATAATGATCCTTCACATTTGTATAACGTGATTTGTCTACTTTTTCTTATGTATACATCACAATTTTCCTTTGCTGTCATCAGGAAGGTCAGAGGGGAACCAGTGAGACACAGTAGTCCTGTGCTCTTCAGGTGGCCAGTCAGTGGCAAAGGTCTTTTCCCTTTGGCACACTACTGCTCACTAAAGTAGAAACAAATTACATTTCATCTTTTTGTAGACATGTTGTTTTGATATTTTTTTTACCTGGGGACAAAATTGGTTCCATAAATATTATTAAGCTTCTCCTCTCCATAAGTGAAAGCTTGCAGTTTATGGTTTAGTAAAAATAAATAAATAAATTCAGTGTGTTGATGATATTCCCAAATACAATCCTGAAATGAGCCAAAACAAAGAGCTAGAATTTTTAATTTCATTCCTCCTTATTAGGTTTATGGTTCTCTACAAATACTGCAATAAATCCTCCTATTCCTATTCCTTCAAAAATATAACTCCCTCATCCACAGATTTGTTCATTTGTTCACTTAACACAAGTTGACTGAGCATCTGCTCTGTGCCAGGCACTGTGCTAAGATCTTTGGGGATCTTTGGAGATAGGTTCCAGGTCTAATCTCCATGTTTGAGGGGATTGATCTAGCGAGAGAGGTAGAAATATAACCCACAAAGGCTGAAGCAATGAGGAAAATATTGACATCGGGAGCAATGAGCAATTGGGTAGAGCTTTAGAACTAGAGATAAGTGGGAAGAGATTGTGCAAACGTCAAGAAGTGTGTGATTAGTTTTTAGTTTGGTGGCTATTCTGACTGATGAGATGTAGGGTACCTGAAGGGGTGTAGTGAGAGACAAGACTAGAAAGGAGGCCTGGTATATTAGGTACATTAAACCAGGCAAAATGGACCACTGGGATGCTGGTACATGATGATGGTAGTAACCCTCTCTGTTCCTCCTGCTTCTGTTCAGTTCCTATGATGGGCACCCACATGCCAATGGCTGGAGACATGAATGGACTCAGCCCTACCCAAGCCCTCCCTCCCCCACTCTCCATGCCATCCACCTCCCACTGCACCCCCCCACCTCCGTACCCCACAGATTGCAGCCTTGTCAGGTGAGTCCACAGCATGTGCCCTTGGGGGCCTGTCCTAAGCATCTCTGGGTGGTGGAGGGTGGACACTGTCCAAAGTTAATAGCACAGTTGGAAAGAAAGAAAGCATCCCTGTGGTTGCAGTTCAGCTACTATTATCTCTGATCTGTGGAGTGATCAGCAGTGTATAATCACAGAACATCACTGTAATCAACATGGGGGAAAGTTAAAATATAATTTTATAGGCATATAATTTTTCATGCCTGTTCCCCCAGCTTCACTTGCTCCCTACTTCCTCCCTCACACTTTCAAACTGTCAGTTTTGGCCTTCAAATTGGTGCCCAGGGCTGGGGTTCCCAAAAAGGCAGTAAACTTGCTATCTTGCTCCCTTTTCTGCTCTCTAGGCCTCAGCTCTCAACCACCATGGGATGATTAATTTGAAGTTGCATGCTCATAAAAGAGTTTTCACATTAGTAAAAATGACAGTGCCTTTCAAGGAGCTGGTGACCTCTACTGCTTTGCTATATGGGAAATGGGAACACTTGAGGCAAAGTTCAGAGAGCAAGAAGAGAGAAATACATTAAGCCTGAAAGATCTGTTTCCCACAGAGGCAAGAGTATGTGCCCAAATCTCATGCCTAGGGCCCATCATCTGCCCCTGCTTCATGTGCAGAATGATTCTTTCACTTGGCTGCTAGAATAATGTGTGTCAGCCTCCATGTGATTGGTGCAATAAAACTAGCAGCATCAGTCAGAGGGACGGTAAAATGCATAGCTTATCCCACCCAGTGTCCGGTTCTGTGACAGAGAGTGGTGGCATCATCAGTCTGAGATCAGCACCAAAAAAGGACGGAGTCTGTTTTCTGAGGAGAACAAAAAATCAAAAATCGTTAATGACTTCATGGCAGAGAGTGGCCTATAATTTATTACAGTTTCATGAACCTAGCCTAAGGACAGAATCCATTCTCAGAACCATTCTCAGAACCCTCATATATGAAACAATTAAAGTGGAGATGCTGTTTTTAAAGTGAAGAGCCAGGAGGCAAGAGGGCTGAGAACCTGACCACTGGACTCCTTCCTTTCACCCCCCTGCAATGGCTCCTTAAGCACTTATATAGAGACCCTTAGAATTCTGTCACTGTTTGAAAATCACTGCCCTGCAACAATCCTTACAGTTGATTTTAATTTTTCTAGACCTAATGTTCAAGTCACTCACTATCCCCAAATCTCAGAGCCAAGCACCACATACATTTCATCTGTCTCTCCAATCTCCTCTGTAGGGCATCCCAGGGCAAAATGTTGGGGTTTCCTTTATCTCGCCAATGCAGTTGGGGTGAACTTTCTTTTTCTGTTTCCTCCTTCCTCTTCCCTCTTCCCGCTGCAGTTTCTTAGCGAGGTTGGGCTGTTCATCATGTCTGGACTATTTCACGACCCAGGGGCTGACCACCATCTATCAGATTGAGCATTACTCCATGGATGTAAGTAACTGTTAGACTTTTCTCTTGAGTTTTATTTCTTCATTTCCTCCCTTTGGTGACATCCACCTTCTAGTTTAATCCCCCTGGTTTTAAAATTTGTTTTTGTCATATCCCTAATCCTCAGTTTGGATGGATTCCATAGCCATATTAGAAAGATTCCCACACCTTAGCTTGTACACATATGAGATGCTTAAGAATAAACCTTCCTCAGCTTGTCTGATCAGTCAGTCATCTATTGCTTACATACTATGTACAGAGTGGGAAGAGGAGATCTAATTCCCACCTTCAGGAAATTTATAATCTCTAAATTCAGAGAACTTCTGGGATGTTCTCATTAATTGGTATTAGATCCCAGGGAGGATAGCAGGAAGTGATACTTTTCTCACTTTAAAACATGGAGATGAAAGTGTAGGCATTTGCCATGATGAGTTGATGACAGAATCAGGAATATAACCCTGAGGTGTAAACTTCTGGCCCTTAACTCTATTAACTGGCCTTTTCTGACTTTCCTTGAAGTTGGACCTTAAGGGGATCAGCTGCTCTTCTCAGTGAGAACCGTATGTTCCTTCATCTTCAGTTCTATCAGAATAGGGCTCAAACAGCCCTGATCATTGGGAAAGATCACTGGTCGTGGGTTTAAATCCTATCTCTGCTTTTCAGTAGCAATGCAAACTTATGCTTATCACTTTGACTCTCTGGGCCTCAATTCATCTAATTGGGTTCAAAATCATGCTTTTGTCTTTTATATTCTTTGGTTTGTACTTTGGAGCAAGCTGGATGGAAGGGGACATTTCTTGCTTCCTACATCACTTCTTGAACTATTGCTCACATGGGGCTTGTATTAATCTGATTTTCCTCACAGGCTGCCCTCTATGCTGCTCTTTTTGGGGTTAGCTATCCTGTCTACCAGCTTCCGAAGGTCCCTTTGGACTGGTGGAAGATCCTCTCTGCCTTTGCTTCTGCTTCTGTAGTTGGGACTTTTTCCCCTCTCCTTGAGCACTGATGCCAGAGATGCCCTTGCAGCATGAGAATGCCCCAGCCCTGTGGTGACATGTATATGCTGTGCTACCCCTACGCCCACCCCTCTTCACCCCATAAATCAGCTCTGGCTGCTGCTCCCTGGTGGTGAAAACTATAGAGAAAGGTTTTGGAGTTAGTTCTGACAAGCTTTAGATAACTTTACATTGACACCCGTCCATTGAAGACAACAGAGGTGCCCTCTGATTGAGAGCTCTACATGAAGGAACAGAGAATGCATCTCTTCACTGTTTTTAAAGTTACACCTTCTACTTGCTCATTTGTCCCCATTGGGAAGTGTGTCAGGATGGCTATTAGGATCTGAAGATGTTCTCCACAAGTACGTCACTGAAGGTGTTGGCTAGGTCTTGTGCCAGTATCTGGACCACAGCTTTCTTACCTGTCAGTTATAAGTTAAAATCTATCTAGTCATGTGGATTAATGGAGCCCAGTTAATAAAGAGGTTTGGACTTATTTAGAGTTTTCAAAGCCTAAAGAACTATGCTCACTTTCCTATTTATGGATCACCTTCTCTGTAATGTATTCTTCTGCTAGAAGAGGAAATTGGAGTACCCATACTGCAAATTTCCAAATCAAGAAAGATTGGAAAGCTATCTAATTTCTGCATCCTCACCTTAGCTTCTTCCATCTCATCACTAGACACCTCTTTTTCAGCTTGCTTCTCAAAACCAGCCTAAGTTATTTGGCACCCCTTCCTGGAAAAAGAGTGTCATTAAGTTTGGGAGTTTTCATAAGTATCCCCTCTAAGATGCAAGGATGGGCTCATAGTAATACAACAGTAATAATACAAATGGTTTAGATTTATATAATATGCTTTATAATTTGCAAAATATTTTAATATTCACATTCACATGAGTTCACAGTGACCTAAAAAGGAATTGTATTCCATTTTACCAACGAGGCCAGTAGAGAATAAATGACCTGATAAAGGTCTAGAGGCAGTCAGTGCAAGCAGAACCTTTGTCAAGGTCTTCTGGCTCCAAGAAAAATGTTCTTTCCACCCACCATGCTGTTCCATTAAAAAGAAAAAAATAAAATAAAACAAACGTGCCATCACTGAAACAAGCTAATGAAGAGCTACTATAGATAAATGTAAGAGATGCCATGACTGTTAGTTAAGCTCAACCATGTTCGTAATGCCTTCTACCCCCATCCATAGAACGTGGGCACATACTCGGCATTTGGATGCCCTAATTTATCCAACACTAGAAGACTTTTGGCTATTAGGGTAGTTTTAGGTACAGAGGCTGTTCTGAATCCCCAGCCCATTCACTTGTGTAAATTTGCACTTGTGAATTTCTCTGATCTTCAGCTTTCTTACCGAAAAATAAGTGTAATAATATCTACCACTAATCTGAGCATTAAGTGAGATTCTGAATATACAATAATTAGTTCAGAGGCTGGCATGTAGAAAATATTTAATAACTGATAGCAATCTTTACATCACCTCATTTGAGTGGTAGTGATAGTGAGAAGGTACTCTTTTACCTTATGTTTTTGTTTTGGGATTTTTCTCCCTCTGATCTAACTGTTGTCCTCATTTTACTCATGAAGGAACTGAGACCAGTAAAGAACGCGTGAAGTGCTATCTGCAAGCAGAGGTGGCATCTCAAGGCTGTACCCTCCTGCTTAGTTGCATGTAGTGCCAAAGGGTATTGAAGTTACTTTATTTTCTAATTTAGGGATCAATAAATTCAGATCAGTTAAACCAAAGCACTGGGGAATGGCAAAATGGTATAGACTAAATGTCAATCTCTCAGCCCTAATTCTCCCTAACTCCCTTTCCTATTGCACAGGATTTGGCAAGTCTAAAAATCCCTGAGCAATTCCGACATGCGATCTGGAAAGGCATCCTGGACCACCGGCAGCTACATGACTTCTCCTCCCCTCCCCACCTCCTGCGGACCCCAAGTGGTACTTCGACAGTCAGTGTGGGCTCCAGTGAGACCCGGGGCGAGCGTGTTATTGACGCTGTGCGCTTTACCCTCCGCCAGACCATCTCCTTCCCGCCCAGGGATGAGTGGAATGATTTCAACTTTGACATGGATGCTCGTCGCAACAAGCAACAGCGTATCAAGGAGGAGGGGGAGTGAGCACTGCTATGTGATCTCTTTCCATACTCTTGCCATCTGCCCATCCCCTACAAGGCCCTACAGCTTGACCTTCAAAGCATTCTCTCTATAATCCTCTTCTCAGTCTGGTTTCTCAAGGAAAGGAGAAGTAAGAGGCTACATTTATCTGATATCCAACCTGAAGTCTGATTCTGATTCTGGCTTTAAGCCTTCAAGTCTATTGCTTGTAAGACTAAAGTTGCTATGGATAGGTAATGGATAGCTATGAATAGGTAAGACTAAAGTTGCTATGGATAGGAAATGAGCAAAAAAGCAGTTAGTGTCTTCTTAAGCTGCAGAGATCTCTCATTGACTTTTATAAAGCATTTTTACTTTTGTAGTCTAAGACTATATATTTAAATATATAAATATACAGTATATATTTTTGAGTGGGGGGGCATTGAGTATTGTTTAAATGTAATTTAAAGGAAAGAAAATCAAGTTGCACTTATCAACTTTTTTTTTTAATTTACTTGTTTTGGATGGTTTATGTATACCCCTTCTCTCAAGGTATAGCATGTATGGTGATACCTATTTAGAGCTGGTGGCAAATGTGAGTGACATTTATGTATATGTCCTTCATTTCTTTTGATGCTAAACAAACGCCACGTCAAATCTTTGGGTAGATCAAGTTGTATTTGTCATTACTTATTATGTAGGTAAGACTGTATACATACGTGCATGATTCCCTATGTTGGTATATTTTATGTTACTGATATCCCTACTAGTGATGGTGATTCACTCTGGAGTTATTTAATCCAATAACAAGAAAAAGTTCATGTTCACATTATCACCCACCACAGGGAGGAAATACCCTCTCTTGCTTGGAATTTGGGTGATGACTAAAACTCAAAAGGACCAAGGCAGCCATTTCAAAAACACCTAGTATCATTTTTCTGGATATATCAATAATTCCCTCAAGTTTAAAACCAGACATGTGATCTCTTAGTATTTACTGGGAAAACATTTGTGGCCACTATAAGAGCCTTAAAACTGAAATTTTGGACTAGATTGACTAACTCAATTACACGTTTGCTACCCTGGGTAGAATTAAGGTTGTGTTGATTGGGACAAATGCCATCTACCTAGTTCTTATAGTGAAGGCATAATGTCCATTAAGAAGAATATCCAGGAAAAGCAGATATTATATGGAAATAATGAAGCTTCACTAAACAGCAAGAGATCCCAGTGAGCCATGAATTGAAATTGGAAGACCTCTTGAGATAGAGATAGCATTATTTCACAAACGTTTCTTGTAAAGGCCCTCCACTTTATGAAGTTCTGCATGTAGAGGCTTGTTTATCCTTCTCTCGCCAAGGCTGAAAACAGGAGTAGTGATTTGGAAAACATAAAATTATGAGATTATTTTTCTCCTGTGGCATTAGTTAGATCACTATGTCACTTTTCTTTTTTGATCAATGAGAGTTTCACTTTGTTGGAAAGTAACTGTGAGAACCCACTTCCCCATTCACTCTCTTCTGGACTGTGCATAGACATAAAAATGTCCCCACAGTCCCGGGGATAAGCCTTCCATGGGAGGAGGAGCTGTTGCTTGAACCACATAAACAAAGACTTGTCTTCAAAGTTTAAAAAGTATGGCAATATTCCACTAAATATTTCAGAAGCATATTTTGTAGCAATACTTTTTCACACTGTACAACAAATATTTTGTATATATGCTAATGATGTCTAAAACCCTCTTCTACTTTCTAGTAAAGGGCTCTCATTGCCCATAAGCTTCCATTTTTATTTTAAAGTGCAAAAGGGCTAATATGGCTCTAAAATATGATGTATGAGTGTCATCTGAAAGTGTATATATGTTTTGAGTGTGAAATTGCATATTTTGTTATTTTTTTTCTTTTTGGGTTAGTGGGTTTTTCAGAACCACAGTTGAAACATTTTATTATTATTATTATTATTATTTTTATTGTTTTTATATTTTCATTGAAACACCAGTTAGTGAAACTAAGAGATCAAATTAAAGAAAATGTCATAACTGTAAAATGGGGGGAGGGAAAGTTGTTTTTTATTATTTTTATTTTGTATGTTAAAGAGAGTGAGTCCTGGATTTCAAAGTTTCTTTGTGCTTCAGTGGTGATAAGCACTGTTAACTTGTGGAACAAGCAGGCAGCTTTGAAAACTTATTGAGGGGAAGAATGAAAGCTGTGCCTTAGCAAAGCTAAGAGGACAAATGGCTTCCTTTATTGTCCTGAGTGTTTGAATAAATTTAAGGGCTTCTTTGGACCTATTTCAGCACTATTTTGATGGCACTAGGGACTCAGAAATTCGTGTACTGTATCTCGTGGGTTTGGCATTAGCCGAGCCTAGGTGCAACTACTGGCCTCACTTCCTGGTGGAAACTCACACTCTTTGAGTATATGAGTAGCCAGGAGAAGGGGGTGATAGAATATAGAGAGCAGATGAGCAGGAGTGTGCTTAGTGAAGTTGTGGCCTCAGCTCAATGCAGTTAGCTGAAGAATGGATAGGTTTTTGTTTGCAGGTCGTTAGAGACACAAATGGAAAGCAGAACTTTCCTCATTAAATCCATTAACATTTGTCTGTTGATATTCCCCTAAAATGCTGTATGTGGGATGTTGAATGTTAAGGGTTCTGTTTTTTTTTTATTATTTTTATAACTGTACAAAGATTAGTAAATGTTAAATGTTTTATGTACCTTATTAATGTTTTTGAAAAATAATTTCTTATATATGTGATACCTTTTTTTTTTAAGCTTCAGTTGCTTGACTTTTGGTATTTCGTATTATGGGCCATTAGTGAGCCAGAGGCAAATCTATAAGTCAGTTATGTTTACCAAGACATGCAATAAAATTTAAAAATAAATAAAAATGCATTGAGAAATGGTGTTGATAGTGTTTGTGTGTGTGTCTTTAGTCACCTTATTTTTAATCATTGATGAAGAGAATTTTCATGAGAAAACATTAAAGAGGTTCCAATATTGATGCTTCTTATTCCAGAACAATATAATCATTATTTTTTTCATTTTAGCCAATCCGTGAAACAGAAAAGACCAGAAAGATATTCTCATTTGGTAGTCACAGATTTAATACTTTGAGGTCAGAAGTGTGCTTTGGAGCAGAGATGAGATACTTCTTATGTCTGATAGAGGGACTTTCCCATAGTGCTCAGCGATGACCTGAGGACCAGCTCAGCACTGTGGGGCGAGGATGCAGATTCCCCAGTTGTGTGCAGGAACTGCATTGCACATGGTGGATTCTACACATATCCCCCTACAAATTCGGTGTTAAATATCACCTTTCAATTATATGCATTGATTCAGTCAATAAAATATCTGCTATCAAAATGGTTTAATTATTAAAGAAATGAAAAAGCTCATTCTTTTATGAGCTAACATCAGATGGCAATTTAATACCTTAGATTTATAGATAACTTTATAGAATAACATTGTATATAATATACACTATTTAAAAATATGTTTTCCTTTTTATAAATAGCATCGTATTATGAATATATACATTCATATAGGAAAGGCAGGTTCAGGTTGAATTAGGGGTGACAAAGGATTATAATTATCATTCCTTAAAATGTAAGTTATGAATTCCCTCAAAATGGTTGATACAATGCTGTTATAAAAAGAAACATAAAAAGCAATGAGAGTGGTTAATCCTCAATATACTTTTAAGGCATCTTGAATTCAATTGTAGTTTTTTATTTATTTATTTTTGACTAGTTATAACCATTTGTATGGATTGGTACTTTGTGACTTTTATTCCATTAGCTGTCCTTTGAAGTCCAAAAATACTTTTTTAGTTTCATAGCAAAATTGAGGGGATAATATGGATATTTCCCATAAAGCCCCTGACTCCACACATGCCTGGCCTCACTCATTATCAACAACCCCATGAGAGTGGCACATTTGTTGAAGTTGAGAAACTTGGTTTGACACATCATTATTACCCAAAGTCCACAGTTTACATTACAATTCACTCCTCTTGGTGTTGTGCATTCTCTGGGTTCGGACAAATATTTATGCCGTATATCCACCGTTATAGTGACATGCAAATGGTTTCAATGACCAAAAAATCCTATTCAAGACTTTGTTCTCCAAACCCCTGGCAACCACCATTAACCTCTGGTGATCTCTGTACCATCGCCATGATTTTGTCTGTTCCTGAATATGACCATCATATGTCTGGAATCATACAGAATGCAGTATTTTGAGAGGGACTTCTTTCACTTACCCATCTGCACTTACGTTTTATTCAAGGCTTAATAGCTCATTTTTTTTTAGTGCTGAATTATTATATCCTTTAGTCTTGATGTATCAGTTTGTCTATTCACCTACTGAAAGACATCTTGGTTACTTCTAAATTTAGGCAATTGTGAATAAAGTTGCTATAAACATCTGTATGCAGGGTTTTTTTGTTGTTGTTTTTGTTTTCTGTTTTTTTTGTGGACAACTATTCAACTCTTTTGCATAAATACCCAGGAGCATGATTGCTGGATTGAATGGTAAGAATATGTTTAGTTCTGTAAGAAACTGACAAATTGTCATCCAAGTGGTGGTACCATTTTTCATCTCCAGCAATGAATGAGACTTCCTGTTGCTCCATATCCTCACCAGCCTTGGTGAGGTCAGTGTTCCAGGTTTCGGCCATTCTAATAGGTGTGTAGTGCGATCCCATTTTAATTTGCATTCCCCTGATGACATATGTGGACCATCTTTTCATGTGCTTATTTTTCATCTGTATATCTTTTTTAGCGAGGTGTCTGTTAAGGTCTTTGCCCATTTTTTAATTAGCTTGTCTATTTTTTTATTGCTATTTTGAGAGTTCCAAAACTGTTTTCTTTTAAAGAACAAAATTTATTTCTTGCAATCATCATAGGGTCTGTTAGACCCTTGTACAAATCTAAAATGCAGAAGGTAATGTTAGCGATTTTGTTTTTCCATATCTTGAGATAGTTTCTCTTCTTACCATTCTAGGAATTACTTTATCACCACTTATCAACCAATTCCAATGAACCAAAAAAAAAGGGACCAAAATTTTAGAAAAAGGAACAATGGTGGAATTGTCCTACTGTGCTATCTGATAGGGCAGACACTGTTTAAAAGTGCCTACTCTGCACCTGAAGTGTGGCCATTTCAAATCGACATACATCAGATTTCAGAGACATATAATAAATATAAAGAATGTAAAATAGCCCATTGATAATTTTATGTTGATGTCATGTTAAAAGATAAATCACAGATTAAATAATATCTATTAAAATTGATTTTAGCTAGTTCTTTTTATATTTTATGTGCCTACTAGAAAATTTAAAATTATATATGTGGTTTTCATTATGTTTCTATTGGATAATTGGCCTAGAAATATGATATATTAAGGAGTCTAAAAGGGTGATTAAATAAATTTACTATTCATAATTATCCAGTTTTCTTACTATGTGGCCTAAAATTATTGCATCATCTTTCAAGAAGGTATAGAATAATATGAGACATTTATCTTTATAGTCTGCTTTTAGTTTTTCGTAAGAGTTCAGAATTTTTCATTTTTTCCTGATAATGGCAAAGAAATTAAAATTGACAGAAGGAGATGTTTCAAAATTGTTATACCCAAAGATGAATATTTAAGAAAAACAGTGCCACTTTAGGCTCTAATAACGATGGTAAAATGGAATATCTAAGTTAAATCTCAGACTGAGTCTTCATGTGATGATATTCTAGATGAATTTTCTCAAACAAAAAGCTCAAAGGTTGTGCAATACAGCTCTCAAAATGAAACAGACATATGTTTCTGTTTAACAGTTAATTATTCAACAAGTAGAATTTTACCATGTAAGTTTTAAGGAAAGAACCTAACAATCCTATTTTTAAAAAGACCATGTAACAGTATTCTTTCATGATTCTTGTACACTGAAATTTACCCAATATGCTTCAAAAGTGGACAAATACTGGAGGTTGCTATGTATCAAAGGTAATAGGAAGAAAGATTATGTAGAAATTTAAGTCCTTGAATAGGTCACTGTAATTGGAGCTTATAAATGTAAAAATTAAAATACTTTTCAATTTTGTAGCAAAGAATATAGTAATCTTTTCAACAACATCGAGACATCAAATGTTCCAAAATTTTTTCAAGTATTGCATTTTGATAATTCAAATGCAAGATAAACATTCAGAAGTAATAAGCTGGAACATATTTGATATCAATATTTACAAGATGGATATGTCTCAGATTGCATGATAGTCCATGAGTAGTTAATGCGATTGAGAGGATATTTCTCATTTTGCCTATATATATGTACATCTAATATCATCAAAACAAAGAACAAAATTTTAGGTGTACTATACTTAAATTCTTATTAAAATTTCTGATACTGTTGTTTTTCACTATCTTTTCTCTATTTCATTTACAAATTTAATACAATATTTTAAAAGAATCAATAAGATGCAGATAATAGATAATGACTTTTTCCTGTTACACTGTTAGTTATTAGAATAACTTGCCCCATATTAGTAGTTACAGAATACCAAAGACAATGTCAATTAAACGTGCCTGAATTATCTAAAAATTGCAAAGACTTCTGAGATCCAGAGATCATATGTGTGCTTTTGTCTATACCTTCTGTTTTATTTAGGAAAGTCACCAAAGGACCCTAGTGATTTACAAGGCACTCCTGATAGCAAAATAAAATAATGGAATAAAGGGCTGTGCATGAGTGACGGGCGCACGTCGGAGCCCTCCAGACCCGGGGAAGATACACGGATTCTTGAATCAACACCCACACACTGGCAAGAGGTGTATTCATTCTCCCTTCAATGATTCTGTCTCTTTCATATTTTACAGTCCTTTTACAAGTAAACTAGAGCATAGGACACTTTCAGTCTTGAGTATGGATTTCCCAGCATCCTCTTTGCAATGGACACTTTCCCAGTGTCCATTATGTTTTGAACTTGATCAGTACTGTGTTTTTGCCTGGTACTTCAGACTCACGGTGATGCAGATGTGTAAATTTTCTTGGAAATACAAAGAGGCAGAGTGGAAAGAACATTGGACCAAATAAAGTGTGGTGACTGGGTCCAGATATTTCATCCCCTACACCCCAGTTTTAGCGTGTAAAATGAAGGGTGTGAACGCCTAACTTGTTAGTATTATGATAGTATTTCTTAGGAGAGACCTTAAGGTTGGCATAAAACAGCTCTGCCAATATATATATGAGATTATAGTTTTAAGACAAATTAAACTCTCAAAGCTCTCTCTCCCCTCCCCCAATAAGTGGGAAGATATATAGATGGATAAATAGATTTCTTTCAGATGAAAGTAGTTCACAGCAGTAGTTTAAACTGGTATTTTTAGAGTCAATGTTGGGCGTGTGCTTGAAATTTATGAGATTTGTAACTCTCCATAGGATTACTATGCCAAGTAAGTGGGTGGCAAGTACTGGCAGGTAAATTTGTCTTTTGTGATTCTGATCAGAATTTTAGGCCTAGGATCTTCAAGGTACAGCATTTTGTAATTTGAGTAAAAGTTAGAGACACAGGACCAAAAGAGGGAAAGAAATTTCTAGCAAAGAAAGCTTAGTTTAGGGAAATATAAATAGTAAATTAATAATTTTATGACTGTAACTCATCTGACAGTGGCACCATAATTTTGTGAATACCACGATTTATCTGTAAAAAATTATGATGATGTGGTACAATAGTTTTATGTTTTGAAACTCTAGGTACTACCTTCTCTAAGTTGATTATTCTTTCTCAGCTAAGTTTGCACCAGTCATATCCAATTTTTTACCAACTTACCAGCATCTTCTTAATACTACTCATCTCCATTAATGAGTAAAAGTTAGAGAAAGCATTTATGATACCTAGAGTACAGAAAAGCCAGAATTTTAAATGAGAGAAAGGAGAAAGGACACAGGAGAGAAAGGAGAAAGGAGAAAGAACCTTTGTCAGGTTCTGGGCTATAAAATGAATAGAAATTCTGCTGTGTCATTCCACCGGGCCTCCTGCCAAGTGGGTGATGGATATATTCAGAACGTTTGTTCCCAAGAATTCTGGAATTATAGTTACATCAAGGTGCCAACTTATTTGGTATAGTAAAACAAATCCTGATATTCATAAATTTCTGACAAAGTTTGTAAAAAAAATGTTCTAGGAAATTCACTTTATGAAACATCACTCAGGAAGCAGAATCCCCAGAGGAAGTATGTCTAATACCTAGTGTTCAAAATGATTTTCAGGCCACTGGGGAAAGTGTGTGTACGCATGTTTGTATTTTTTTCTTCTACTACTATTTTTGGGATAGGGGCATTTCAACATCCTCTTCATTTTTCAGGGACTCTAAGGGGTTTTACTCTAACTAATCTACTCATAAACAGCAAAGACTCTCAGCAAAATTATGTGATAATTTTCTTTGGCACCTTCCCATTTCCTTGCCTGTCTTCCTCTGTTCCTCTCTACCAAAGACATCCACATCCACATCCATCCTCCACTCAAACTTTGTTTCTAGGTCAGTGGTAATTCCCTCCCTGGTGGATACAATAGGACATCAGAGTTGTTTGTACTTGACCAGGAGTTGCAAACCATTTCTTGGAAGGAGTTGCCTGCCTCTTCATTCTTATGACCCTTAGCCTCAAACCTGCAATAACTTCAAGTGTCACAGAATGGGAAGTCACATCCAAGTACAGTCTTACCAAGGCTCAGCAGAAGGCATTGTACTGCCCCATGGCTGGCTCGTGTTCAGTCAGCACTTGGCGTGAATGGGGGCTCTGTCTTCTCAGGTACTGCCTTTCTTCTTTCTTCATGTAGTGCCTTATTTATGAGACATAGCTAGGCTGCCTTTCTCCTCCATCTTCCACCTCTTTAGCCTCATTACTTCTTGTCCCAGGGTGCAATGCCACAGTCTTGGCTCACCCTCACAGCCTCTGTAGCACTTTGGCCTCCCGTGGTGAATGTAGCAGCAGTGGTGAGTGTCTGCCTCTCTCCCATGACTGTAATGCATTCTTTCCTTCCCCAAGGAACAGTCCCTGTCTTTGGCTTAGAGACTACGTTCTTATGAACTCCACTCCAATTATTTCTGTAGTACTCTTGTGTAATACCAGGCTCTCCTCCTCATGTTGAATGAGTTGGGAGCATTAATAATGAGGAAACCAGAGTGGTAAACTTTGACAATGTGTGAGAATCTGATGGTCAGGCTGAGCTCAACAAAGGTCTGCACAGAGGTGGCCTGTGGGCATTGGTGCTGTGAGGGTTCCATTTATGTTTTCTGTCCAAAGTGTCATTAAGCTTTCCTTGGTAGTTTCTGGTCTGTGCAAGAAACTGTGTGAAATTCAGGGTTGAGAAAGATACCACGTTATGATCTTAGAAGCACAGATTAAAAGAAACTTAGGAATCATCTTGTCTAAGTTCCTCATTTTATAGAGTAAGAAACAATGTCCAGGCAGGAAATGAGACTGTCCAGTATCGGAGCTGCATCCAATAGCAAGGAATAACTGGTTGGTCCTGATCGTTCTTTCTCACTTTTAGTAAAACAAAACCAAACTTCTACTTAGAAGAGATTTCTTCTCTGTGCTACAGAAAGGCCCTGCTCTGGTTCTTGTTCTTGGCACTCTCCCTTTCTCAGTGGAACTTGGCAATGAACACTTTTAGGTGCTACTCACAAGTGAATCTTTCTTTTATCCTCTATTTGCTTTACTTTTTTCTCATCCCCTTGCTGTTTACAGCCACAAATACTCCAGGCTTGAACCATTCTCTGGAATCCATACAGTAGATGTATTGGAACCAATTATGGATTTTTATGCCATTGGTGCTATACTTCCTGCTGCCTCCATCACTTCATCTTTTTTTTTGTTTGTTTTTGAATACTAAAAAAAGGATGTTCATTGTGGTGCCTGATTAAAGATTAACAACATCTCTAACTATGAAAATTGTTTTTAAAAAAATGTAACTTCTGGTCAAGATGGCAGCATAGGTAAACATGACTTACCTCCTCACATGACCACATCAAAATTACAGCTAAAATATAGAACAACTGTCACTCAGTACTGTCATAAATTTAGTTGAATGGAGGTCTGACAACTACAGAATTAAAGAAAACACTAAAGAAAAGGCTGGTAGGAGGGGTGAAGAAATGGAACAGGTAGGGCCCATATAAATGTGTGGAGGATAAAAATTCAAGAGGGCTATCTCAGGAGCAAAGAGTCTCAGCCCCATACCAGGCTCCCCTGCCCAGAGTTACAGTGCCAGGGAGATAAGCCTCCATAACTTCTGGCTGACAAAACCAGTGGGGGTTGAGTCAGTAGAAGAAACCTCTGGAGTCCCAAGCAGTTCCTCTTAAAGAATCCACACAAGAACTTAATCAGACTCACTCTCTCTGAGCTCCAATACTGGGGTAGTAGCTTGAAAGGCACCAGTGGAATAAAGGGAAAAAGTGAAGTGTCTGGCATCAAGGTGAGAACTGGGGGACAGCTTTTTCCCACAGAAAGGTGGACCCTTATCCCTTTTCTGAGCCCTCCTCCCACAGAGCCACAGATTCCATAGGTTGGCATCGTATCTGAGACTTCATCAACCTAGCTAACACAGTCTGTCTTGCCCTGGAGATCCCCTGAAACTCTGTCCTATACAACTTATGGGCCCACCCAATCTACTTTTCCATATGAATGGCTGATCTTGGCTCATGCCTCACAACTTCCTAAACCCTCTCAAACAAGCAACGGCCAACCTCAGTGAGCTCCCAGCTCCCATATAACTTCTTAAGGGGCCCCAGGTGCGGCACTAGCAGCAAGCAGCCTAGATCCACAGCTTGGCTTTTCATGGGAATCTCCAAGCCCAGCAAAAGTAACAGCCATCTCAGATTGCTGTATAGCTCAGGCAGGTGGCCATGAACATAACACAGGTGGGGGCTGACCTTGGCCTGAACCACCCAGAAACTCCAAAGCCTATGACCTCAGGGGATAACAACAGACCACTATGAAGAACCATCACCCTGCCCCTGCGCAGGTGATCCTCCATGGAGGGTGGAGGTTGGTGATCAGTGGTCACAGCTAGTCCTTACAGCTGACTGGCCTGGGTAAATCCCTCTCATTGACCTGCCACCAGTAACCAAGGCTCAACTACAAGAGAATAATATACTCAGCTGACATGAAGGGTGCACCTTGAGTACCCATCTTTGGTAACAGAAGAGGCTGTGCCCCTGGACCCTATAGGACACACCCACTACATTAGGTCATGCTACAAAGACAGGGAGTTACAGCATTTCTATCTAATACATAAAAACAAATGCAAGGAGGCTGCCAAAGTGAGGAGACAGAGAAACTTGGCTCAAATGAAAGAATAGATCAAAACTCCAGAAAAAGAACTAAACAAAATTGTGGTAAGCAATCTATCAGATGCAGAGTTCAAAACACTGGTTATGAGGATGCTCAAGGAACTTAGTAAAGACTTCAACAACATAAAAAATGATCCAGTCAGAAATAAAAGATACACTAATTGAAATAAAAAATAATTTATAGGGAAAAATAGTAGAGTGGATAAGGCTGAGAATCAAATCAATGTTTTGGAACACAAGGAAGCAAAAATAAGCAATCAGAACAATAAAAAGAAAAAAGAATCCAAAAAAATGAGGATAGTATAAGCAACCTTTGGGACAACTTTAAGCATTCCACTTTTCTCATAACAGGGGTGCCAGAAGGAGAAGAGGAAGGACAAGAAATTGAAAATGTTTTTGAAAAAATAATGAAAGAAAAATTCCCTAGTTTGGTGAAGGAAATAGAGATGCAAATCCAGGAAGCACAGAGAGTCCCAAACATGGTAGACACAAAGAGGCCCACTCCAAGACACATCATAATTGAAATACCAAAGTTTAAAGATAAAGAGAAAATCTTAACAGCAGCAAGACAAAAGAAGTTATTTACCTACAGGGGAGTTACCCTAAGACTGTCAGCTGATTTCTCAAAAGAAACTTTTCAGGCTAGAAGGGATTGGCAAGAAATATTCAATGTCATGAAAAGCAGGGACCTACAGCCAAGATTGCTTTACCCAGCAAAGCTATCACTTAGAAAAAAAAGGCAGATGAAGAACTTCCCAGATGAGAAAAACTAAAGGAGTTCACCATCACCAAGCCATTATTTTATAGAATGTTAAAGGGACTTATTTAATGAAAAGAAGAAGATCCAAACTACAAACAATAAAATGGCAAAAAACACATATTTATCAAAATTGAAACTAAAAAACAAACTAAGCAAACAAGAAGAACAGAGACAGAATCATGGATACCAAGAGTGTCTTATTGGTTGCCAGATGGGAATGGTTATGGGGGAATGAGTGAAGAGGTGAAGGGATTAAGAAGTACAAATTCGTAGTTTACAAAATGGCCATGGGAATGTATAGTACACTATAAGAAATGGAGTAGCCAAAGAGCTCATATGCATGCATGGATGTGAATAATGGTGTAGAGATTGCCTGAGAGGATGGGGGTTGCTGGGTGGATGGGGGCAAAGGAGGAAAAATTGGGGCAATTGTAATAGTATAATCAATTAAATATCATTAAAAATGTATATATAGACAGTTCCATTGCCTATCAAAAATTCTTTATGGAAAACCTAGGTGTTCCTTGACCCAAGAAAAACATAATTCTTGCTTTAAGCCTATCACCCTTAGCGGGACTGGGTCAAGTATCCCCCTCAGTTGGACAATCTCCTGGGGCCAGAAAATGCCAGGGTCTAATGATATCATATGACATCTCCCACACTGTAGGTAAGTCAGTATTTTGCTTTGAAGAGTGTGTAAAGGAAATATATGCTGAATAAAAGAGTAAATGAGAGTTTAAGCTCTGCAGTCTGACTTCCTATGTCCTCATCTAGACTTCAACACTCACCAGTTGGTGATCTTGGAGAAGTTATTTAACTGCTCTGCCTAGTTGGCCTCATGTGGAAAATGGGAATTTTTTAGACTTTCTCCATTTCATGTTCAGAGGCATGTGGAAATTCAAATCCAAGATAATGAGAAAAATGAAGGGATAGAAATGAGAGGAGCAACCCAGCCTGGAGAGTCCGAAGCATGGATTCTCGTCTTCCCTTTGCTTTGTGACTTATGTGAATCCTTGGAAGAGGCATGTAGTTTTCGATCTTTCTCATCTCTAAGAGAATGGAAGTTTTCCTCCACCATTAACATGCTAGAAACATACAGTTCTACAGCAGGTTGTTCACCATTTGAGGAAGACAACAAGAACTTGACTACACACTGACATTACATGAGTAACATTAAGAGGCCATAAGAATTAATATCACTTAGGTAAAAGCTGCGGGAGGTGCTGATGGAAATCCCTGAGATAAAAGCAAAGATACGTGCAAAAGCTATAGGTATTTTCCATGTCATTATCCCTTCATACCACGCCTTTCCCAGCTGAGGCATCCTCTTTTAATTTCTTAGTAAATAGAAGACAATGTCAACACAAGGGAAAATAAGTGGCAATTTTCCAGATCATTCATTATAAATAAATAAATAACCTACCAAGAAAAATAAAGCTAAAGAAAACCTAGTAAAAGGCTTTATGATTTAGATTGCACAAGTAAGTATTAAATCTCTATTTTTCATAGATACTGATTTGAATTTTACTAAGAAGTTTTATGTCAATTATCTCTGATTTCCACAATGCTATGAAATAGGTAAAGCAAATATTGTCAGCTATAGTTTCCAGCTGAGAGTGCTGAGCCTCTGAGAGGTTACTACATACACACCCCAGTTAAAAAAGCTAGTTGTGGTAGAGTCAGGGATCACACCAAGTCTTTGCATTCTACTTTAGAGTTCTTTTATGTGGTACTACTATCTCCAAATTAACAAGTAAATTTTTAGTGGGTCACTCCCCTTGAGCTGCACAATGCACACTTAGGAAGCAGAAGCCTGCAGTCTTGTACTAGGCAGTTGCAGAATCTGTCAGGCCCAGATTACATCCAGTGCTCCCTGCCCCTTATTGAAGGGATATTCTTTCAAAAACCATTGGCAAGAGGATAAATCCCATCTAAAGTCTGTCATTCATTTGCTATTTAAGTTTAATGTCATCCAACCAATTTTAACTACTCAACATTCTGTGCTAGAATGTAATCTTCACTAGGCAGCGTTCTTTGTGTTGTTCACTGATGAATCCCAATGTAGTAGTCACTCAAGACCTATTTGTAGAATAAACGAACAATTCTTGAATTGCCATGTTTCTGTGCATTTGTCATGCTGTTCTCTCCAATACAATGCCCTGACTTCACCTTCACCCATCTCAGCAAACATCCTTCAGGGCTACCATCTTTCAAGAATTAATCCAAACATCACCTCCATGGCAACATCTCCCTGATTATCGACCATGAGAATGATTGTATAGCACTTAGTTGTATTCCTGTTTCCATGATTCAGTAAAGATGACCTATACAACTCAGCTTGATTTTAAGAATTTTTCATTTTAGTTTTGTTTCTGAGTGCAAAAATCATTTTAATTGTTGTGCTATAGAATAGAAACAGTCTTTTCTTTATCCTCTGGGAAAAAAATGGAAAAGAAAATTACATTTATATCTGTACTTATACCTCTGTAGTTATAGATATATGGTTTGATTGACCATCAGCTTACCAGAGACATGCTTCCTCTTGTGGAGAGAAGATTTAGTGTCAATAAAGAATACTTTAAGCTCTATGATGTGATATGAAGGTAGTAGAAGATACATAATCACAAACAAATATCTATAAGGGCTTTCAGAGAGAGATTGTGTTATGAACTACTTGGCAAAGACTAGAGGAAGAAAAGGTGCTTTGGGTTAGAGAGATCTGAGCCCATGTCAGAGAAGCAGCAGCATCTGGACTATTTTGTGTGATGAGTATTATAAGCAAACCATAACTTGGGTGACAGTGTAGGGAGCCAGTCAATACCTGACTTAATTAAACCAGGGAGATGAGTGGGAACCTACAGTGTCACATTTGTATATGACGAAAGGCCAGGAGTAGAGGCTACTACATCTACTTTAGAGATTTTTGCCTTTGAAAGGATTACAGAATTTGAAAAAAGACTTTTTCTGGTGCTCTATAGCTCAGTTAAGTATTTAAAATTGCTAGTGGGACCAGTTATTTTTCAGAATGTTTAGGCAATTGTTCTGTTATCCCTGAAGTAACTTGCTGCTTTTATATTTCCCTAGATGTGAAGGGAAGAGCAGAGCAGCTCTGACGCCTTGGGGTAAATGCCATACGAGAGTTGTTCAGTCTTCCACTGGGTGAGACTAGCTCATAGAGGACCACCCAAAGATCAGAGAAACACCGGGTGCTACTGAGAGAATGACAAAACCAGAGAATGCTTGCAGTGATGACTTCATAGGGACCACCTCATTCTAAAGACAGGGACATTGTTGCCCAGGTGACTTAAGTCAAGTCTTCTAAAGTCACACAGCCTGTCAGTGATCTCTCTGGGGTCACTTCCAGGTGTCTTCACATCTACTGCAATATTGTTTCTATCACTCAATGGTAGTTATATTCCTAAAAGCTTCTCTGATTTTCTTGTGCAAAGCATGCCCCAGTTTGGCTTCAGCTAAGCAATAGTCGCTAGTAAGATCCTGACAGTGAAAATTACTTCCTAGAATATGAAGTAAGGTCTACAACCTGCCTTCACTGTTCAGGTCATATGGGGTAAAGAGACAAGTCTGTGCTTCCCTAATCCTTCTGAGTGTTGGGAATCCCATCCGGGCCTCAGGGGAGAGGGCCTGTTCCAGTCTGATGCAGTAACCTGTGCCGCTGCATCCACACACTGCTCTTCTGACAATATTTCTATTGCAGAGACAGAGATGACACAGGAGAAGGTGACTTCTGTGGGCCCTGTTGGAGGGACATACATTTATTCTTCAAAGGCTTTAAATATTGGAGTCTGTGCAAAAAGGCTTCCAGATGCTGGCCAATCCTGGTTCTTTTGGCTCAAGGCCTTCATGCTTCTCCTCGAGGCAGCTTTCCAAAATCTGCTGGATGCCCTGGCGGACAAGGCCATGTTAGATCAACCAGACTTGAAACATATCCACCCAGTGGTTTTAAGACTGTCAGGCAGCAGCTGCATCTTATGTACTGAAAGCAGGAAAGCAAGGAGCTGACAAATTGACTCCAAGCACATGCCTAGGAGACTGTAAATTTGATAGAGAGTAAATAGAACTGTTTTGCGTAGAATATTAGAATACTAAGTATCCCCTAAAACCCTGCTGGGAAGGCAGATCTCTCTCTCATATAACTGATGTTTCTTGGTATTTGGAATATCAAATACTAAGAACACTCATTCCTGATTCCACTCAGAGATTAGTTTTAGTTGCAACTTCCAACAATTACAGGACTTAGTGGGGAAACCTAACGATGCTTCAAAAAGCCTAAATAGAGCAACACAATTGTAATTGGAGAAATTAGTGATCTGCCCAGGTCTAGAAGAACACCAGGAACTCCTTCCCATCTGCAGAACCATTGTTTGTGTGAGCTGGATATCATCCTTTTTAAAAGAAAAAAATCTTTTTGGATTTATACCATTCATAAATTTTAACACTTTTTTATACTTGTGAAAGAGTTAAGAGGGAAATTTTGCCTAAGTATTTGAATCTTTAGTATTAACTGTACATTGATCCATTTTGATCATTTTTCAAGTCTTATAAAAGGAAGTACACAGTATTTACATTTTGAATAAATAAGTTTCCACCAAAACATTTTTTAAAAGCCTTAACTATTAATACTGCTCCCATCCAGCCAAGGGCCTGCTTTGAAAGGAGACCCAGGATGTTTTTTTACAGCAAGGCTAATCCCACTCAAAGCTTCTTCTATTAAAACAAGCTCTAAGGGCCAAAATTGAGAAGTGAATTAAGCCTTGGTGACTCAGCTTCTCCTTCCTCCCTGCCCTTGTCTCCCAGCCAGGAATGTGAGGAAGAAATGAGTTAGGTCAAATCTATGCTTGAGCTCCATGAAGCAAGTAACTAGAATCTGTACACCCCAAGGTGATCTTGCTGCAAAATGCTATTCCTTTGCTGTAAGTCTTCTCTAGTACTTGGCTCTATTGAATATAAATCTCATATTTACAAGTCTGGGAAGAATATGAATGGATGCCTATCAAAAGATAAATGAACTGTGACCAATGTATTCTCATATACACAAATAACTAGGTGATTCACTGTCTTAGGTTAGAGTTCCCACTAACAGACCAAGAAATGAAAATTCATAAGTGATTTATTGACAAAGTGCTCCAAGGGAAAATAGTAAAAGGGTGGGTAAGATAGCAAAGGAAAGGGGGAAAATGCCAAGCAAGCAAGCAAGGGTACAGTGTCAAACAAAGGAGGGAGCAGCTTCAACTTGAACTTAAACTCTGAAATGTCAAGCTGCCTCAAAAAGGTCTCAACATGAGGCCAAAGTGCTTGAGTTTTCATAATCCTGGACCTATTGGGTCATTGGTAAAAGGCCTCCAAAGAGTATATAAACTTCCAAGCACTTCTAAGCTATCCATGTTTCTCAATAAAGGACCCAGGAGCAATCCCCCAAATACAGACACAACTACAGGCTATTGGAAGTAAAATATACAAAAGCATGGGATACATATTTAAGAAAAAATATTTAATCTGAAAACAAATAATAAACCCAAATAGATTGTTCTGAGAGTACCTAGATCTTAACCTAACAACATTTTATTAGCTACATTTCCTAAAGGTTTTCTCTTTTTGTTTTTTGTTTTGTTCTGTTTTTGAGATCTGTGTTCTCTGGGAAGAACAACTGAACAGAGACATGAATGGGGAGTGAGCCACAAAAAGATCTGAGTAGTGTCTGGGAGGAGTTCTTAGTGAGAGTGAAGGCCATGGAAGAAAATATGACATGTTACATAAAAAAGAAGAAACCAGTAGGCCTGCATTGGAGTGAAGCGAACCATGAATACTAGAAGATAAGTCATAGCGTTCAGGACCAGACCAAACCACATAGAGCCAAGTAACCTAAGTAGTGCTACTTCTACCTAATTGGGGAGTGATAGGAAATTAGTGGAAAGTTTTGACAGACAGTGCCAAATCTGCATTATGTTTTGAAAAGACCACTGTTTTACCCATGTGCTCCAAAGCACACAAGAACATCTATGAAAATCACTTTCGAGAAATAGCTCTGGATCTCACACAACCCCCAAGTTCAATGAGCAAACTAAATGTTAATAGTAAACCTTGGTTACTCATTCATTCACATTGTTATGTTGTCCTTCAGGCAACAGTAGTAATGATCTCTACTATTTGCAAAGCAAATCTTTATAAGCAAGTTTTAAATTTAAGTGCATCTGCAGATCCACCACCAGAGTATTTTTAATCTACAGTTACCTTATTTTGCTATTTCCTAGTTTGTATCTCTAGTTTTTCTGCCTTTCTGGAGTAGAGTCTCTCCCATCAAAGTAACCACTCTAAGATGATCTTACATAAATAACAAACCTGCCTGGTTTTCTAGAAGCAAAATTACATACTGTTTGGAATTGTTTTAATATGTCTCATTTCACAGGAAGTTCCTCCATTCACACCCCTCTGATGACTTCTCACTGACTATAGTTTGAAGTTTGATCCATAGCTGGGTGCTCCATACCTCCTCTTCCCTAGACCAGGCAGACCCTTTCCACATGTCTTACCTGTGTTCTAACACAATGGAATCATCTACTATAATGCAACAAGTCTTCACTGACTCTCAAACATCATGCACAGTTTACCTGCTAAGTCATTATTTATTCATTTTGTTTGCCAAGTTCAAGTCCCACCTCTGTTGCGGGGCCTTCCTCGACAACTAAACCTTCACTGATCATTTCCTTATGTGAACGTCTTCTGTAGTTGTTACACTTAGCCTATGATCCTTTGGATTATCACTGATCTTTTAAAGAAGACACTTATCAATATGGGCCATCTGCGAATGTCTTGAAGGTCAGGATCACATCATACATGTCTTTGTACTCTAGATACTCTGCATATATCACTTGATTTTCCCATCAGAGTCATCAATGTTCAATCATGCTGACTTCACACCTCAGTCTATTCCCAACACACCTACTCCTTTCCCCCCTACTTTTCAGCATATCTGAATCTCAGTCCATGATCTTAAATTAGACATGCAAGAAATTTGCCTTTTATTTTTATTAAACCTTGATGATTTCTATTTCAAGCTCTCCTTTTGCCAATATGGGAAAATCCCAGTCAATTCAGACATTCTTTCTTTGCCTGATGTTTATTCCAAGTTCTGTTGGAGGGTTTAGGTCTATTCAGCCATGTGTCCACTTATATATCTGCTAAGAATTTCATGATCCAAGCTGGTCCTTGGTCAATACTCCATAAGTGTTATTTCTTAAAACTTTTTCTCACGTGGATGCCCATCTGGGCCTGCATCTCTCTCCATGGTGGCCTAGAAGCATGATAAATCTCTCTGACTCTGTTTTGGGCTTCTCCTGCCTGGATTCACACAAAAATATGTCCATATTGAAGCCTTGCTGCTTCCCCAGACTCTGTTCTTAGAGCAGGAAGCATGGCTCTTCTCTTCAGTGTCCAGCAATGCTTACATTCTCATCCTTTTCACATCGTGGCTCTTTCTGCCCGATTTTAAAAAAGTATACGGGCTATGAAAAGCCAACTCTTGTCTTCTTTCAAATCTTTTTGTCTCTGTCTAAACTCTCTAATTTACCTTTGGAAATTTATAACCAAAATTCAGGAAAACACCAGCAAATCAATTTCTGAGCCTATCATGAAACTTCTTTTTCCTAAGGCAGTAAGGCTAGAACAGCTGCTGATTTGAATAAGCAGGTATGTGTACATATAGCTAAATTGCCAAGAAAAAATATGATCATGAGTATGAAATGTTATCTTATTATAATTATTTTAGTAAGTAGCATGAACTTTTTCTTCTCTTCTGCCTAATCCATTAACTTGGGAGTCAATTTAGACTCTTCCACTTGCCTACCTCCATTGGCCTTGCTGTGCATGAAACCAATAGCAAAAATAACCCCCTGGCTTAAAAGTAGGTCCAATAGTAACTCTAAGCCCCAGAAGATCCTGCTTTAAAAATAGAATATATGAAATAATTCAAAAATCCAAAGTAGATGGGGGTAATAAACTGTAAGAAAGAAGAGATAATGTGTTCTAAACATCAAGATGGAGAAGAAATCGACTTTACCTGATGGTCCCTCATCCTCCCCAAGGCTCACACAACTGCTTACATATTCTGGATATTTAGTAGGCATTTGTTCTTGATGATGACAATGGTCGTGATGTCTGTTTGAAGGTCACCTTGTAATTTGTTTTTCTTAAGACAAGAATGTGTTGTTCTTTATAACAGAGAGCATGTTTTCTTTCCCAAATCTCACTTTCTAGAGTCAGTGCAAGTTGATCAATGCATTCAAACTTGTAACCCTTACCGTAGATATTACGTACTTGTGTATTTGTGACAATTATGGAGACCTGAAAAAAAGTGTTCTGTTCTAACAAAACCAGCATATAATGCCACTTTTCCAATAAAAAGAAATAAAAGTCTTGAAGAAATGTCACTCTTTTATAATTTATGCAGTTTCCATATGGGCTAGGAGCCTTTCTTTGTGTCCTAAGAATCAAAGAACTCCCTAATTTGGCCCTCAAAGTCTTGCTTTTAATAACCATCAAGCTTTAATAATACACAAAGGATCATCATTTAGTTACAATTTTAAAAGACAGACATCAGAGACCCCATGAACTCTTCTTTCCTGGCACAATTGTTTATTAATGTGTGCAAAACATGGTATTAGGTATCCACCTGAAAAGAGCTTAAGTAAGATTATAGAAGCTGGTCAGACCTACTCCTCACCCTCAGAAAGTTCATCATCTAATTTATTAAGTAAAACAAAACTAAATAGTTACAGTACAATGGAATGAGAGGTGTAACTAGAACAAGCTGTTGAGGTATCACCAAGAGAAAAATGACTAACTCTACCTTATGGGGAAAGAGAAAGCTTTGGTGAGAAAGTCACATTTGACCTTAATATTGTGGAATGAGCAGGGAGTTTCCAGGTGAAGTAGGTGGGGAGTGCTTCCCAGAGAATGGAAATAGCACATGCCTGTTTCAGGGAAGTGAATGATTCTGGTATAAAATATTAACTGAGCCTGGAATCTGGGCTGCATGGGGTGTGGAGTAGAGTGATGAAAGGCATATCTGGTAAGGCTGGTTGAAGCCTGGGAAAATCATGGAGAACCCTATCTGCCACGGAGCAAAAAAATCCAACCCTGCAAAGAAGAAACTTCAGACTGAGGCACTGTAGGAATTGAGTTGTAGAATTTTCTTTCTGGTGGCACCATGGACATGGATTGGAGGACAGCAAAGGACTAGTGAAGGTGCTAGTCTAGGTAGCAGAAGAACAAACCAAGCTTTAGGAACTTCTTAGGAACCTTTGGTTTTGCGGGACATGATGCAGAAGCCCTAATTGTCTTGACAACAATAATATAATTCTAAGACTTCTGTTCTATCCACAATACCAATTCCCTACATGCCAGCCGCTCCTGAGGCCCACAAAGAATAGAGGTTTTATTTATAATGCCTTCATTTTTGGCTCTCATAGAATTGCACTTTTTTTTTTCAGAGTATTGTGCTCAGATTCAGAATGCTGCTTTTCATACGTGTGATTATTTAACAACTGTCTGATGATGTTCACTAGATTCTCCTCTCTTAAAGATCAGGAATTGTGCATATAATTTTTGTGATCATTGCTATCTCTGAAGTTAACAGAGAACTTGGCATATGGTAGATGCTCAGTACATGTTGTTTTTTTCTTTGAAAAATGTTGGCTGAAATGTTGAGACACAGTTGAAGTGATGACATTCTGCTTGGGAGAAGGTTTTTTTTTTTAATGGTAAACAAATATTCAATCTTTGATTTAAATACTATTTAGCAGAAATTTTTTCTCTATATCTGAATTTGCTCATTAACACTGCATGTAAATACTAGCTCTGTACATTAAATTCCATATTTAAAATTCACATGAAATGGAAAGCAAATTTGACCAAATTATCCTTTTTCTGGACTTTAAATTCCCAAAATAAAACACCAACTGCTTAACCTGGTTTTAGTTATTGTTCTTTTCTTTTCCTTCTTTCTTTTTCTGCCCTAACTAAATAGGGCTTTTTTAACCTAAGGCAAACAATTTTTTAATCATGACTTTAAATTTGCTGAGGTTCCATTAAGAAACTCCATGCATGTCCTACTTCTAACAGGCATATGCATAAAGAGACAGTCAAAGCACTCCATTAAAAGGCAGAAAGATTAAGGCAAAAGATTACACAACAAAACCACCCACATTTGGTTTTGCAAGTCTAACAGTCAGCCTGAATCATCACCCTAGAGCGGCCTACATTCCATTCCAACCTCAGGCTTCAGCTTACTATTCAAAACCCAAGAAAGTATAATATTAGTATTGGTGACCAAAAAGGCAGGTGTGCTTCTCCCTCCTTGGTTACTCTTAGCCCTGGAGGCAGCAATTGTTTCTTGATTTTTACTTAGTAAACACATCCCTTGGGAGGTAATTACAGAACCAGCACAAATCTTAAAATCACCAAAGAATAACAATTAGTCCTATTTCTAGCAACAGAACCACTGGCTTCAGGATTACAAAAATTTGTTTTGAAATCAGCCTTACTCATTCCCAGTTCACTTTTACAGCAATATTCTCCACATTACTTATTTCATTCTTCACCACACTCTTCTCTCAAATGCACCATTTTACTCTTCTTATATCTTTACTCATGTTACCTTAGCTTGAAATAATGATCCTCTTCTTGCAATCTTTCTCATTCTTCAGGTGTCCACTCAAATGCCACTCTCATGTTCTCCTTCATCATTCCAGGCAAGCCATAATAGTCCTTTGTCTGCATTTTTACAGCTCATCGTTTATGCACTGTTACATAGTCTTTCTACCCTCTATAATTCCAGTCTTATTATTGGGTTTTGTTTTGTTTTGTTTTTTGGCCTCTTACTCTTCTGATATTTGATTGCAAGCCCAAGTTGGGAAATGTGGAATTTGTATTCATTGCCCTACTTAGAGCCCAATTTGTGCCCCAAAGAGTGTAGGCAGGTCATATAAATGATGACTAAATAAATTCTAAGGAATAGACAAGAATCTTTAAAATAACAGATACAGCTACAGTAAGACAAATTACAAATAAATATTTGTTATAAGAATAAGAAGTAAATATACAAAGCCGAGTCAATATGGTTACTGCACTCGAGTATGAAAATTAACATCAACCTCTAGAAAAACAATGGAACACAAGATTACATAGTTCACTGTCGGGAGCCGACCAACAGCTGACCTCTGACACAGTCAGGTTGGATGAGAAGCATCTGCACAGCAGAGGCGACTGTGGCCGGATCTCCTGTCTATCTCTTCCTGTGTGCCTGTCCCTGCCAGCAATAGGTGGTGGGATTTTTGGATACCTGTGTGTTATAACAAAAAATCTGCACGATGCCTCTGATTCTGTACAAAATGACTTGCTGACCACAGAACAGAGACCCCTAGCAACCCTAATGTTGCCTGCTTCCCCCACCTGGGAAGTTAAGGACAAAATTTAACTATGGGCAGACCAACTGCCAGAACGCTGAAGGAAGCTGTTGCTAGGAATGTTTCCTAAGGAGTCACCACTCAAAAGCTTAAGATTTATTAGAGCCACTACCCCCCCCATACCCTGGACAGGAGTATAGAGAAGCAAGGAGTTCTAGTTGAAAATAATAATCTCAATACATGGAAACGAACACAAAACATGCCCCTCTCCAAGATGTATAAAATAAAAAACCTAGGCAAAAAACCAGTTACCTAACCGAGATAAATTTACCCTTAATGGATAATAGTTGATTTCTATATATCTATAAATCAACCCTTGCACCCTTGTAATTTAGACCAATTCCTAGAATCTTAATAGATACCTAGTTACTAATTGGCACCTGAAAGTTTGTGCCCATATAGCTTCGTTGGCTATCTGATTAATGACCCTCTTGGTCAAAATAACCTTTGTTTAATATGGTTGATCTGTGGGACCTCCTGTACTTTTCAGTTATTTCTTTGTTTAACATGATTGATCTGTATAAACTTCTGTGTTTTTAGAAATTATTTTTGTAGTAACTGTTTTTGTTTTAATAATCACACTATGCATTGAATGTTGTAAAACCTCCCCTATAAAAATAAAGATTGATTTTTCTCGGTGAGTCAGTCGGGTCCAAAAAGCCTGGCCATCCTCCGGCACCTCACCAGGTGTCTCGCTTCAGTCACTTTGCCTTGGCCATGCATCCTTCTCGGACCCTGAGACCCCGCCGAGGCTGGACCCCAGCATTCACGTGACTTGATTAGGAAAAAGGGAAAACTGGAAATATTCCAGGACAAACAAGATTGAAACTGAGCCTCAAATTGTCACAGTGTCTTCTAGAATTGAGATGAGCTACCTGTAAGCTATCTGTGACCCAAAAGAAAATACAATGCCCTCCTGAAAAGAAGATATGGAGATGCAATAGTTTTTATACACAACAGCAAGTATTCAATCCAAAATTACTGTTAGGCCAAGAATAAGATCAAATGATGAAGAGGAGAAAAATAGTCCAACAGATGAAACATACAGAAAGAATAGAAGTATTTTCCAAACTGACGAAAGAAATTAATCCATATTCAGAAGGCTCTATATACCTCAGACAGAATGAATACAAACAAAACCACCCTTGGACATATCAGTGAATAGCTACTAAAAAAAAAAAAAAAAAGGCAGGAAGAAAATTTTAAAAGCATCAGGAATATCAGACATAGTCCTTTCAAAGAAGTAAAAGACTGATAAAATAGCTCTTCAAAAAAATGAGGAAAGCCAGAAGACAAGGAAATGACATTATAAAAATATTGAATAATAAAACTCATGATCTAAAATTATATATAAAGTGAAAATATCTTTCAAAATAACATAAAATAAAAAATTACAAATCATGAGAAAATTTATTAGCAGCAAGTATGAAATAAAAGATATACTAAAGGTCCTTTTGGGAGAAGGAAAAAGATCATGAATGGAAATGCAAGGAAATTATTCTAGACAAGTGTAAATAAGAAAAGAAATTACTGGTAAGTGTAACTTTGGAGGTAAATGGAAATATCAATAGTATAAAATATCAACAATATACAATACAAAAACAAATAGTGATAACTTAAAGAAATAGTAACATAATGTGGGATTTAAAATATAGATAAAATTTAAATACTTAATAATATAAAAAAAGTCTACATTCAAGGAAATATGGAATTTATGTCCTTAAGTCCTCACATTTTCTGAGAAATGGAAAAAATGATGATTAAAATTTGGCACTAATAATTTTAAGGATTCATACTGAGATACTTTGAGTAAGCACTAAAAGAAGGGAAAGCTAATTTATAGCTAATAAGCTAATAGATGGGGAAATAAAATCATAATTTAAAAATTATGAAGAAAAAAACTGAAAGGGAAGAAAGGATAGAATGGGCAAACAAAAAACAAAGAGTAGGATGGCAGATTTAAAACTAAAAATACATGGTAAATTATCTGTAAGCTGACTACCTAGTTCACATTTGATTAAAGTAATAAAAGTCACAGTTTAAACATAAATATAGAAAGATGTTAAAATAAAAATTAGAAAATGATATATTAAGCAAATAATCACCAAATTTACCTAATGTTACTTTAATAATATTAGGCAATGTAGGCCTTAAGGCAAAAAGTTTTATAAGAAATAATGAGTGAAAATTATAAATCTGTACCTAAAAACACCGTCTTGATATATAAAGTAAGATGTGACATGAATATAGTCAAGGTGAGAGATTTTTAAAAATTATATTTTATTGATTATGCTATTACAGTTGTCCCAATTTTTACCCCTTTGCTCTCCTCCACCCAGCACCCCGTTACCCCTCAAGCAAGCCCCGCACCATTGTTCATATCCATGGGTCATGAGTATGAGTTCTTTAGTTACTCCGTTTCCTGTACTGTGCGTTACATCCCCATGGCTGTTCTGGAACTACCTATTTATACTTCTTAATCCCCTCACCTCTTCACCCATTCCCCCATATGCCATCCTACCTGGCAACCATCAAATTGCTCTCCATAGCCATGATTCCGTCTCTGCTCTTCTTGTTTGCTTAGTTTGTTTTTTAGATTCAATTGTTGATAAACATGTATTTATTGTCATTTTATTGTTCATAGTTTGAATCTCCTTCTCTTTCTTAAATAAGTCCCTTTAAATTTCATAAAATAATGGCTTGGTGATGGTGAACTCCTTTAGTTTTTTCTTGTCTGGGAAGTTCTTTATCTGCCTTTTTTTTCTAAGTGATAGATTTGCTGAGTAGAGCAACCTTTGCTGTAGGCCCTCGCTTTTCATGACATTGAATATTTCTTGCCAATCCCTTCTAGCCTGAAAAGTTTCTTTTAAGAAATCAGCTGACAGTCTTATGGGAACTCCCCTGTGGGTAACTAACTGCTTTTCTCTTGTTCCTTTTAAGATTCTCTCTTTATCTTTAACCTTTGGTATTTTGGTTATTATGTGTCTTGGACTAGGCCTCTTTGTGTCCATCATGTTTGGGACTTCCTGTGCTTCCTGGATTTCCATGTCTATTTCTTTCAGCAAATTAGAGAATTTTTCTTTCATTATTTTTTCAAAAACATTTTCAATTTCTTGCCGTTTCTCTTCTCCTTCTGGCACCCCTATTATGTGAATGATGGAATGCTTGAAGTTGTCCCAGAGGTTGCTAACACTATCCTCATTTTTTTTTATTCTTTTTTCTTCTTTTTGTTCTGATTTGTTGTTTTGTGCTTCCTTATGTCCCAAATCATTGATTTGATTCTCAGCTTCATCAACTCTACTGTTATTCCCCTGAAAATTCCTCTTTATTTCAATTTGTGTGTCTTTCATTCCTGACTGGATCTTTTTTTATGACATTGAGATCCTCACTAAGTTCCTTGAACATCCTTATAACCAGTGTTTTGAGCTCTGCATCTAATAGATTGCTTATCTTCCTGTTGTTTAGTTCTTTTTCTGGAGTTTTGGTCTGTTCTTTCATTTGGGTCATGTTCCTCACTTGGGCAGCCTCCCTGTGTTTATTTCTGTGTGTTAAGTAGAGCTGCTATGACTTACTGTCTTGGTAGTGTGGCCAATTGTGGTAGGTGTCCTGTAGGGTCCAGTGGCACAGCCTCCTCTATCACTCAAGCTATGTACTCAAGGTGGACCCTTTGTGTGAGCTGAATACACCCTCCTCTTATAGTTGAGCCTTTAATGCTGTTGCCAGGTCAATGTGAGGGATTTATCCAGGCCAGTCAGCTTCAAGGACTGGCAATGACTTCTGGCCAGCAACCTCTGCCCTCCAGAGAGGATCAGCTGTGCAAAGGCAGTGTGGTGGTGCTCCAATGTGGTCTGTAGCTGTCCACTGGGTGCACAGGCTCTAGAGTTTCTGGGTGGTGCAGGCCAAGGTCAGCCCCCACCTGTGTTATGCCCAGTTCCACCCTGCATAAACTGTAAAGCAATCCGAGGTGGCTGCTACTTATTCTGGGCTTGGAGATTCCCAAGAAAAACCAAGCTGTGGATCTTGGCTGGATGTTGCTAGTGCTGGGCCTGGAGCTACTTAGCAAGAGGTATGAGGGCTAGAGGCTCACTGAGACCAGGTGTTGCTTGTTTGATAGGATTTAGGAAGTTGTGAATCATGAGCCAAGAAAAGCCATTCATTGGGAAAAGTTGTGGTTAACAGATTGGGTGGGCCCATGATTTGGGTGGGAAGAAGTCTCGGGGGATCTCCAGGGTGGGGCAAACATGTTGTTAGCCAGGTTGATATAGTCTCGGATATGGCTCCTGCCTGCCAGCTCTGTGGCTCTGTCGGGAGAGGGTTTAGAAAAGGAACAATGGCCTCTGCCCACTTTTCTGTCTGGAAGAAAACTGCCCCCTAGCTCTAACTTTGATGTCAGACACATCTGTTCTTCCCTGTGTGCCACTGGTGCCTTTTAAGCTGCTACCCTGGTGCTGGAGCTCAGAGGGAGTTCATCTGAGTAAGGTCTGAATAAGTCCATATGTGGGTTCTTTAAGGGGGCCTGCTTGGGACTTCAGAAGTTTCTCACACTGACTCAGTCCTTGCAGCCAGAAAATATGGGAACTCATCTTTCTGTCACTATAACCCTGGGCAGTGGGACGTGGTATGGGGCTGGCTTTCCTCGCTCCTGAGTTATCCCTTCCAAATTTTTCAGCCTGGAAGATCTATCTATCCACTGAAGTCAAGGAGTTATTAAAATCCCCTATTATGACTGTATTTCTGCCAATCTCTTCCTTTATGTGCAAAAAGATTTGTTTTACATATTTAGGTGCTCCTACATTGGATTTTTAAATGTTTACTAGGGTTATATCCTTTTGTTGAATTGTTCCTTATGTCATTTTGTAGTGTCTTTTACTATAGCCTTGGTTTTAATATCTATTTTGTTGGGTATAAGTACTGCTACCCAGCTTTTTTTTCTCTTCCATTTACATGAAATATCTTTTTTCAACCCCTTACTTTTAGTCTGTGTGTATCTTTCAATTTGAGATGGGTCTCTTGGAGGCAGCACATATATGGGTCTTGTTTTCTTATCCATTCACCTACCCTCTGTCTTTTTGGTCAGAGCATTTAAGCCACTTACATTTAAGGTGATTATTGATAGATACTTATGTAGTGCCATTTTATTGTTAGACTATTTTCCTATATATTTTTTTTGCTTTCTTTCTCTTTTTCTTCTTTATAAAGCAAATGATTTAACATTTGTTGCAGTACCATTTGGTGTTAACAAACTCCTTTAGCTTTTTCTTGTCTGAAACACTTTATTTCTCCTTTGATTTTAAGTGATAGCCTTGCTAGGTAAAGTAGCCTTTGTAGTAGGTCTTTGCTTTTCATCACCTTGAATATTTCATGCTTTTCCATTCTGGCCTGAAATGTTTTTGTTGAGTAATCAGATGCCAGTTTAATTGTGCTCCCTTGTAAGCAACTCCCTGCTTTTCTCTTGCAGCTTTTAGGACTCCCTCCTTGTCTTTAAGCCTTGCCATTTTAATCATGATGTGCCTCAGTGTAGGCCTCTTTGGGGCTGGCTTGTTTGGGACTCTGAACATCCTGTACTTGTGTGGCTTTTTCCTTCACCAGATTAGGGAAGTTTTCAGTCACAATTTCTTCAAAATGTTTTTAATCCCTTTCTCACTCTCCTTCTGGTATTCCCATTATGTTAACGTTATGCTTCATGTTGTCCAAAATGTTCCTTAAGCTCTTCTCATTTTAAAATTCTTTTTTTCCTTTTACTGCTTTGCTTGAGTGCTTTTTTCTACCTCATCTTCCAAAATACTGATTCTGTCCTCTGCTTCATCTAACCTATTGTTTATTCCTTCCAGGTTGTTATTTATTTCAGATATTGCATTCTTTATTTCTGACTTGTCCTTTTTAATGGTTTCTATGTCTTTTTTTATGGGGTTGATAACTATGAATCTAAACACTCTATCTGATAGATAGATTGCTTCCATTTCATCTAGCTCTTCTGGAAAATTCACTTGTTATTTTATGTGGGATCTGTATCTTTGTCTTCCTATTGTGATTGCTTTGTATTTTCTGCCTTAGCTGTTAAACTAATCAGCCCTTAAACTGATCAGCTGTTAATCTAATCAAACTATGATCAGTAGTCTGGTTTAAGCACCATGGGGTGTGGCAGAGTGTTTCCTGTGGGTGAGGGTATTGCTTCCCCTCAGGCTGATGCCATTCAGAGGGAAGTGCTCTGTCTGAGAGCGGTGAATCCTACAGCATGGGGGATGACTCAGCACAGGGATCCTGGCAGCTGTTCTCCCCAGAGGTACTAACCCCAGACTCTCCTCAATCATCTCTAGTTCACTCCGCCCTCCCTTTGCCTAGGGTAAGCGACTGCAGGAGAAATTTTGTGCTTTGGCCCTACAAGAGGTTCTCCATGTCTACAACTTTCTCTCCCTGGCTGACAGAACCCCGGCACTAGTCACCACCTGTCGTTATCTGGGTCCCTTTTTGGCTCTGGTGCTATAAGCTGGGGAGCCCAGCTTGGGGTTTATACCTCCCACTTCTCAGTGGGAAACCCAGCCACTGAAATATCCCTCCAACACTTCAGCTGCTGCCTGTTGGAGCCCAGCCAGCCTTTTTGCTTCTTCTCTGCAATTCCTACCTGTCATGTTGTGGTAAAGTGTTTTGTTTTGTTTTGTTTTGTTTTGTTTTGTTTTGTGTTTCCTGTCTGTTCATGGTTATAAGGCTTCTCTTCTGCTAGTGTTCAGTTGGCTATGCTGGATGATTTCTCTACAATTTAGGTGTAATTCCCGATTGGTCCTAGGAGGAGGTTAGTGTAGCTTCCACTTATTCCTCCCTGATCTTGGATCCACCTCCTGAATTTTTATCCACCACACATAGGATTTGGTACCAGCCCCTTCTGCATTTCCACCCCTCCTACCACTCTGGATGGATGTGGTGTCTTTAATTCCATAATTGTCAGACTTCTATTCAACTCAATTTCTGATGGTTTTGAATGATGGTTGTTCAATATTTGTAATTTTTATGTGGTTGTGCAAGGAGGTGAGCTGTGTTTACCTATGAATGTGAGAGATATAAAACTTTCAATAACTGATAGAATAAGCAGACAAAATCAGTACAAATAGAAGTTGAACTACATAATTAATAAATGTGATCTTAATGTCTCAAAGTATTAAAAATAATAGAGCTTAAGTTCACTATAAAATATACTACATAGTATACTTATAAACATAATGTAAAAATCTCAAATGTTTGCATACTAACCAGAAATAGCTCATGGGTCAATTAATAAATTACAATGTAAATTACAAAATATTTTGAATGGCATACAAAAAATGTGACATCTTAAAACTCATAGTATGCATCTATAACTAACATAAAGCAAAAACTTTTGGCTTTATAAGCATGAGCTAGAAACAAAAAAAAAAGGTCATATAGCATGATTTAAGTTTTCATCTTAGAACATTAGGAAAATAACATTAACCACAAAGAAAACATTAAGGAATAAAGTCAAGAGTATAAAATAATGCATAAAAACCAAAAGTACATTAACAAATATTAAAAGCCAAGAGTTGGTTTCTGAAAAAAATTAATGAAATGGATAAACCTTTTCAAGAAAATAAAAAAGTAGAAATTGCCAGTATTAGGAAGAAGAATGGGGTGTCATTATTAATACAATTATTAGAAAGATAATAAAAGAATGTTAAGAACAATTTTTGAGCAATAATTTTGTAAATAAAATAAAATGAACAA
This sequence comes from Tonatia bakeri, assembly GCA_004024845.1. NCBI lineage: Eukaryota > Metazoa > Chordata > Mammalia > Chiroptera > Phyllostomidae > Tonatia > Tonatia bakeri. Next base: position 187,551 of record PVIA01001034.1, read on the forward strand.
ACTCCCAAGATCATAATTTACCAGAACACAAGAAATGAGGGGACACCTAAATAGTATTACTTTTCATTTTTTAAAATTAGTTTGTCATTTTTAAACAGCTCACAAAATACTTCCTGGGCACAAATTGCTTGTAAAGTAAAATTGTCCAAACAGTTCTAAAAGGAAGAATATCACAGGAGGAGCAAATAAAGGTAAAATAAATTATTTTTTTCTTAATTGATCTAAAAGATAACTATTTTTTAAACATATGATAAAAAATACTGAGTAATTATAATATATGGCTAAGTAAAATGTAAGACAAAAATGTCATCAGACATAGGAGGTAGAACTTGGGAATCCTTTGTTATAAGGTACCTTCATTACATGTGAAGTGGTGTACTGTTATTTAGAAGGACTTTGATTAACTTGAAATGGATATTACAAATGCCAGGCAACAATTAAATAATTTAAAAGAAGTATAATAGATTTGCTAAGAAAGGAAATAAATACAATCATATAAAATAATAAATTAACCAAAGAATAAAAAAGGGGAAAAAAGAAACAAAAAATAATTGCAATCAATAGGAAATAGGTTTCAATTCAAATATATCAATAATCACTTAAAATGGGAATAGCCAAAATACACTCAGGAAGATTGAACATCAGAGTGAATGAAAACAAAGACTACACAACTACATGTTGTCTACAAATTAACATTTTACATATAAAGACTCAGGTTAAAAATAAGTATGATATGCAATCTCTAATCAAATTAAAGAAATACTACAAAAAATCTAAAAGACCAATATTCTTCAGGAACACAAATGCAAAAAAAAAGTCTTATCAAAGTATTAGCAACTTGAACTAAGCAATATATAAAAATGATAACATACTAAATGTTTTCCCCTCAGAAATGCAAGTTTGGTTAATGGTTAGACATTTAATCAATGGCTTTTATAACATAAACTGAATGAGAAAAGATTACCATTTAAGTAGAAATACAAAATTCAACACCAGTTTCTGATAAAAACTCTCCACAAACTAGGAATAGAAGGCAATTTCTTTAACTTGAAGAAGGGCATCTATAGGGTAAGTGGAGGCAGTCTGGCTTCCTCGCCCAGGTGTCTGGGTAACTAAGGGCAGCCATGTTCCCACAGCCTTGGAGGGGCCTGATAACCAGTGTTCTCATGGCCTAGAGGCTGGATCCAATAAACGGTTCCCATAACGTGAAATAGGCCCACATGAGCAGAATTATGTTGTTATGTAATAGTCTGGCAGTTTTCCAGTTTTGTCCTCCTCTAGTACTTAAACAGGTAGGGACTCCCTGCTGGGGGTGATGATGAAGAGACATACAAGGAGACAGGTGTTATGACAGATGCCATGCTGGGGAGCAAGGGCCAGGACCTGTGCCATGCAGAGACATACATACAAACACGCAGCTTGCAGTGTCCATGGCTCCCCCACCCGTGAATAAAGGCATGCCAGACATCCCACAGGCTCCGTGAATATTTTTCCATCTTCACCACCACCATGAACCTGACCAGCCTTCAACTGTCGCAACACAGCATCCATCCAATGGAAAGAGAATGTAACTTCATACTTAATGGTAAAAGAGAAACCAACAAAATTACATCAGTAATAAAAGGTTTAAAAAAATCTTTCTTTGGTTCCTATTTATGAATTTTCGATAATTAACTTCTGTTTCAGGTAAGATCAAGTAAGTGCTTTATTCACTTCACTGGGAATATAAACAAGCACAATCGTCCAGGAAATCAGCTGGGCAGCATGTTAAATCATCATACCCTTTAACCTAGAATTTTCACTTTTAAGAATCTACTAGAGAATCTTATCAAAGATACATGTAAATATTTATGTATAAGAAAGTTCACTGAATGATTCATTAGTATGAATAGAAACATATGTTAGACTTAAACTTTAAAACTATGGTAATTAAGATTCCTTAACTTTCCTATTGGAGCTACCAGTTTACCTCCAGAACTAGTTAGGCACTCAGTTGTTCTCTCCCCCTTCCCCCCACCCCCACACAAAGGCAATCTTTCAAATCTTTTGCTGCCAGTCTTTAAACTGACAGAGAAAGAAGTTTCCTAAGGATGGCAAAAAGCCTGGCCTAGGAAGGCTCTTAGCTCACAGTCAGATGAATAGAAAAGACAAAAAAATAATAATTATGTTCCTCAAAGAGTTTCAAAGAGGACAATCTTCCATGAAACTGCCCTATCTTGGAGCCTGATCAAAGTTGTGACACATGGTAACCAGAAGCTAACCAGTTAGACTTTTCTCTTAAGATTTGGGTCCTTTTCTCTATATATACTCTTGGGATCTTCCATCCCTCCTCCTTAGATTCTAGGCACTATCTCAACAGAGTGGATATATTTTGAACTAGTGTTCTTTCTTTCCATCATCTTGGGTTGTCTACAGTGCTGCAATGTCTATGAACTAAAAATAACTCAAATGTCATAGTAGCAAGCAGTACACATCTGCATGTGTTACACACATACACACACAGGCACAAATTTGACAGCATTGCTTATTGCCTGCTGGGAGGTACAGGTTCAAAGGGCCCAGAGAAGATCCTCTGATGAGTTAGGATTTTTGTTGTGATTTCACCCTACGGTAACAATAATAAATAAATAACAGTAACCAAAATTGCCATTAAGGACAGCTTGGTCAAACATGTTATGGCATAATTATACAATGGACTATTTTTTTATTCAACAGTTGTGCTTACCACCAAAGACTCTGAGAAAATTTCTCCATTATGTTAGAATGTACTAAAAAATATTTGTTGAATTAATTTGTATTTTATATATCTTACAATATTGGTGTTATGGGGGGAATCTGGCAAGATTGCTGTGGAGTGAGGAGGGAACCCGAAGTGGCACAGGAGAGGCCGCCTTCCCCTGAGAAGGGAGTGGTAGGGAAGTGCCGATGTGGTGCGATGGAAGCCCCAGCCAGCATGTGATAGATTTGCAAGCCCCTGGGCACACGGTAGTTTGCATGATGCTTTTACCCTGGGTAAAGGTAACAAGCTAGCCAGCTTGTGACACAGTGGTAGGAAGCTTGCACAGAGTATGCATGGGCTGGAGAGGTCACAGCAACACTGTGCCAGTTTGTCATGGTGGTCAGGGGGAGGTGCAGACCTACCAGTCTAGCTAGGATTGGCTAGAAAAGCTGGATGTTTGTGGAGCACATAGGATTTGGGGCTCAGATTTTTAAATAGAGGGCAGGTGGAACCTCAGACCCTTTGGTTTCCCCTTGGTCAGGGACCCAAGTGTTCTCAGACCAGCAGGCCCTGAAGACCATGTGGTCTGGCAGTGACACTGGGCCCCTCCCAGTGTGAGAAGCTGTGACTGTGTGGGCAACTGGCACCTCGCTGCGTGGTGGTCCTGCTTGGTCAGGTGCATAGATGCATTGGCTGACCAATGGCCAATGAGACAGGGCAAAGGTGCTGGGCAGGTGGGCAGGAGCAGAGAAAAGGGCATCGTGCAACAAATAGGACTTCAATGAGCACACCAAGTCCAGATAGACCCCTGAATACAGATAGCAACTGGGATCCTCTAAAACAGCCTGGATGATCATGCTGCAGCTGCCTGTTTTTCCCAAAGACTGGTATTTTAAATGGCAGAAGGAATTCCAGGCATGGCTTTAAACTAACCTGGCAAAAGGTTGTGGGGTTACATATCTTTGGGTGTTTTAGAGGGAATGGGCTCTAAAGCAGGAGACTGTCCTCCTTGCAAAATTGTGTAACGTTTGAATAAATAACCCTTTTCCTTCCTCACCAAACCTCTGCCTCCAGAGCTGCCTGTTGGGCGGGCAGCAGCAGAGCCCTGCGTTCTGGTCAGTGCCGCTGCTATTGTCTTATATGTATAATTTACATGATGCTTTTTCTATTTACCACCGTGAACATGTCTCTAAACTTTCTTTGAAAACATGACTGCTAAGTGACTACATAAAATTCCATTATGTGTCAGTAAATGAATTAGGATTAACTGTAATAAAATACATTGTGCTGGTCCCAGGATAAAAATATAAATAGTATATTTCCCAGATTTATTTCATGGTACTATATTGATAAATATCATCAGAGGAATTTTCTCTTAAGATTTACACATCCTTTGCCTTGGCCAGTGTGGTTCAGTTGGTTGGAACTTTGTCTCATAACTGAAAGGTTACAGGTTCAATTCCTGGTCAGGGCACATGCCTAGGTTGTGGGTTTGATCCCCACTCTGGACATGGGCATGTGGGACCCCAGTCTGGACGCATAAAATCCCCAGAGGGCACCTGCAGGAGGCAACCGATCAATGCTTCTCTCACACTGATGTTTCTCTCTCTCCCTTCCTCTCTGCTTTCTTCTCTTTGTAAAAGAAATGAAAAAAAAAAAAATGTCCTCAAGTGAGGATTTAAAAAAAAGAGGAGAGATTTACACATCCATCTCAAAAACCAAACAAGAAAACAGTGGTCTACTGAAAAGCAAGTTCCTAATTCTTGAAGACTACCAAGGAAGACTGCATTGTATCTTCCATGGAATGACTATATTAGTATAGAATTAATTAGTTTTATTGGTACGTGTAGTTAAGTATAATTTTATAATTTAGTTGATTAAATTGTAATCAAATTATTATTATATAGAATTATAGGATAAAATAATACATTTTTACCATATAATTTATTTTATTTTATACATATATTTTACATTACATTTTAGTCCTCTTACGCACCCTCCCACCAGCAATCACCACACTGTCATCCACGTCTAAGTCCTTTTCCATTTTGCTCAATCCCTCCATTTTTCCTATAAAAAAGAGAGTACAATAAAATGCATTAACACAAGATAAACAATATCAACATTTTTCTGAATAAAAAAATAATAAATGATGCTCTTTCATACTGAGCATATCATTTGAAATTTATAATACATTAATACATGGTCATGACAGGCATTAATCCATTTTTGGAAATAAAATATGGAGATCAGAAAATTTAAGTGACTTACACAAAGTCACACTGATAATTAGAACTTATAGCTCAATTCTTCTGACAATAAATTCAGTCAATGAATGTGCTACATATTGTAGTCTGCCATGTACTGTTCTGTAATAAATAGAAAACATCTGTAATGGTTTTTCATAAAAAGCATAAGACATTTCTTGACTCCATCTAACCAGAACCTGTATATCAATATAAAGACATATTATGGTGTTGTGCTGGTTCTTATTTTTACCAGGTTTGTCTGTCTGACACTCAGACACACTGAAGTCCTAGGAGGAAAACCTCTAGTATGTCAACTACTAGACTTTGAGGAGTGTTATAAGTTCTTGCTTTGCAGAACTGGAGAAAGAGTTTAACAGAACTGCTGCACCTTATTCTAAATGCCAGAGTAAAGAACCACTAGATGGACAGTTGGACAATAAGCAACAGCACTGCAAAATGGTTCTCTAGCTTCAGGAGATTTAAGAACCACCATAGAGAGTTTTAAAGTGCAGTTTGACCCAATCAGAAACTCTTGAGTTGGGGTTTAGAATCTGCATTTTAACAAAATTCTTAAGGTGGATTTAATGCAAATACAGTTAGAAATAATTCTCTGCAGCCATGTTTTTTTTAAATATAAAATGTTTGACATTAACAGTGAAAAAATTTCAGAGTCCAAATATTCCACCACAAATGTCAACTGTCATACAATTGTGTTCCTTTAAACACGAACACCTCTGCCTAGCAGTTATCCATCACTCACTCCAAGGAGAACATTAGCTATTAAATAGAAGAAAGCATCAACTTAGAATTCAGACATCAGCTTCTGACAAGCTATGTGACCTTTGTGAGGTCAGAGTCGCTCAAGAAACCAGACAGATGCAGTGAGCTAAGAAGAGCAGGGTTTATTAGCAGGGAATAAGAGGGAAAGTGGAGCCAACTGAGGGAGGTTAAGAGGAAAGTAGGGCCAATCAAGGGAGGTTGGGGAGCCAACTATGGGAGGTTGGGACTTATGGGGGAAAGTGGAGCCAAGCAAGGGGGGTTAGGGAGCCAACCAAGTAAGGTTGGGACTCGCTTGGTTGGTCTTAGATCAGGGTTTTCAAGCGCAAAACCCTGCGGTGGGGTATGAGAGTCTGACGGGCTAGAGGTGGTTGCTGGGTGAAAGCTGCATCCTGTTAGGCTGGATAAGCCGACTCCAGACCCTAATCTTCCTGGGTAGGGTCTGCAGGCAGCTTCCCATGGTGCCATTTTCTCACCTGGTGATTTTCATTCCTCCTAGGTCTGCCTAGATCTAACAACCTTGATATCTTCAATATACTGTAGAGAAAATCCACCTGGACCATGGTACACAATGGTTACAGCAATGAAATGGGATAATAGAGGCAAGAGAACATTGGAAACAAATTCCCACAATAAAAGGGTATTATATTAGTTCTTAAACTCTGCTTTGTCATAGAACCTGGGAAATGTTTCAAAATTTCTGATGTCCAGACACTAATAACTTTTTAAAACTCCCCAGGCAATTTCCATGTGCAGTCATGTTCAAGAGCAGTGGAGTTACCAATCCTTGAATTTGTACCATCCTTAAATGGCTCAATCTCTTTAGAATTTACCAAGCATTTATAAATCACTGCTGTAAAATCAGTTCTCTAGGATCAGCTCCACTTTCACCATAAATCAACGTTTTATCATGGGCATGAGCAGAGCTGTCAAATGGTTGTTTTCGGACAGTCTTTCAACATAGCTTCTTTTAGGTACTTAACTGGCTGGGATCAAGGAAATTGGCAACCAAGACAGGGGAGTCTCAGGGAAACAGCTGCCATACTGTACCTTGCCACAGGGGAAAAGATCAACCCTTCATTTCTGGGAATGCTTAGTCACAAACCACATGTCATCAGCCTTACTAACTGCCTAGTTCCATTTCCCTTCAGGTGAGACTGAGTCACATTTCTAGAGTGATGACAGCAATAGAAGATGGTGGAAAGAAGAAATGTGTTACCAACATGGGTATAAGCATAGCTTATCTCACTTAATTTATTCAATACACATGCCTCTGGGTACAGTTAGTTCAGAAAACCATTAAATTATTCCGGCGCCAGTCTAGATAAGGTCTTTTACCTCATAAAATATTAATTTAGGTTTAAAGGAGGCAATGGTTTGTTTTTGATAGAGATCAGCACCTGTCCCCAACTCTATCTCGAAATTAAAGAGAAGCATGGTACAACAGAGGAGCACGTTGAACCAAAATGACCTGGCACAGACTTTATTTATCATTCTCAGCCTTCTGATAATTTCAAAGATATTTGGACTTGCAACATGGCTCCAATCTCCTTCAGACTTATCTGTACCGGAGCATCAGTCTTACAATTCACACCCTCCATTATGTGGTGGCTTGAAACCATCTCCAACAGCAATGCACCATTACCACCGCCCTTAATCCTCATTGCAACGTCACAACATAGCAGCATTCTTTTCCGTACTTTCTTAAAATTTAATTCTATGGTGAGAATGTGAAGAGCTGTATTTGAGATTAGCTTTAATCTAGTTACATAACTGTTGGTAGTTAACACATTCCTTCTGAGTCTCATTTTCCTCATCTACAAAATAGAGCTAGTAATTCTGAATCACTGATGTATTGGGAGTTTTCAGTGTCATGTTAAAGTGAAGAAGACATTTTCTAAATTATAGAACTGTTACAAGTAAGATTCTTATTATCCAGAAAACCCTGAAGAGGCCCAGTATGTCAGGATCGAAAACAAAATGTCTCCTTATATGTGGAAATCTGTAGCCCCCCTTTTGTGCAAGGAGAGGGTAGTATGATGTAATACACTACTGTGGACTAAAAAGGGGTTCTACAGAAAGTAACCTTTCAGTGTGACACATTTCTAACTGATCAGGCTCATGATAGGTAGTCACACTCCAGACACAGAACTTTGTTAGTAGAAGGTTTATCTCTGCCTTCACCAAGCCCTGTTCATTGCTTTGATGCCAGTTAACACACCTTTGAATAAGTGTAACCACTCTCAGAAAAGCACATAATCTTGTTAACTATCCTGTAATCCAATTTTTACTATGCTTTCTATCACCTTCCTATAACCTTCCTTATATTTTTTACTAATTTAATTTGATTTTTTCCTAAATTTTTATTGATTGATTAGAGTAAAGGAGAGGAAGGGGAGAGAGAGAAACATCAATTTGTTATTCCATCTATCTATGCTTTTACTAGTTGACTCTTGTATGTGCCCTGGCTGGGGATCAAACTACAACCTTGGCAGATCAGGATAATGCCCTAACCAACTGAGTTGCTTGGCCAGGGCTCTTCCTTATTTTTTTTTTTTTTAATTATTGTTCAAATACAGTTGCCTCCATTTCCCCCACCGGTTTCCCACACCCCACTCATCCCCACCTCCCACCCTCAATCCTTCCCCCCTTTGGCTTTGTCCATGTGTCCTTTATACATGCTCCTTGACTTGACCCTTCCCTTTTTACCCCCTTATTCCCACCCCTTTGGTTACTGTCAATTTGTTCTTTATTTCAAAGTCTCTGGTTATATTTTGTGGCTCTTTCTTAATTTTAAATGCATAAAAGAAACTGAAAAACTGTCATTCTCCAGAGTATTTGAAGTCTTGCTTCCCACCAATTATCACAAGTTTGGACTCAAATTCATAAAAATCCTCTACAGATTTGGATATTTCTTATGTCAACATTTACTTGGCAGAGTTGGCAGAATTCCAAAGAAGCCCACTCAGGACCACCCTATGAATCTGGAATTGGTGTGAGGTACAAGCAATGGCCCATTGTGCCCCACCCTGCATTAGGTGAACTCAGGCAATTTTTCTCTCAGAATCCCAGACGTTCTTCCTTTAAGTAGGAAATTCTGACTTAATTTGGGCTATTTTTAGAAAATAGTTGAGGCGGATAAGGGTTGAGATTATCCAAGAAGAGGAGAAGAAAAATAAGTGGCTGCTTTTAATTTCAGCTTTTTAATTGGATTACTTACTGAGAGTGTTGTGGAGGCTCGGTTCTTGGCAAATCAGTAAAGAGTTACAGATCAGCAAGGCTATTAGTATGCAAGCAAAATTTATTAGTGATAGGTTCTCATGGAAGAAAACTGGCCTAGCCAAGGCGGGTGAGGAAGGCAAAGGCACTCAGTCTCTTGGTCCTGAGGACTAACATAATTTGTGGGGTGAGGGGATGGGATTATATATTGATTTAGTGGGAGAAAGTGCTGCATAGTCTTCTAAGGGAGCACATGACTTCCTAAGCATACATATAGGTGGAGGTGTTAACTCAGATTTTTATTTTGCTCCAGACCACCTCTTGTTACCACATTAAAAATAGATATGTGGCCTGAGGTCATTAATCAAAGTTATTTATGAGCGTTTTCTGTAAGTACTATGGACCCTCTTCTATTCTTCCTCCTAAACTTCTACCTAACAAGAGTCTGAAAAACAAACAAAGAAACAAAATACTTTGCTGGTTAAATGAGAGACTGAACTTTCTTTAGTTCCAACAAAACAACAACAAAAAAAAAAACCACCAAAAAAGGACACTTGCTTCCCTACCACTCATAGTGAAGGGGAAACAATAGTTGATGCAGATCCCAGACTCTGGAGGTGGTGAAGATGTACACAGCAAAACTTTCAGTGAGGTAATGCAGCCATCCTAGAGAAGCCTGCCAGAGCCCCAGGAAGAAGGATGGGGCGCCCCAAATGGATTCATCCCGAAAGAGAGGTCTGTGCCCTGGAAAGTACTGTGGCTCCTCTGGCATCTGAGAAGCTCTTGTGGTCCCTTGCTCAGGTATTCTTGTATGACTACGAATCTTTGTGAGGTTGCCTGAAGAAAAAATCAGGGGTGTCCAACCTTTTGGCATCTCTGCACCACACTGGAAGAAGAAGAGTTGTCTTGGGCCACATATTAAATGCATTGTGACATATAATCACAAAAATATCTCATAATGCTTTAAGTAAATTCACAAGTGTGTGTTGAGTAACATTCGCAGCCATCCTGGGCTGCATGCAGCCCCCTGGCTGCAGGTTAGGCACCCCCAAAAGGTGCAAAGTGGTCCTGTAACCACCGCATTTGGCTCCTCTGGAGACGTGCATGTAAAACGCTGGTTTTCCCTACAAGTTTGTTCAGATTCTACAGGTCTCAGAGGAAAAACTAAAATGAACAAAAGAAATCATGCCTCTTAGGCTAACAAGCCTCAGGACAGTGCACCTCCCATTCATGCTCAGATGGCAGAGATGAGGCTCCTTTGATACTTCTAAAAAACCTTTTGCAAGCACTATCAGAAAAAGTTAGCAATAAAGTTATGCTGAATAACTGGGAAGTGTATTTAATTGGCCTCTTGAAGCCTCAAAAAGAGGATTTAGATAAATGGATTAATTTATGATGGCATCTAGGTGTCAATCCAACTCTTTGAGGCATTAAAAATGGCTGTCCTTGTTTTCAAAGGGGAAGGTCATTTGGTACTTGACTTGTCAAAGATGTATAATTGTAAATGCCTCCAAAACAAAATTTAGATACAACCAATCATTTATAAACTGGTGAGTTTTTCTCATGGCTAGAAGTTCGTTGTATCTCTCCGTGTATCTTTATCTATATATCCTGTAAATGTGGAATAGTTTTCTACTTCCAGATGATATTGTTAAAATTAATTCAAAGGTAACACTTGTAAAGATTGTGCATTCTAAAATTCTCAGAAATATAGAAACTAACTCAAATGTGTATCAAGTTCATGTGATCTCAGGTTAATCCTTAGTAAGTATAAGCTAGTTTGTGTTCGTGGATTTAAATAAAAACAGACACGCCGTTATTTTATTTGGGTTTACAAAAAAATCTTTAATTACTGAGCATAGGTTTACTTACTTTGGGCTTGTGAAATGTATTTGTCAGTAAAAGAACTTATGTTTATAAAAGGTTATAAAATGTCTTCATAGATCTTTCAAGTTAAAGAATGCTAATTGCTTGCTACTTAAGTTTCATTGATAATTAAAGTTTTAAGAGTTAAAATTTTAATATAACTGGGAATTACTTGTGTTGTCCCAGAAGGGCCCCTGTAACATCTCAAAAGATTTGTCTTTTGTACTAATTTGCATGAGAAGCGTTGTAAAATGAGCGATGAAAAACTTCTAGGGCATTTGCATGGATAAACAATGGTGGTAAATCAAACAAATAGCCAGGCTACGGGAAACCCAAGACAGCCCCTTGGTTCTTTCAGCCTCCCTGACAAACCCCATTTTTAAAAAAAAATTTACATTCCCTCATGAATCATAGTGTATTTAAACTGGGCTTAGGTTAGATGAAGACATTTATAAGCTGGTATTATTGAAAGGAGATATCTTACACTATTGCCAAAGTTAGATAAAGTCACTTCAAGAAAATGCCAAATTGGTTACCCTCTCTTTCACACTAAGCTCCCAAGAGACAAAGACTTTAAAGATCACTGACTGACTGCCACTGCTTTTCCTTATTGGAAATGACATCAAATGAAGACACTCTTCAACTTCGTTGGAAGGGACTGTATCTGGCACCTAACTATGAATGCACATCTACCTGTCTCTGACACTTGCCTGCACCTAAAACAGACATAAGAGTCTCCTATATTATAGGAGACTTTAGGACCTATAGGATGAGAACCACTGACATCAGAGGCAGGCAGCTATCCCAAGAAATCAAAAAGGCCTATATATATACCTACGAATTGATGTTGAACTTAGAAAGCAATTGTTTATTGCTGTCCTTGTCTACTAATGATACTAGTCATAATAATGTTACACTTTTTTTTTATATAATCCTGTTAGCAGTAGAAAAATGGCACCAGCCACTGGCGATCAGTTAGGCCAGACCTCAGTTCAGCAACCTCAGTACTTGAGTTTGACTTGAAAAGTTCAGAGACAAGAAACTCAAACTATAAGGGAAAGCTCATTGATAAAGTTACAGAGGTAGTAGAAGGGCCCATGGAGCTTAGGAGAAAGAGGGAGAGAGGTACGTGCCTAGAGGGACAGAAGAGGGAGGAGAGGCGCAGATGTGCTCTGGAAAAGAGAGAGTATGCACTGGGTTCTCAGTCCTGGGGGCCATCTGGGGCCTCAGAGTATCTCAAGAGAACATTCACCAGTTTTCCAGGTCTGCTCCTTTGTGGTCTCCACTGATTGGTCAGGGCCAGGGGATTGTTAATCAGTGCAGCTGGCCCCGACATCAGCCATGGTATCACTCAGTCTGATTTTGCTGCTTCTCTGGGTAAGGAGCTGAAACACAGCTGAAGCCTAGATGTCATCTTCCTAGAGTTGATGCTTAAGGGAGTGGTCATTCAAGGGCTGATAGTTTCAACCATTACTAGGCACCCAGGGCCCTGGTAACCCTTTGTACCTGGCCTTTCATTTCTACTACAGCCCAACTACTTCTAATTACTGAACATGTGTAAAATAACTTTTAGTAATCTTTTCATAGCTTATGTAAATGTTATATTAGATGCAAAATACAGAAAATGTGACAGATGGCAAAACTTGGATCATGATAGTTCACAGAATAGAAATGATTGCGAGGGTTTTCTGCAATGAAGACCAAAAGATATGACTGCCTTCCACTTACCCTTGCTTTCCCTTTTTGGGAAAGTTTGGCCTCAACTTGATGAAGAAAGATCTGATCAAATTGCTGGGGAAGAGTATGGAGGAGTGATAGGAGGAGGTTGCCTGAGGCAATGGTAAATATTCTAGGACAGGATTGGCTGAATGTGTCCAGAGTGCATGGAATTATGGGCTAGAGGATTTGAAATAAAAGAAGGGCTCTCAGGATCTAGGGTTCTAGGGTTCTAGAGCTCTAGGGCTCTAGGGCAGGGGTGTCAAACTCATTTTCACCGGAGGCCACATCAGCTGAGAAGTTGTTTTCAAAGGGCCGAATGCAATTTTAGGATTGTATAAATGTAACTCCTCCTTAACTAGGGGCAAGGAGCTCAGTGCTGCTGCTGGGTAAAAACAAGGTGCTGTGCCGGATAAAACAAGGTGAAGGGCCGGATTCAGTCTGTGGGCCTTGTGTTTGCTACCTGTGCTCTAGGGCTTTTGGGCTGGCTCATCGGCTCGCTCTCTACTTCCTCAAGGATGCTTGGATGATCATGCTGCAGCTGCCTGCATTTCCCAACAGAGGGTACCTTGGATGAGAAGAAACTCAAGGTGCAGCCTAGACTAAGGCTGGCCCGGCAGAGGGTGGCAGGGTTATTCTTCTTTGGGTGTTCTAGATGGGACTAGCTCTGAGGAAAAAGCCTGCCACTCTTCCAAAATTGTGTAGCTTTTGTATCTTACGTTGTTTTAGTTGGTAAACTAACCCTATAGAAATAAGATAATTAAAACTAACAAGGGGAATGGTATGAGAACTCAGGTGTGGAAGAGTTTAACCTTAACTGATAGGCTTAAGTGATTAAAGCTATAAATAGTTAAAGAATTTAGCAGTAATTGATAGGCTTAAGTGATTAATGCATGTGGAAAGCTGTTATTCTAAAATTGTGAAGCCTTTGAATAAAGACTCCTTTCCTTTATCACCAAACTTTTGCCTCTGTAATTTTTCCTAGAGAAGTGGTAGCAAACACAAGGACTGTGGGCCGAATCCAGCCCTCCACCTTGTTTCATCCAGCCTGGCACCTTGTTTCTAGGCAGCAGTGCCAAGCTCCTTTCCCCTTGTTAAAGAGTAGTTACATTCATACAGTCCTAAAATTACATTCAGCCCTTTGAAGATAACCTCAAAGCTGATGTGCCCCCTGATGAAAATGAGTCTGACACCCCTGGCCTAGAGGTTGGCAGTGGGCAGCAGGACCCCACCTGTTCGGTAACAAACTCTTAACAATGGCTATGTCATTGTCCCACCCCCTGTGGTCCACCATTTCAACAAGATGATGTTGGTAATGAGAATTCCTAGGAATGAGCCTTCCTAGCACTGTGAAACCTCACTATTTGACCAAAGTTGGTCATCAATGTATCCTTCTGATTGATTTGTGGCCAAAAGTGAGAATGTGGGTAAAAAAGGGATTCTACTGAAATTAACCTTACAGAGTGATCTGATCATAAATTTGTAACTGGCCACATCATGGTGGGTAGACATATGACTTTTTTTAGTAAAAGATTTTATCTTTGCCTTAAGCAAGCCCTGTCCATTGTTTTTGAGCATGTAGGTTAACACACCTTTGAAATAATTGTAACCAGCCTCAAGAGAGCACATAATCTTATTAACTATCCTATAATCTAATCCCTGCCTTGCTTTTTCCCACCTTCATATAATCTTCCTTGTGGTCTCTTCTTCATTTCAAATGCATAAAAGAAACTTCAAAACTGTGATTCTCCAGCACATTTTGGTCTTGATTCTTGGCCATTATCATCAGTTTTTGCTCACATAAAATTGTATAAAAATTCTCTACAGGTTGGACATTTCTTGCATTGACACCACAAGTATACAAGACCACTGATTACCATCCGAATATTTGTAGCTTTTTCTCATTATTGCTATTAGTAATATAAGTTCCCTGGAATACTATTTTCTCATCTGAAAATAGGCTTGAGAGGAATATGACTTCAATGTCCCCATGATCTGCTGACTAATAAGTGGCAATGGGTCCACACTCATTGGGTCACACTCTACCTTTGTTCATATCTGCCTACAAGAAAAGAAAATGCATTCTGGTCTCCCAAGTATTGACCTCTTTTCATCTCATTTGTTACTTCTGCGTCTTACTTCCTTATTTCTTTAGAAGAGTTGAAATGAGTAGAAGATGTCACAGCTTTGCTCATGATGGTTATTCTCGGGAAAGAAAGAGAAAAGTGAACATCAATGCCCTGGAGGCAATGCAGGCAAGGTACAGAACTGTCTCCCAAAGATGCCAAACAGGAAAGTTTATATCTCCTTGCATGCCCACAGCCAGGGTAGAGTGGGAGATAAGGAAAACAAAAACAAAAGATGAAACACAGGAAATAACAACATTTAGAAAATCATATACACACAGATGGCTGTTGGGTGGTTCCCAGCCATCCTGGTGTAAAACAATATCAAATAATTAAGTTGACAAATGCAGTGGAAGAATCACCCAGAGCCAATGTAGGATGGGTTTCTGAAGTTTAAGATAAAGCATCCTGGAGTCTTGAATGAAAGGATGTGTGTTCTTTCTTTCTTTCTTGATGCCTTAAATTAATCAACTCCTACATTCCCCCCTTTCTCTCTCTTGATTTGCTGGACTACTTTGGGAATACCAATCTTTCTCTGGGTTTTAAGTACAGAGGTGAAATTTTCACAGTAATTTTAGAGAATGACATGGCTAGGGAGAGCTATGGAATGTTGTTTAGAAAATGAAATTAATTTTCAAAAAAGCTGGCTCATCTATTCTGCCTTAGTTTTTCCTTTCACTTATTTACATTTGTCCCTATAACTGGCATGCTTTGTACTTACCAAAAGTGGGGATTGTGAATGAAAAGGGGGTTCTTCAGAAACTGGAGGCAATGTCTTAACCATTCTTCAAGACCTAACTTGTATTAAGTTTGATGAGAAGCTTTCACTTTCCCTCTCACCTGAAAGCTACTCATAACTTTGTAATTCCATGGCTTTTGTGTATATTTTCTTCTATAGAAATTATAAGGCATTTAATATTGTATGGTTAATCTTTTCCTCTAACTGGACCCGAGGGCAAGGACTATCTGATTCATCTTTGATTTCCCCATAGCAAGTAACACAGTTCTTAATACATTAGGGGCAGACAATATGCACTAATAAAATAAACAAATGAGTAGATGAGTCGGTTGGCCTCTTCCCTTTTCTTCCAGACACTGCAGGTGTAACTACTGCTTTCTCGAGCACTTTAAGAACCTGCTACTGCCATGTACTATTCTTGTGGCTTGCCCCGTGTGAATTTTTCTGGCCTTTGTCATGTAGGTCATCTCATTTTTTGGCTGGAGAGTGATCAGAAGTAGGTGTTGGAAGTCAGCTCCACCACTGAGTCACAGTGCCTCTGGGTGCTCTGGCTCCACCCCCTATGGTAGGTCTCTCTGCAGCATTCTTGCCAGGTGAGTTTTCTCATTAGCTTTCCCTTATAAGGTGCCAGAGGGGGTTGTTGGTCAGCATCGGGGGCCACAGGTGGGGAAACAGTGGCCTAGGTACTTTGCCTAAGGCTATTGAGTGGGCTGAAGCCTTACAGTTAACATCTGGTGAGAATGTCGTGACTCAGTGCCCTATTCTCTACCCCAGGTTTCTTCACCCATCAGCTGTCTTCATTCTGCCAGGTGTAGACTTTGAGAACCTGAAATAGACTGATGTGATTATATGACTGAGCTACTGGCTACATTCTGCATTGGTGCAGGAATGCATGGTCTTAAGTGATTCTGTCATTAAATGACTAGGACATTAAATGTCCTCACAAGGTGCTTCACTGAGTACCCTTTGAAACCAGGGCCCTTTAGCGGGGCTAGCTGTCAGGAAAATGTGACCCAAGGCCTAAGAATTTACAGAAAGATTGAGATACTGAATAATAACTGAATGGCAGTAACACTCACATGTGTTATGTCTTTTTACTTAAAAGACTTGTATTTCACTGTACACAACCTTTAAAAAACCCATAATTATGATATTTATTTAGGATAAGATTGATAAATTGTTCTGTGTTAACAATTTAAAAATATGGAAAAAAGGTAAATTTACTTATAATCCCACCATTTAGAAATAACTACCATTGGTTTGAGGTATTTCTTCTTCATATATTTAAATAGTTTCTCTTACATTAAGAAAAGAGTAATGTTGATCTTTATTTGAGGAGAAAGAGACTATAAGGTGGTGGGACTGTAAGGTGCCTGGAAGGAGAACTTAAGAATGGTAAGTTCAGCCATCTGATCATTTCCTATGTGATCTTGGCTACATCTTAAAATTTCTCTTGACCCTTAATCCCCCTCCTCCCAGAGGTAAGAGAATTCAGAGTCAATGTCAATGCCAGCTCAGAGCCCTGAGGTAAAGAATGATCTTTAAATTCCAAGTAATTGTGTGATGAAAAGTTTATGTATGTTTAATTGGTACAAATGCCAGCTAAATTAACCTTTAACTTCAGACAAACTACCAGCATTTGTATAAATTAAGGGACTGTCTTATGAGTTAATTGTCCGTATTACCTGATCCATAGCCTTCTTCACTTGTCACACATTTTTTTTACAGATTTCATTTATTTATTCTTAGAGAGGGGAAAGGAGGGAGACAAACAGGTAGAAAAACATCAATGTGTCTTGTGCATGCCCCCACCAGGACCAAACGCACAACCCAGGCATGTGCCCTGGCCTGACCAGAAGCCAGCCCGTGACCCTTTGCTTTGTGGAACACTGCCCAACCAACCAAGCCACACTGGTCAGGGCACTTGGCCCAATATTTTCAGGTCTGAAAAGGGAAGGGAGTATATTAGCTCCAAGTATAATGAGATAGGGATTGGCTATCATTTAGATTCTGGGAATAGCCAAAGAGTGAATCAAGCCATCAACCAGCCCTATACTAGTAGAAGAAAGATAGTTTTCTGTATTCAGATAATCTCACATCTTATGATTTGAACATACATATTCTGTGGGCCTCATACCCTCTCTTCTGGTGCCCAGACACCATGACAAGGGGATTCCGTGTGAACTAGGCAAAGATTGAAGGAGATGGGCAAATGCCCAACCTTGGTTGGAGGAATAGCACCCATCTTCAGCACCTACACCTTTCGACTAAGAACATTGTTGGGGTAAGAAAAAAAAAGATCCAGAGTTTTCATTTTTGCATTGCTCTGTGGTCTCTTGAAATTGTTTTCACCATATTTTCATTTTAGCTAGAAGTTGCTTTTTATTTAGGAAGGAACTTCAATCTGGGGACTAGAGAGACCGGGGTAAGATGTGGAAGAAAAGCATCAGGACTGAAGTTTCTGTTTAATCCTGGGCTCTGCACTATGGGTTGTATAACCAAGTTTAAGGTGAAAGACAGCAGGCTCTCAGGGCAAAAGTTCCATTCAGGAATAAAGACGGGGCATTACCTGAAGCATTCCATGTATTATATTGTGGATTGGCAGCAAAAGCAGAGAACTTTTTAGGTATATAATTTACAAAAATACCCAAACATTGTTTAAACTAAACTGTGTTGAGTAATGGTGATAGCGATGATAGGGATGATCGTAATTACTGCTGTTGAGTGTGTTTTGTATGCCACTTGGCATGCATTAGTCTCTTGATAACTCTGTAAGATAGGTATTATTTATTTCATTGCACAGATGAGAAGATAATGTTATGCAGAAGGTAACTCTTTCAAGATCACCCAGCTAGCTAGTAACTGTACCAGAAACTTGGATTTTCACAACCTGTAAATTTTTGTTTTAATCCTCACTGTGTTTTTTTTTAATTGATTTTAGAGAAAGGGGAAGAGAGAGAGAAAGAGAGAGAGGGAGATAAACATCAATGTGAGAAATATCAATTGGTTCCTCTTTCACATGTGTGCCAACCAGGGATCGAACTTGCAAACTTTTTGTGTATGGGACAAACTTTTCATGGAATAGCTGTGCTAGTTCATTTTGGCTGAGAGCCTTGGATTCGGTCCATTATCACTGCTGCAGCCTCTGAGTAGAGAACGCAGGATGCAAAGGCTGGGTTCTCTGGAGACTCCTGCCCCTAAAATGTCGGAGCTAATGATTTCAAAAAGCCCTCACAAGCAAATGCAACTTCATTAGGTGGTAGAGCTGGATGGTATTTTTCAGCAAAGGCTGTCACCTGAAGGGAAGGATCAGCCCTTGTGAATTGAAAATTATTTCCTAAGGTGTCCTCTGAGGGAAGAAAGACAGATGGGTGGGGCCTCAGGCTGGTGGAGAAGGCCGCAGTGTGGCCTGGGATAGATGGAGTGCAGAACACTGATGGCTATTTCGTTTATCTGCCAGGGCAGATCACAGCTCACTTACCTTCCTCAGCTCCAAACAAGTACTTCTTTTTTTTACTTAGAAAAGAGATTATCTTTGGACTCGTGCAGCACCAATATCCTGCTACCCCTGATTAAAAGCAGTATGAAGATAAAATAACTTCTCTTTCCCTCTTGGCTCTGGGAGCCAGCACTACCCAGGGAAATGGCCCTCTCCCAGCGGCAGACAGCCCGGCTCTCCACTTTTGAAGCCGCCTCTAATCCTGTTTGCTTTCAGAGCTCCAGTAAGATCTGTGCAGCGGCAGGCTAGCCCAGTGAGGCTGCTCATGCTAAGACCGTGGCCGGCTTCCCAGGTGAACAACCGCGACAGTCAATTACATCAACCCAATTAGCAGCAGCACCCACCTTGAGCAAGCAAGGCTCACCTGCTGTCCTACCCCTGTCTGGAAAAGGGCCCTGGGGCCTTGGTGGGGAAGCTGGTGAATTCGGAGGCTAAATGTTTAGCAGTGACCTCCTCTCAGAACCCTCTTGTCTTGGAGATCAGTGAAGGCACTAGAAAAAGACCAATTTCTTCTACCATAGTCTGCCAAGCAGCCTGCAGATTATAATGGTTTTCAAATGATTCCACCAGGAAGGAACACAGTCTTCCCTCGGCACCTATTGAATGATCAGAGGTGGAGCCTTATCAGATTTTGCCCTCAGTAATGAGGCTGTGTTTGCCCTGCCTCTCACACAACACTGACTAGGGAGAGGGCCCACTCTGTGGAAGGTGGGAGGTAGGTAAGGGATGAAGCCAGTGCTTTCTTTGGCTCTACACACCTGCTTTCCATCTTTACAGAGAATTAGAAGTCTGGCTTCAAAGGCAAAATCTAATCACCCATTAGCTGCTTACTTTGAGCAAGTTGCTTAAACTCTCTGAGCTTTAGTTTTATTTTTTAAAAATGTGATTATGTAAACTCTAGGGACTGGAAACAAGCCAGTGATTGCCAGAAAATGTGGGTTGGGAGAGAATGGCTGCCAAGGACAGTGTGTGGGTGATGGGATAGTTTTGTGTTACGGTTGCAGTGGCGACCACAGGACTCTGTGCAGGTGTCAAAACTAACATAACTGTACACTGAAAAGCATGTGTACATTTAAAAAATAAGTATTTGTTAAAAATGTGATTTAAATAACTTTTCAAAGGCTAATCATAAGGTAAAGGTGATAAAAGTTTTGAAAGTACCTAGCACAATGAATATAAATATTTCATATGTATTCTAAGTATACCTCAGGGTTTTTTTTCCCTTTCTTTCCAAGCTTGTTTTTCTTATCCATAGAATAGGAAATAAAATATTACTTCTTACAAGTATAAAAGTCTTACCATCTTCCTAAGCATGGTGCAAAGATAATATTAGATTATTTTTTTTTATTTTAATGATTGTTTAAGTACATTTTTCTCCCCTTTACTCCCAGTCAAGCCCACCCACCCCCCTCCCATCTTCCCTCCCATTACCACCCTCCCCCTAGTTTTTATCCATGTGTCTTTTAACTTTGTTCCTGCAAACCCTTCCCCTTTTCCCCTGAAATTCCCTCTTCTCTCTCCTCTGGTCACTTTCTGCCTGTCCTTTAATGCAGTGTCTTTGACTATATTTTGCTTGTTTCTTTGTTTTGTTGTTTAGGTTCCCGTTAAAGATGAAATCATATGGTATTTATCTTTCACTGCCTGGCTTATTTCGCTTAACATAATGCTTTCCTACTGCATCCATGATGTTGCAAAGGGTAGGAACTCCTTCTTTCTTTCTGCTGCATAGAATTCCATTGTGTAAATGTAAGATAATATTAGATTATGAATGTAAAAACTTTATTAGCAGTCAGGATGTAGCTATCCATTCATTCATGATGTGACACTTGGCTGGCATTTGTTTGTGTTTTTGAACATCTTTGTTGTGTGAGATCCGGTGGTAGGCCCTGCATTAGGCCCTGATGGATCAGCATAACAGAGCCATTTCTCCACTAATGTAGTTCACAGCCTAGGGAGGGAAAGAATGAAAACATGCTACCTGTTTGAAGTTCCAGTGGCTTTAGAAATGTTCTAAGGGACAGCTAATGCAGTCTTTTATCTAAATATTTTCTGGAATGAGACTTGGAAAGCAAGTATGACATGGGCCCAAGGAGTAGCAGGGAACGAGGAAGGATACTGCAAGCTGAGGGAACTAGATATAGAAAGATCTGGAAGCAAGGGACACCAAGGCTTATTCAGGAACAGAGCTTCTTTTATATCTAGTTGGGGTTGGAGATGCCTCATTTTGAAGATGCTCGCCTTCAACAGGGGGCTGGAGCCAGTGACCATTAGAGAGTCTTCTAACCTCATGAGCATGTGATTCTGTGAACAACCTCGGCCCTGTTTTGTACTCACTCAAAGGCAACTCGGGCCTTGGTGCTTTTCTTCTCCTTCAGAGTCTGGATCAGAACCTAGGAGAAAGTGTCCCCCTTAGGAGAGACTTTTAGTTTCCTTGCATTTATTTTTGCATAATTACCCAGCTTCCAACCAGACAGGAGGTGACAGGAGTCACGGAAGGGATTCAAATGCTCAGAGGCTGCTGGATGATGTCAACCCAATTACCAGAGACAGTGCTCTCTTCCTGGCAATGCCCCCAGGTATCTGCACCTGGGTGGATATGGGTGCAATTCTTTGATGTGACAGTGAACTGGCAGAAATTTTCTCCTCCTTGCCTCTTTTTGCCCCTCCTGAAAAAAAAAAAAAGTGAATCGACAGTGGGGCAAAGTACGTACCTGTTACCTTCAAAGTTTCAACAATCACTAAGAAACCCTGCAACTTTGAGTATTCTGCCGCAGGAACCCTTAACAGGTGGGACTGATCTACTCTCGTGCACCAGGACGGCTCTGCTGGTCGTTAAATCATTCCAGACTGCTGATACGTAACCACTTCCCCCAGCCCAGCCCCTCGCCTGGACCACCCCGACCCTTGCTGCTTGAGCTCCTCCGTCCCTCCTCTGGGAGCCCTGGCACATGCTCACAATCCAGCAGCCCACAGGGTAAATCCTGCTGTGAAGGGCTCGCCTGGCCCCACCCCAGAGCTTTGTTTGTTCTGTTTGGTCACAATAAACTAGCTGTTGTGTGTTGTAAATGTCACCTCTCTGGGAGAAGGAGGAAAACTGATGAACTGACTTTCCCGCGCAAATCATTTCTTTTTTCTGGGCTTCTATCAGTCAATACAAATTAAATTTACTCTCCCTATATTAAGTAATCAACAAGTTTTGGGACTTGTTGATTTCCCAGGTCTCTTCCACCTTTGACATCCTATGTATGATTCTGTAAATTATGAAAATATTCAGATTCCCATATCTGAATCTGGACTAGTTCCAGCACTCATCGAGAGGAAGGAGTTGATTGCCTGCATCTAATATGAGCAGGAGCTTCTCACAGTCATAGATGCTCAGCACTTTAGAGCTGGGAGCAACTTAGACTTCCCCCAGCAGGCCTTTTGGAGTCTGTCCCACAGAGTCCTCAGGAGCACGCAGACGAGGGAGACAAGGACAGCCAAGTGGACAGGGCTCCGAAGTCCTGACTCCTGCTTCTACGCAAGCAGCCCTGATGTTTCCCGTTCTATATGGTGGGACTCTTTCCACGATTTTATTGAAGACATGTTTCTTAAAGGTATTTGGGGAACAAATCCTAAATCCTGGTTTGGCAACTTGTTCTCCCTGGGGACTTGACTTGGCTACTTAGTCTCTGTGAGCCTCTGTGTCCTTATCTGTGAAATGGAACCAACGGCACCATCCCCCAAGCTGTTAGAACACTACAAAGCGTTCAGTGCAATGTCTGCTATGAACTAGGGGTGTGAGATTACTAGCTGGCTCTACATCCAGCCCATGATTACTTCCTCGAGTTAGAATATAAGTTCCCAGAGCCTTTTTGAAAAGACTGAGGGGGGTGGGACACACGTACACACACAGAACTGCCAAGGAGACATTTCAACAGCAACAATTAAACTTGCAACACTTGCTACTAACACTTACAGATAATGTGGCACTAGAAAATCCTATTCAACCACAACACCAGGGGCAGGTCACCCTGATAACCACCGCAACACCATGGATTTGGTTACTGCAAGTAACTCACTGACCTTACTGGGCTCAAGTTTGTATCTACACAGTAGCTACACAAGAGAAGTTGAATAACCGGTCTGGTTCCTGGCACTCCAGGTGTGGCACTGTAACACTTGAAATGTCTTCTTTAAATGGACTAATTTAGCCCCTTCCACCATCTCTCCAAGTACCCTCTCTGAGATGGTGACCCATACGTTTCTCCCACCTGAGAGAGCATGCAATGGACAAAAAGCAACGTGCATCTTGAATTACTTTCCTTTTTTGAAGGGATGATAGCTTTCCAAATGAAAAAGCCTAGATTGAATCTCTGTTCTATTAAACCTCTGTTCTCATATGACTAATTTGAGAATCCGCCCACTCTGGAGGCCATTAGGCGGGTGCGAGGAAAGATTTCCAAGCAGTGCTCTAATCACAAATTGTATCAGGTAGGGCTTTGTAATCAGATGGGGGCTGGCCCGCCCTTGGTGTCGTTTCCAGGCTGCAGGGCAATGCATCCCTGGGTTGAGCTCAGTCCCAGCCCTATCGTGAATCGTCTGTGTCAGCTTGGCTCAGTCATCTGCCTTCTTTGCATTTCCTTATAAATCAAATCTTCGTGTCTCTTAAACGTTTTTTTCTCAATAGTAACTTGTGCAATGCTTATCTTTGCCTTGTTGATGTTTTCTTGCTTCTGAGCCTTGTTTAACAACAAGGGTTCTGGTTCTTACCCTTTCATTGACAACTGGTGAACTTTGAAGAGACCACTGCTTGTGTATCTTTAAAGAGTCCTGGGTCCAGTGCCTTCATTTTACAGCTGGAAAAAAAATTGAACTCGAGGGGGAAAGCAGTTTCATCAAAATCATCCAAAGGGGCTAAGCTAAAACTCGGGACTTAGTCAACCACCTTTTCCACTGTGTTGGTTCACTCCTTCATGTCATCACCGTTACATGCATGCGATAAATACTCCTGAATTTCCATGCCACGCACTACTCTGAACTCTGGAAATAAAGCAATGAATAAAATTCCTGCCCTATAAACTATATTCTGAGTGAAGAGGGACAGACAATAAACAAAATAAATGAGATGAAATGTAAATAGGAAGCTTAGATGGTGATAAGTGCTGTGAAAAAATAAAGCAGAAATGGAGAAAAGGAATGTCAGGTAGAGGAGCTTAAGTACAAAGCAAGGTCATGGAAGACCTCCCTAAGAAAGAAAGCTTGAATCTTGACTTGATGGACATAGTAGATGAGCCGTGTGGACACCTGAGGGAAGAGCAGTTCAGGCGTAAACAGCAGTAAATGGAAAAGCCCAGAGGCAGAAGCGTGCTGAGTGTGTTGTGGGAACAGGAGGGTGGCCAGAGCTACTGGAGCTCACAGGAGTCTATAGGAGGTAAGAGCGGAAAGGTAACTGGCTCAGATCTTATGGGCCACTGCAGTGGCTTCAACAGTAAGATGGAAAGCTGGGGGAGGATTTCGAGCAGAGGAGTGACAGGATCTGGAGGTGGCACAAAGACAGCCACTGTGAATAGCAGGAACGATGGACATAAAAACCCAGTCTGTAATTTGGAAAATGAGAAGGATCATGGAAGGGGAGTGAAGGGTAGAGCTGGACTGCTCAGCAGACAAATGGAACTTAGCCTGGAGCTGTATTGGCTCAGGGGAGGCTTCCTAGAGGGAGAAGTGTGCAAGGAAAAAGTGGCCACCAGATGTAGGATGGCCAGCTTTCCAGGTCTGCTGGAGGCTCTCCTAGGTTTAAGACTCCTCCGTCCCAGGAAAAGCAAGCCAGTTGACTAGTGTACTGTGAGAGTTTCCTGGTAAACTTGGAGAGGTGGTAGGCAGTGCAAGAGTGTTCTGGGCAGAGAACAGATTATAAACATCTGAGAGGCAGGATAGGGTGATGCTGGGATATGTGAGGAAAAGCGGGGAGATGGCAACATGTAGAGGAGGTAGGCAGGGCTCCGAAGTGCAAAGTTCTGTGAGCCGTAAGAACAAACAAGCCACAGAATTCATTCTGATGTCAGTGGAAGGGTTTTAAGCACAATTTGCTACCAAACAAATACACAGGATTGGCTACCTGGTACCACAAAAGCCAAACTGGCAAGGCAGATGCTAGTGAAAAAGAAAAGAGGTTTTATTCATGTGCTGCAGTGTCTGGGGGAACAGCAGACACCCATCTCAAGCTTGTCTCCTCAGCAAGAGCAAGACAAAAGCCAGTGTTCCAACTTAAAATACAGTCCATTGAAGCCTGCAGGCAACCACTAGCGGTTGTCCAGGTAGTTTTGCTTGTTCCTGGCTACTGTCTGTTTTAGTTTCCCTCCTGGAGCCTGCGTGGCCATGGGCCATGTGGCTGCTGGGCCCTCAAGGTAGCACGAACGCACTGGCCAGTGCGTCACCAGGTGGGCAAGAAGCGTTTCTTTGTTCCTCTGGGACTATGTTAGTTTGGGTGTGGGATGGACTAGGTGCTTTCCCATGCTGTGGGTGGGTCCACCTTCCAAACAATCCCTTTTTCCCCCTGGCTAGACTGACAGGCTTTTTTGGTCCAGCACCTTCCCCGGCCACCATTTTGACTTACTTCTATGGCACATGTGTCTGCCTTTCCCTGGTCCCACTCCCAATCATGTACCAGAAGGGGGGAGGAGGGCTTTTTCCTTATCCAATTATCATGCTAGCCTTCAGTGCACTCAGTATAAGAAGAGCCTTCCCCTGCTGCCACCTGGGCCGATGGGCGGAGACTCCCCCATCATGCCAAGCACACTACCCACCAGTAATAGTTGTAACACTAATGACTTGGCAGTTTTATCCCTCCCCTCAACTTCCTTACTTTCAGTAGAGCTATAAAAATACCTGTATTTTGTAAGTTTCAGGTGAAAGCTGAAAACAAAAAAATCAATAAATAGAGTGGAAAATAAATTTGCATGAAAACATTGCAACCGAGTGTTCAGTTGTGACTGGGAAGTCCTCATGCCCAATAAGGTCACATTCCTATAAAACTAGGTTTTTTGTTTGTTTGTTTGTTTTCATTTCCCTATTTGTATTAGTGATGTTATTGTTTTACTAACCTCAGAATCTCAGACTCAGGATTTTTATATTCTTTTCTTGGTGATTCTGTCAGGCACCATCTTTAATGCTTTTTTCTTCAAAATGTCTCTCCTCTGTTCTTAACTCTTATGCCCCATATCTGTGAGCCTGATCAGGCTGCCCTCACCTGGTGCCTGAAAGTGATGGGCTAAGGGTCTATGTGTGGGGGCAGGGGGGTGGAGGAGTGGGGTTAGACCTCCCTGGGTATGGGCAATAAGGGGATGATGCTGTTTGGAGGGAATTTAAAACCAATCGATTTCAAGTCAGTTTGCTTTGTAATATTTCTATGTGACAGCCGCTAACACCAATGATTAAATCTCCTCTCCTCTGGAGCAGGCCACTCCCCGTACTCCCATTTTGGCCTCTACTCCTGTTGTGTTTTCTTCCTTGGTCTCCCTGATTCCTGTCCTTTTTCTTCTAATCCCACGTATGCCAACTTTGCTATGTAACTGTAGTGAATAACCACCCATCTCCTGCTTCCCCAAACCTCAGAAGCCTTCCTGAGGTTTCCAAGATCAAGCCCCAATACCGCAGTCTAGCCTTCAGTCAAGCCCTTAGTAACCTGAAGCCAGACCAGCAGCTGAAACTTATCCTATTACTCTGTGTCCCAGACCCTGTTTGCCATGAGAATCTGAGCCACAAGAGCCTTGGTTTCCTATTGCATTAGCTGTGAGGAATCTAGTTTTGGATCCCAGCATACCAGAGACTGCTTGTGTGACCTTAAGCAAGTCACTTGCCCTCTGAGAAATTCAATATTCTCATTAGCCAAATTAGGTTAATATACCTGTAGGGCTGAAGTCACAGAATTGCAAGAAGGGCCAAATGAAATCATGGTTATGAAATCATCTGCCTGTGTGAACCATGATGATGATTGTAAGTGCTGGAGATAACACGTGTCAGAATAGTGGCTGTCACAGTTCTAGTGTCGATGTTCATGCAAGGCTTGACTCTTTGTCTTTGTTGTCCGTGTTCCCTTCTACTGCTTTCAACTTTTTCTTTCCACGCCCCACTCATCATTTAAGGAAGAACTCTAGACCAACTTCTTCAAAACTCCTTTCCTTGTTATTAAGGCCTGCCCTGAACTCTGCTCTCCCCCAAAACCTTCAAAACATGTTTCCTTCGCATTTACACAGGTATCATGCCCATCATGCAGTCTTCCCACCTGGACTATAAGTGCCACCTCTTAGCTTTGTTTAGCCTCCCTGTCAATGCTGAACACAAACCAGATGTTAAATCAGGACTTGTTGAATGAATGAATGAATGAATGAATGAATACACAGAGGCACCTCTTTTTTACCCCTTAAAGCAAAATATGCTGATAGTGCCCTCTGCTGCTTGTCAATGAGTCTGTTTTCTGTATAGTAGACAAGCAAGTGAGAGAATGCTTAGTAAGAGAAATAAGTAAAAATTGTGCCTTTCAACGTGTTGGGACAGAGAGAACTAGGAAAAGCTGTTGGAAGGTCCAGTGCAGGGGACCCTAGGAAGTCAGCCGAGAACCTCCTTTCTAGACTGGTGGTTGACAACCAGCTTGGAATGAAAACATTCTCTCGATTTTGTATAAAAAGTTTCTCTTCTCCTGGGCCCCTCTCCCAGCAAAAAAGTATGTTATTTATGGCCAGAGATGATTTTTAAATCTAATTACATGAAACTTAACTTTGAAGATTTCAAGACACTTCATGGGAGAATGAATTTAAAAAAAAAGTCACGAGAGCTAGAAAAGGATTGCTAATCACAGCCCTATTCGTTTTCCTTCTTTTCGGGTGTTCTCATATGTAGTAGAAATAACAATTACCTTTTAATGATTGCTTTTTGTGTGCTGGCATTTTCCTTCTATTGTAAGAGTTAACTCTCCTGCTAACTCATCAGTAGGTATTACTATCCCTTTAAAGAGGAAGACTTTGAAAATAAGAGGGTAAGAAATGTGTCCATATTGTTGAGCTAACAAGAGTCTGCAAGGGGGCCTAAGTCTGCAAGGGGCGAGCCTGCCTTCCTCACTGCTCTTCACCTTGGACTCCTCTTAGGATGGGACTCTGGACTGGGATTGAGCCTATTTGTTTTTAGATCCAGATTCTGCCAGTAACTTGTAGTCAAGTTGAGTAAATGAATTTCCTTTCTGGGCCTCAGTTTCCACAACTCTAAATAAGAGTTGCCGGACCAAATACTCTCTAAGGCCCCTCGCCCCTTGGAGACTGTGACTGGCAGTGGCAGTCATTTGTGGAGCTCTGAACATAAAGCCTCATTGTGGTGATGAGTCATTCTTAAGGGGCCACCCCGGGCTTAATCTCCCCAGTCTAACCAGCTCTGAATAGTTCAACATGGACTTCAGATAAATGATCAGATCACCAAAAGCACCCCATGGCTTTGCAGGCCATTTAGATATCTTCCTATTTAATTTGTAAGTCATTCTGCGTGTAAATGATGCATGTTTCCTCTACAGGGTCCAAAGCATGATGAATGGTCTATGGCGACTGTACTAAGAAATCATACCCATATGATACTGCATTAGAATCCTGGTATAATCCCAACTACTTTAATGTAAAGGCAGGGCAGTGTGAAGTTTTCAGTACGCCATTTGTCACACTTGACATATTCGACAACTAGGCTTTCATTGGTAAGTGCCTTGGTGGGCAATGTGTCCCAGGTGGATGGGTCCACCTTGACAGGACAGAGTCCCCAGGAAAAGCATCTCCAAGTGGTGCTGAGCCTTTGAAGTGGCTCACTGGTGCTTCAAAGCCAAGTTCATGGTACAAGGAGCAACATCTGACAATTTTATTACCCTTAGAGACAAGAAAAACATTACTCAGAAGGCAAACGTCTGGAAGAAACACTGTACCCTGTGCTCAGCCCTGTGGCCTGGAAGTTCAGAGAAGGCTCAAAGTGCTCCCGGTGAGGAAAACAGGAGCATGTTTGAACAGAGCGGAGAGCAAGTCTGGCACACTCCACAGAGTGGCAGCAGCCATCTTGCTGAAGACAGTGGCCTCCTTCTGAATCTCCACTAGGGTGTGGAGGAGTATTGAGGCTTGGGGTCATTTAAGTTTATATGAATTCCTCCTGCCTTCTAGCTATTCATAAAAACTGGTCAGAACTGCAAAATATCCTTAGAATGTACAACCACTTTTTTAATTTTTACTCAGGAAACACATCTACCCTGTAACTTTGATTTAAGTCAATTTGTTCATCTACTCTGACTTTCTTTTACCCTAGGGTGTTGTGAGATACTTATCGATTGCGATGGTGGCCGATGAAGGAACACGAGACATTGTTCTACGAATCTGTCTCTAGTCAACGCCTTCATGCCTGTTCTTCATTTGGTGCTAAGCAGCTACAGGTAGAATGAATTGAAAATTAAGACCACTCAGAATGCAATTCTGCTAAAAAATGTTACACTTCCTTCTTGGATATGGAGGAGAGAAAAATGACTAAATAGTTTTTATTTAATTTTCAATATTAACTTCAAGGAAATAGAATTCTAATTCCTATTATCTTATGAGAAAAGCATATCCTGAAACTCTGAACTTCAAGTACAGTAGAAATACTGGAATCTATTGGGTAAATGTCGCTAAACACTGGGATATCATGAAAGCCCAGAACATGACTCTGGTGACCAGAAGAAGTGAAGTTGGCTTCTAAGCCTCAGACTCCATATTTATTCTAAATCTAAGCAGTATGATTGGCAAAGACCTTCAAAGGCATTTTCAAAATTTCACAAACCAAAAACAGGTACAGAGAACAAACGTAATAAGCGTGTTGGGCATTTAGTGCATGGTATCCTATTCAGCTGTCTGGTTTTAAGTGAGGCGAATTTGCCCCATTAACTCCTGTTGGAGATTATTTGCTTCCAAGCATTCCCAAAGTTCCTGACACCTTATTCCATTTGACATTAGAAGCGATGTCTTTACTAAAGCATGAAATAGCTTTCTGGTTTTAATAAAAGCTTGACTGATGTTACCAACTTCTTTAGGCTTTTTAGACAACACACCTGAATATCCTCAGGTGGCAAGACTCAATTAATTATTTCCATTTCTGAGATTAACACGTAAGGGTTTGAGTGAACAGACTGGTTCCAGGGCACATGAAGTTTCTTGGGCTCACAAGCAGCAGAAGAAAATGCCCCTGGGGGAGCTCATTAACGTCAGTCTGAATGATGGGGCTTGCTTCAGCTTTCCCCAACACCTGCTGCTCACATGCTTCTTAGTAAGAAGCATGGTTCTTGCTGGCTGCACCCCACCCACTTAACTATACCTCCTCACAGGAGGACAAAACTTTATTTTAAACTGGTATTTACTTGGGTTTTCATAGCATTCATTACAGTGCTTTTCTTGGGGGCAATCTGTAGTAAAGATCCCAATCCAGCCCACCTCCAAAAGACCAATCTTGGTATGAACTCTCCCAACTATTCTGAAAGCTTAATATAGAGTGCAAGAAATCCCGTTCAAATTCAACACTTTTCCAGTTGAGGATACTGTGGTGAAGTGAGAAATCATATGGCTCATTTATTTCTGCGTTTTGGTGGCAGAACCAGCACTGGACACCCAGATTAACTGTCACCTGCTCGGTGAAGCCCCCGTCTCCACCCACTCCCTTCTCTGAACTCACATGGCATGTTTCGTCCCCGCCTCTGCCGTGACTCTTCTATTGCGGCACTTGCCTCACTATTTTTCATTTGTTTACATCTATTTTCCCACTCTACTTTGAATTCCATGAAGAAAAGATTAAAGCCTTAGTTATTTTTGAATACCTCCCTAAAACCACTACTGAGTAGCCACTTAGAAACTGACTGAAGAATGAATTCACGAATGGCCAGAGCTTCACTACGTTACTTTCCCCAGGACTGTTCATTTTCTGTTTACAGTGTGCAGACTGCACTGAGGTGTCTCTTGAGATAACTGTGCAGTTAAGTATGATCGTCAAATGTTTCAAGATCGTAAAAGAACTTAATAAATGCCGACCATGATTACAACCCTTTGAAACAATGGGATATATGATTTACAAATGGAAAAAGATGAGACATAGCAGGTAATCCTTCTTGCCTGGTTCTCATTTCTATCCCCACCCACCATCATATAGTGATTCAGAGGTAAAAACATCAACTCGGGAAGAGCAAAGAGGGTTTAAGTAAGGTCTAGATAAAATTTCCAGGACACATGCCATCACCCTGTCATCAACAGGGAAAGCCCCTAAATCTGACAGGAGGGGCCAAGGGCAAGAGTTCGCAGATAGATCAAAGGTATCCAATTTACTTCTGAAGTGGAGATTTAGATGAAGAAGGCAATTGGTTGGCCATCCCAGAGTAGAAGTCGATTTAGGATAAGGACTGAAAAGGTTGTCCAGCTCTGCTGTATCCTCAGCCTCCTCTGTGGTGACCTACCTTTGGAGGGCTTGACTCATCTCATTCACCTTTTCTTCCCTGTCCCCCCAGGTAAATCACATAAAGTGCCCAGAGAAAAACATGTGTTGCATGTGGACTGAGCAGAGCATTCACATTTCCTCCTCATTAATGTGTGTCAGGAAAATAGAGGGCAGGAACATTTTGTTTGGTTACTTTTCTTGTGAGCCCTTAACAAGATCTCTGAAGGAAGAGGTGACTCATTAAGCCAACTTTTCACACGGCTGATGTCATCATCCATTGCACAGCAAGGCAGAATCAATGATCGGATTGTTCCAGACCTGACGTCGTCTGGCCTCAGAGGTCAGCAGTGGGCACAGAAAACATTGTGATTTACCAGGGGGCGGAGAACTGGGGGGGCTCTGACAGCGTGAGTCTGCAGCTCAGCCCAGCAGTGAGCTCAGAAGTGGCTGATGCTACTTGTCTCCATGCGTCAGAAGAAATCAACCAGGTTCAAAACAAAATGAGCCCTTGTGTCTCATGTTGGAAACACTGAATTACCTGGGAACGGAGGATTTGTGGGTGGGCTGTGGGACTATGTGGCGGGGCCACTTCACATCACAGGCATTTTGGCAGGAGCCAGAGAGGGACCATAACCAGGGGCCCAGTCTGACTTATGGCTTAGGGTTTTTTGCCAAATGGTTCCAGTTTCTCCAAAGTTCTAGATGTGCAACAGTTCAATTTTCTCCCACTTCTCAACCATACCATTGTCAGTTACCTCAGAATTTTAATCCTTTGGCGTAAAGGACTGGTGAGGTGACCCCCATTCCCTCCTTTCTTGACAGTCGTTAGAGAGTTGTTTGCTGTGGCTGTTACATGAAATAATTCAGCATTTGTGCTTCAGTTACAATTCATAGGTATAAATTATTAAGGGGTAGTGGCTCCATGGCTTCTCCCCAGCTGAGTAAGTGCCCAAAAGTGCTATGTCCACAGACTGCATTAAACTAAAACTTCCTTGTCAAACAATTTACATTCAGGGCTCTGAAGGAAGCACACTACATATCCAGAAGAACCCCTCTGTCTTGTGTCAGTTGTTTTTTCTCAAGAGGAAATCCAAATTCAAGGTTCTTTCTGCTCAGAGGGAGAGGGAAATGAGTCCTGACTAGAACCTTCTTTCCTTTTGTGAGTTTCACGAAAGCAGGGCCTGGCTCCCTGAATTTGCTCCAAAATGGGGCTGATCTAGTTGAATTATGCAACCCATACCCACCATATCTCAGAGGGGAACGGTGGCTGTGCCTTTACACACAATTCAGCAGGATAATGAAAGAGAGAAGAAATGTAGATTTTATAAAATTACCCACTGTTCTTCACATGAATGCATTATTTATTACTGGATATATCTGGAAGCATGGCTGAGAGAGCAAACAACCCGGTGCTTTATTCTCCCCTCCTGTCAAAAGACTGCGCTTCTGTCCCAGATATGGACACTTCGAGTTCACCAACTACAGTCCCTCCATTTCCTCACCTTCAAAATGGACATCGTACTCCATGCCCAGAATCCCTCCAGGGCTTCCCACTGGTGAGTGAACAAGGTGTGTGTGATAAGCATTCAGTGCACTCATGTCAGTGAAAATAAATGCTTTGTAGAACTCCAGACTTTTTACACAAGGGCTGCAGAGTCACAAGACAAGTGGTAGTTCCCCAAGAGCTACAAATGGAGAGTCCTACAGCTGAAGTCATAACAATTGGGCTAGATAGCCTGGGCTTCCTCAAGTACATGCAGTACTGTGGAGTGAGTTAGAAAGGCAGCCATTTGGACAGGCGCAGCTCTGCAGGTCCACAGCCTTGGGAGCAAACACCTCCTTTGCCGAAAACCAAAAGGCAGCCCTTCCTCTCTAGTGGACGCTGACCTGAGCCAAGATTCCCTTGCCCACAAGCCAGGCATTCTCACACCACTCAAAGTCTGTAACCAGGGAGTGAGTCATCCTTCTGATCTCTGAGCCTCAGCTTCCTCCCAGGGGGACCGATGGACAGTGACTTCAATGGCCTCCTTCACGCCGTCAGTTCTAAAGGCCACAAAACTTCCAGTGGGTTCTTCTAGCACACAGACTGTAATTTTTGAGCTCAAGTTTTAAAATTCCCCGATGACAGTTCCTAGTTATTTGAATGAAAATATGTATATGGTTTGATGTGGAACAGATTAAAAATATAAGTGCTTTACTGTATATATGATGTCTCAGGTGTAAAACAATATTGATGACCCACCAAACGGGAGTAACTCCTCTGTTGTCAGCAAAAGGCACAAGATACAATCGACCGAAAGGACGCCAATGGAGGCCTTCCCCCACTTTCTGTGCAGCTGACTGTCAGAATCGGCACTGAAGCCCCTGCCTCTCCCAGAGTTCCCAGAGCACCCAGGAAGTGGGACTGCAAGAAGCCAAAGGCTGTTTTCTTCGTTGATGCCTTGTTGCCAGAAAACAGAAATTAGATCGTTGCCCAGATCCTCGCCCAGATCCTCCTATCAGCAGATCTGAGTGCCAGCAAACACTTCTCAGTCAGACAGCAAACAAATAGCAATCTACTTTTTCAAAGCTCAGGAACTTTTATAGCCTTAAAACTGGGGTTAACATTTTTAAAACCACATGTACCTATAATGAACCCATTCACAAGTCTCAAAATGTTTGTAGAAGTGACTGTGGTTGTATTTGTGAATAAATCCCAAGTCAGTTTGGTTTTTGTTTTTTATGGCTTTGTTTTGGACAGGGAGTAAGAGGGAGGGCTTTTGGAAGCCAGCACGACCAATTACGTCACCCACAGAGAAGACGAAAGCCCAGAAGGAAGACAGCAGCTCCAGGTCACACAGCAGGCGTATTTGATGGGGCTGGGACTATAATCCAATGCTCTTTCCACTCTCCCACAATGAAAATGCAACTAGAAGGCTGGGCGGAAAACGGCTCGTAAATCACCATGACTCATGTTTTCAGTCTCAAAGGATGAGTGCTCTTACCACTAACTATGATGATAAGTGGCAGAAAGTAAACGTGGTATTTAGGAAAATGTTTGATTTGCTGCTTTTCTGAGAGGCTATGACCTCTACCACGGCCTGCCCAGTGCAGAGGCAGTGATCTCCCACGGGCTAGGGGAGTGGGCTCCTTTAGGCCAGAACAGCCTCAGCCCCATGCCAAAGGGTGACTTCGCAGTATCTTCCTTAGCCTCGCACCACGGACCGGATGCTGTCTGCAGGAACACCTCTGTTTGCCAACCATTTCTGTTTCTCCAAAAGCAGATGTCCCACCTCCATCGCAGCCCTGGAGCGTTTGCCAGGAAAACTAGTCAGAGCCCAGTGTTGCCCCTGTGTTGTCCCCAAGAGATCCTGTGGGCCCACAGAACCATCACCTGAAGAAACTCAAACAATCGGGAGAAGAAAAACAAATGCCAGGTATTAAAATAAGGCTCCCTTTATTAAACAAATCAGACATGAGAACAAGTCCACATGCTGGACAGCAGCAAAGAGGAGGGGCCACGAAACTCTATGCAGATGAAGACTGAAATCTACCGAGAATCCATTTTTCTTAGGAGTAAAATGCTCCTTCTTACCCGAGGCCTCCACTCTCAGATGATGGGCCCAATTCAGGATTCAAGATTTTTTTCTTCAAACTCAGTGCAGTGAGGAGCCATTGAAACCCCCAAACAACCTTTTTAAAGACACAACTGACAGGCATCCTTTCTGTAGCACTGTGGACGGTGAATCGAAGCTTCCAGTGTAAGTTTGTTCTCTGGTGAAAATACCAGAGCCAAAAATTCCATCAAGGCCCTGGAAAGGCCGGGCCTCTCCATCTCATATAGTCCTCATCAGAGCAGTTCCTGCTCAGTGCCTGGGGCCCCTCCGCCCAGGGATGCGGCAGGCAGCGCAGGCCCCACAGCCACCGGGCACCGCAGACTCAAACTCACAGCCCTCAGCACTGTGAGAGGGGTGGCAGATAGGCTCAGAGTCAGAGAGGCCTTGTGAGACCCAATCACGCACTAGCATTAGAACAACAGCATGCATGGGACTGTAGTTTTTCCCAAAATGGATTTACTCTTTCTGCTTGAGCTTCTGGGTCTGCAGCCAATGTGGGGCGTGTGTGTGTGTGTGTGTGTGTGTGTGTGTGTGTGTGTGTGTTGGGGAGGGGTGACTGAGTTATGACAGATGAATGAGCTGATGAAAAAACCAAGACATACAGACAAAGTGAGGCAAAGCAAGCATCCTTAGGAACACAAGGGAGATATGGTGACTCATATTAACCTGTTAATTTATACCATGGCTCTGTACAAAAATAAAAAGGTTCTCATAAGATTAACAATTTAAATAAATATCTGATAGAACACTTTCTCATTTCTCATAGCTCATCTTTGGGGTTAATATGCAGTTCATGCTTCCCTTGTTCCTCTTGATCCAGGATTGCAATCACTTCATCAGCCTGTATTCGCTCCTGCAAAAAAGGCAATTGGCACATTTTTGTCACAAGCATCACAATCAGTCCCAGTGGCAGATGCTTCCCAAACACTTCCAGGCATCCATCTGTATGTGGAATGAATGCTAAATCCAGTTAGGATGGAACCTCACCTCATCCCTGCACAAGTGCCTTCTCCTGACTTCCCCTTGTCCTGAGCAATTACTTTCTAAGATCTCTCTATTGCCAAGAGGTCTCATATATTCAGCTCCTCAGTGCCCTTTCCATGTTGTGGTCCTATAGATGTTTCCCAGCCAGTTTCTAGTTCAGTCCTCCAGCTGAATTCACCATTTCCTTCTACTCTGTTCCTTTTCACAAGTTCCGTCTCTCAGTGAAGACCACCATGGCTCAATCACCTGCCCCTAAAAGCCTGACCTTGGTTTCTTGGATCTGATGAATCTCCTAGTTCTTTCTGTCCTGCTTCCCGTGTCTGTCCCTTTCTTTTCTGTGCACATTCATGTCGCCTTAGCTTAGGCCAGGACTGCCCAACCTTGGTGCCACTGACATTTTGGACCAGATAATTCTTTGCTGTATGAGGGCTGTCCTGTGTGCATTGTAGGATGTCTAGCAGAAACCCTGGCCCGTAGCACCTCCCTGAAAGCTATGACAACCAAAAATGTCTCTGGACATTGTCAAATGTGCCATAGGAGGAAAATAGCTTCTGCTTGAAAACCAAGGCTTTAGACTATCATCATCTCTCAACTCAATTGCTACAGCAGCTTCCAAATTGATCTGTTCCACACCCTACCCCCACATGCTTCTAATGGACCCCCCACCCCCACCCCCATTATCTCATCACTTTCCATGTCACTTTCCTGCTCACTGCCCACAACCCTGACATGCATTCCTATTGCTTGAAGTTCCAGGCCCAATCTTCTTGGTGTGCTTATAAGGAGCTGTTTACACCATTCTCTCTTTTTCAGCTCACCTGTCCCCTCTCACTTCATCTTACACTCCAACTTCCTAACTCACCTCAAGGTCTCTGAATCCAGCACTCTCAGAATTCCCCAGTTCTAGTCTAGGTTAAATCCTCCTCCAGATGTTCCCATTATATCCCATGCTTTTTTTCACCCCCTACATCAATCAATCAGCAGGCCCAGTTAGTCTGTCTCTAAACTGCATCTCAAACCTTCCCCAGTTTTTCACCTTCTCACTAATTAATTTAGTCTGCAATGTGTTAGCTGAAGTCATTCTGTTACCCTTTCCAATCCTGTAACTCTCCAGGAGTGGGGGAGACCAGGTGGATAGGGCACGGAGCTTCCCCTGCCCCACGCGCCCAGGTAGAGTACAATTCATATTCCCTAACCAGCCTGTGGGGTCTGAACCCTGCCTCCTTTCACACTGCTCTCCAGCTTGCTCTGTGCATTCTGGCCACACTGGCTTCCCTTGTTTCCTGACCACTCCGAAGCCCCCTCTTGTCCCTGGGCCTTTCTCATGTGTTCTCCGCCTAGAGTTCTCTTCCCAAGGCCTTTATCCTAGGAGTTGACTTCTTTTTGTTACTCAGGTGGCAACTAGAGTGTCTTCAGTCTGGAGGCCCCTCAGAGTGCCTCTCCTTCCCTCATACTCTCAAATCAGTTACCTTCTCCTCTGGCCCGTGCCCCATATCCGGAAATCTCTCAGTGATTTACTTTTACTTATTTGTTGTCTGTCTTCTTCCACTAGAAGGTGAGTGCCAGGAACACAGGAATCCTGTTGTTTTTGGTCATGGCTGTATTTCCAGTGAGCAGAGAAGCTACTGACATTGAGCAAGGCCTCCATTCTGTCCGATGGATGAGTGTGAAGTAACAAAGGGCTTGCACTGTCTTCACTGTCTCTGCCTAAGGAAACTGTGCTCATCCTCTCAGACTCATGTCAAACCTCATCTCCTCCATGAAGCCTTTCCAGGTTTCCTGTCTATACCCCTACACACCACACTTTTGCCTCTAAGAATTCTTACCAAACTGCGCCGTGTGTTTCAATTACTCAGGTGTCTGGCTTAACACTTCACTTCGACTTTAAGCTCCTTGAAAATAGGGTTATATCTTATGTAGTTCTTATCCCCTACAGGTAGTCCCTGGCACAATGCCTCACACTGTATGTTATAAAAATAACTATTTTGCAACTTGAAAACAAAGCCCCTTTTATTCAAGAGTGTGTAATTTGAAATAATGTTGATCTAAAGACAACTAAAAGGACCAAATATACTAAATAATAGAAATCTAAATTGCTGTTATGATGCCCACGTAAAATGCCTGCTTAACAAACTGATGTACACTCCCCCGCTCCCCGCCCCCGCTGGACCGCCACACAAGACCGCTGCAGCCATCTCTCCCGAGAGGAAAGAAGTCCGAGGGCTGGAACTCTATATGCAAGAAACTGAAGCTTCCAATATTGGGCCCCTTTAAGAGTGTATGGTGCGAAATACTCCTCAAGAATTATAAATGCCTTTAAAATAATCTGTAACAATCATGGAAATGGCCAGCTCTGATGATTTATTCATAGGCTGACTTTGCTCAGGGATTCAATCTGAGAAGAGGTACGGAATTCGGGGACTTTCTAACTTTGCTGCACATTAGAATCACCTGAGGAACTTTAAAAACTCCTGATGCCCAGGTCACACCCCGTAACAATTAAACCAGAATGCCTGGGACTGGGAGCCTGATGTCAGTAATTTGGAAAGTTCCCCAGGTGATTGCAACGCGGATGGGAATCACATCACAGGCTGAATTTTCTGGTAGTAGTTGCGAGTCTCTGGTCATTTTGGCCTGCGGCCACTAGATGTCGCTACTGCCCAGCCTGGAGACATTTCCCAATACTTGCCCTTCAGAGAAGGAGCGTTTGCATTGACGTTTCCTGGTTAAGAAGGAGGAAAGAGAACTTTTTTTGTTAGTTTAATTTGATAGAAAATATGTTGGAAGAGAGGGTTAAGGTACTAAATAATAAACAGATTAACTCTTTGCTGCCCTGAACACTAAGAGAAAATAGTAAGGCAATCTTTCAACCAGTTATCTTCACTGCTCAGTTATCTAGGTTCCTTGGTACAGCGTTTTGTGGGGCCCCGCTGGCACTGGAGGTGGAGACGCACAGGAAAGGAAGGAGCTTGCTCGGAACTCTCAGCAGTTCTCAGAACTCTGTGCTCTGCTCCTTCAGTTAGGACCTTTCTTTTCTCTTTCTGAGCCTCGCTATCATCTTTTAGCACCGCGTTTTACGACGTGCCTTTCTTGATCCGCTAACAGAACTCACACTGCCTTCTTCTCGCCGTCTATTTCCTTGTCCACTCTCCAAGCGCCTCCTGGTCGGGGACTATGCTTTGCTCCCCCTCGAGCTCCAGGGCCTGCCCAGCAGAGTTCTGCAGGCACAACAGTGCTGCTGCTGTAAACATTTGGTAAATGTACGACAGAATGCTGAGGGAATGTGTGAGTTAGGTTTGATGGTAAAAGTATATGAGAAACTGGATGAATTTTAAACAGTTTCTAATCCAACTCAATTAAATTTAGGAATCTAAAGAGGAAAATTGGATGGAGTGTCATTTTTAAGACTAGAATTCCTTGGCTTCATCAACATTTGGGGCTGGAGAAGACTTCACGTTACCCAGTCGAGGCCTTGCTGTGAAGCTGCCACTTCAATTTTTGCCTTCCAAGCCAAGCCGTTGCTGAGCTTTCAGTTGGAGCCAGTAGTGACGAGGAGCTCACTACTTCCAAAACAGAGAATTCCACCAAACAGTGGTGATGATTTATCAGTTATTGTGTATGCCCCAATTTTTCTTATAGGAAATTCTATCCATTGGTCTTAATCCACTCCTCTGCTGCCTCGCAGGTAGAGACTGCAACCTCTGCCCAAGGGCAAGATCATGGTCTTTTATTTAGGCTAAAGTGTCCTAGCTACTTCCCATATAATCTGAACAATATGTTACTATTTAAAATTTAATTTAATTGTAATACATAATAATGAACTTTCAGGTTCCCTCACCTCTTGTACATGTTTCATAAATTAGTGATGCTGTTAATGCTTTGTTGAGAAAACAGATCACTCTTCCTAGTAACCTGTAGAAAGTGGTTCCTTTCTCCTGATGCTACAGTTTTCAATAAAGGTCAAGGCTAATTAAGGGCTGCCAACTACCACTGAAACATCAACTTCTGCAAACATTCTCTAATTCGAGCCCGTGTGATTAAGAGTTGCCTTCATGGTCCCTCTCCTCTCCCTCACCCTCATACTACAAACATGAGATATCAGGAAAATGTATTTGTTCTTGAGTGAAGAAACAGTCAGTGTCAGAAACAAGAGAGAAAGGGTTCTATAAAAGTTGTAAAATATTTTTTGTCGGTTTGTTTTCCATGATCTCTCAAGCATTATGAATCAACCTAAGATGACTTTTCAGTTCATGAAGCAGGTCGGTGGGGCATCTAATTGGCTTTCTGGGTGGGCCAGAGACTCACCAGTTCTCTGTAAAGTGGGTCCAGGGTGAACCACAGAGCCACAGCACACCTCTGGCCTCTGGTGACTGCCTTCACCCCATGCGGGTTCTCACCTCCCGACGAGAAGCTGATCATACGGCCACACTTCGGTTTGATGGAGGCCTGAGAAAAAAGTGAAAATTGGACTCTCAATTCCTCTGTCACAAGCATCTCTACAACCCCCATTCTTTATCCTCCTGTAGGATTATTTGGGTCAAGTTTTGAATCAAAGAATAATGAAATCCTGAGGTTGAAGAAGACATAGATTATTTCAATCTGCTCACCTGGAAAACAAAGTTAAGGTCAAAATAGTATCTAACTCAGAAAATGAAATTATCCAGGTAAAATGACCAGTACAGTCTGTGGCAGGGAGTGACTGCTCAGTACATGCTGCGTCAGTAGCTGACGTACCCCGCGAAGCCCAGGCTCTCCCCTTCACTTTACTTCTCTAACTTTGGAACTAACGCGGCATCTCGCCTGTGTAGATGTGCATTCACTATCTGTGGAATGGCAAACACAAATTAAGTGGACACCTAGAATGCTGGTAAATTTTTATTATTGATCCAGGCTGGGGTTCCATGGGTGTATATACCCTTTCTAATTCCTTAATCGTATATTTGGAATTTATGAACTTTTATGAATTTTGTATTTCGTAAAATACAAAGGTTTTAAGAAGTCAGGTCTAATCCCACATGATCATTGAATTCCTGTTACAATATTCCTGCCCGGTGATCTTCAGCCAATGCTTTAACACCTCCAGTCCCCAGAACACACTGCCTCTCAGGCTGCCTCTCATGCCGCTGCATGGCGTCCAGGGCTCTGAAATGATTGACAGTCCTTCCAAGCTTGTGCATCATTCAGGTGGAGCTGTCCAGGAATGTTTAGGTAGAGGAGGGTAGGAGGGAAGAGACGTGGCTGGGGCGGAGCTGAGCCAGGGCATTAGATCAAACAAGCAGGCTTTCCAAACTGAGCAAGCTTAAGCAATGGATGTGGACCTTGCTTGCATGTCAAAAGAAATGTCTAAATGTAAGTAAATTTTCCTTTCTTGGGAAACACAGACACTTGACTCATTCCATACATAGTAGATCTTGGAAAAGTAAAAGCAAAAAAGCGGTACCAACCATTCTTTTTGGTAAGATGGGCCCATCTAACTAGCAGTTTCTGAATTGATTTGAGCTCATAGATGCCCTTTAGGAGACTCTTTGGTTTCCTTTACCATAATATGGGAAGGCTAAGTATTTTCAAAGACAGTTGCAGGAGGAATATTTGGGAAGTTACCTGAAGTCCTTGGCTGCCTCTTAGCGTAAGGATTCCCAGACTGTGTGGCCTACACGTGGAAGGCCGGAATTGAAGGTAGGTGGAGGAATCAAAGAGTCTGAGACCCAGGCAGGTGTGAGTGTGAGTGTGTGTGTGTGTGAGTGTGTGTGTGAGTGTGAGTGTGTGTGTGTGAGTGTGTGAGTGTGTGTGTGTGTGTTAAAGGAAAGAGCAGAGAAGATCAGTGGTTCCTGGTTATTCTTCCATTCACAGTAATTGAGGAGGAGTGATTTGTCACTAGAAACAGTTGCTTTTGTTTAGTAGCTTTGCCGAGGGGACTTTCTGATGTAAATGTAGAGAGTTCAGTAGTTCCTGGTGCCCTCAGTATCAATCTTTGTTTTTCTAAAAAAGGCCTTTGCTGTGCATGTCCACATAAAAACAGCAAAACAAACAACAATGGACGCATATGACATAGAACAGGAAAGCCTTCCTGTACACATAGCTCTAGGAACTCCTTTCAAGCTTTCTCCCGCTCCTGCCCTGCCGCTGGTCGGGACTCAGCCACACACCGTTGGGTCACTGCTGTGTGATTATGAGTCATGGCGACAGCATCTGACGACACTAAAGAAAGGGCACAGCCATGATGGATGGAACTGGAAGAATGGAGAGCATTTTTACATGTGAAGACCTTTGGAAAAGTTTAGGAAGCTATCGACTGCTTGAAGCCGGTGCAACTGATTACAGGTGTGTGCGCCCACAGACGTCATTAGGACTAACCTGATCCCACAGGTGGGCTCACCTGTTACATATCAGGGGCACGGGGGAGCGAGGAAGCTCCACTGCTGACGTTGCTTCTGGAGGGAAACCGGCGGCACCGACAGACGACTGTACACACACTTACGAATGCAGCTCCGCAGTGATTTTCACTTTTCATGAAGCAAATGGAACTCATCACATTTTCTCTTTTGGAAATTTGCACAGAGAAATCCAAATCCCTAAATACCCATGTTCCACAAATAAATGCTGCTGTTGAAGTAATCCATGGAGCTTTGAAGTGTGCTTTTCATCCAATGGATAAGGAAATGGCAGAGAAGCTTTTGTGTCATACTTTTCTCGAATAAATGTAAACCTTCAGCCACTGTTCAGTTAATTAAATAGTTTCCAGATTTTTTTAAAAAAATAAAGGACGTAGAAGACTTTACTGTCTTAGGTAACCTCAAACTGGGTTCTTACCCTGCTTCCTCTGTCCCTCCAGAGTCAAGGAAGGGACACTGAAAAAGAAAACTACCCCTTTCTCTTTGCGATTGAGACTGGTTACCTAGGACTTTGATCATCTACACAATGCCTAAGAATCCTACCATATAAACTAATCAAATAGAAATAATTTGGGAAAATAAATCTCCCAACTTGGAGCTTTTGAATGAAAACATTGTTTAAATCAGGTTTATCTTTTACTTTGGGGGGTAAGAATTTTAAAATAGTTACACATTTATATTAAAAGGATGGAATTATTAAAGTGAAGTATTATCTGTTTTCATATCATTAAAAAGCAGAATTCCAGTTAACTAACTTATCTGTGGAATCAAATGAACAAAATAAACTAATAAGCAAAATAGAAACAGACTCAAACATACAGAGAACAAACTGACAGCTGTCAGAGGGGAGGGTGGTGGTGCAGAGTTGGATTAAGACAGTAAAACGAAAAGCCCTCCTAGACTCTGACAACAGTAAGGTGATTACCAGAGAGACGGGGTTGGGGGTGTAGAAGAGGG
Source organism: Tonatia bakeri (assembly GCA_004024845.1). Taxonomy (NCBI): domain Eukaryota; kingdom Metazoa; phylum Chordata; class Mammalia; order Chiroptera; family Phyllostomidae; genus Tonatia; species Tonatia bakeri. Next base: position 230,840 of record PVIA01001034.1, read on the forward strand.
TAAAGGGTCGGGGGGGTAAATGGTGGTGGAATGAGACTTGACATGGGTCGGTGAACACACGAGATAATATGCAGATGTGTTGTAGGACCGTACACCCGAGAAGCCTTTATAACTTTAAACCAATGTCACCCCAATAAATACAATAACCATCTTTTAAAAATAAAAATAAAATCCCTCAATTTTAAAAAAAGAATTCCAGTTAACTTGCATTCAACAATTAATGAATCATTTCTTCATACATAGTATTACTCCAGGCATCGATTACTTTTGAACACTGAACATTTACAAATTTGGCCACTAGGTGGAGTAGAAGCAAAGAAATATTTTTGACCACCTGTCTGAATTTCCCACTGTGCGAGGTGCAAGCATTTTTGAATCTCGGTTTCAGTGTTAGCAGAGCTCAGAAATCAACTCCTTTCTGCCCAGAGGCTCTTCTTTGAAAAGGGAGAATTTTGTATAGCGACTTTAAATTCCAACTCACACCACCAATGTTGATCTAACTACTCCCATGTTAGTGTTTAAGGTTTTTACCAAAAAGTATAGGCACATAGCCTTTTAAATATACATTATGGTATTAAAATGTATAGAATGTTTTTCTTAATTATAACAATTTTAATCAGAATCTCCACAGGATTTCCTTCTCTGCAGTAACATACAGTTTTTGAATATTGTCTACTTACATTCCTGTGGTATGTCATCAGTAATATATGTCTATTTCACTACTAAGAAAAATATGAGGAGAAAACCAGGAAACTAAGAAAATGTTGTGGAAATAGCTCATATAATACAAAATCTTTGAAGTTTATTGCATGCATGTCTCAAATACTCAGATTTTGTATGGAGGAAAGAGGGATCTCATAATCTATTTAGGATTCGATTATCTCTTCCATAGGAAAACCTGCCTTTCCACCCCAAGTGTCCCCTTTGGATTAAAGACCAGAGGACACTGCCCCTGTGGTCTATAAGTGCCCTGCAGGCTGGTTTCCAAAGGCATCAGTTTATTTAGAAAGATGGTGGTTGAACTTAACTTTTGATTTTTACCTGTGAAGGAATGTTTAGAATCTCATCCAAAACATGTCATGTGAACACACACACAGCTTACATGTATGTGAATATGTACATATCTATTTTCAGGGTTTACTTGCTATCACAATCATACACACACACATTCATACACACACACACACACATACATGCACACACATACAATAATTTTGAGAACTAGGGGTCTGGAGGCCAATGATCAGTTCAAACACGTACAATCCTAGGTTACTTGAAAGCCACTCTGTAGAATCATTTGACTTGTCCTAGGGTTCGCTGACTTAGGAATTAGTGTTTTTATGTTTCCACCGGATTATCTGACAAACAGTCAGAAGACTAAGGTTCTGGTTCCAAGTCCAATTGAACTTGCTATATGAGGATTAGGGAAAGCTCAATATTTCTAGTCTTTAACTGACCCATCTTTAAAATGAACTAGAAGATTTTTATTGGTGGTTTCATTTCTCACCTTTTACGATGTATAAATTTACTGAACCTCTTTGCACCTCTTGAATTCTCAAGCTCAGAAATATTTGAAATCCAACAGTCTCAGTCTTTAGAAAGTGGCAAGACTGAGATGAAAGATAGTACATAAATGTGCATGAAGAGATTTACTTACAGTTACAGTCTTGGCATCCATTTCAGTGAATATGAATTCCCCTCCTTCAAAGTCGTCGTTCATGTACAGGAGAGCACTATAAGAAGAATGGGGGTCATTTGTACTATTACCTGGTGACAACATGGCCACAGAACGCTGAAAACTGGTGATGAACTGACCAGCATGATCAGTGAGTTTCCTTTGAACTAGACATTGAAATAACCAATCCTCCTAACTCTCAAAAGTAAGATCACATGGAGTTTGGATCATGTCCTTGAAGTATTTATTCCACTTACGTTACATTTTTAATAATAGTTTACAGCTCATCTTGCACTTGAATTCCTTTGAAGAATACCTAACTGGGTTTAATCTAGCCCTCTGAATCTCACCCCTACTATTTACAACTCTCTTCTTCCCGGTCATACCAGTAACTTTAAACAACATATTTTTTACCTAACTAGCTGGAGAGCTCCAAGGGGTGTAGTAGCCTAGCCTTGAGGCTAGGGGGCGCTCAATAACTGTTTCTTTATAGAGAGGGCATAGAATAATAACAACTCACTATTATCTAGACATGGTTACTCTGACACCTGACTCTTCTCTTTACACACTCAAATATCGTTCAATAAGAGGAAACATTTTTCCCTCCTGAGTTTCCAGTTTCTAGTTTATAAAATGCAGACATAGATAAGTGATTTGATAAGATTCCTATGCATAAAAGATGTTTTAGTGAAAGCTAAAGTTTATATATATATATATAAACTTCATATTAAAACAAAATGGACATTTTGTGGAATAGGAGACAAAAACATGCATGGATTTTTAAGATAAATATATGAGATGATGAAGTCACTTCTCAGTTGTGGCAGCTGCTTCAAAAGATCATTTGGGAATCTCTGCTTTGTAGAGGTGAACGTGATGACAAGCCAAAAGGTCGGCTTTCTATATTCCAAGGGTTTTTGAAGACTGTTGGGCAAGAGCTTGTCACTGAAGCAGGTGCTGGCTGTACCTATAGTCCCGGAACGTGTAAGCAGGAGGCTCCTTCCAGCATTCATTGGCCTCTGGATCCAACAGGCAATTGTCAGCATGGATGGGATGACTGAGGTCATTTCTTCTATCCTGTTGACCTGCCAGGAAAGGGACAGGGGAGAATGAGAGGAGGGCACTGACCTCCAACAGCAGCCCGTGTGCCCTTGCAAATTGGAGGAGACAGAAAGCCCAGCAGAACAGATGAAAGAACACTGGGCAAGCAGTCGAGAGACTGTCCTGCTTTTGCTATGAGCTTGATGCAAAACTGTGAGCAAGTCACACCTGCTGCTTCAGCTTAAAAGTTAGTGATATAAATAGACATATAGACATTCCATGCATTTCATGGGTTTCAGTTCCTGTGGAGCAGTAATAGAAGGAGGAGGAAATGAAAATGTAAAAACATAGATATAGGTCTGAGTTAGCTGAGACTTTCCCAAGTGTCAAAGTCTCACCCTGTGACATTATCCTTCCCTTCCTAGTCAGGAGGGTAGAGAAGAGAAGATCTAGGGAAGAAATGATGACAGCAGAGAGTGAGCGGGGGAGGTCTCTGTCTTTTTAAAAACATTTATTTCAACAGTTCCTTCCCCATTACCACTGGATGCTGTGGATAGAACAGGACACTGGAAGTCCCAGGTTCCTAGTGCCCTAGGGCAGAAAAGCAGTTTTCTGTGCAACTTTAGAAAGTAGAAATTGATCTGAAAGGGAAACTAGGCACAGCAATGGTATTTAGGGATGAAAATGAAACACAGGAAGGAAGGGAAAATAAGAGTAAGTTTTTTTTTGTTTTAGAAACGTAGAACTCTTCTAAACCATTCGTCTGTCACGTGATAGAGCTTTGCTTTCTTTCTTATCTCCCTGTGGATAGAAGGAAATCCGTTCAGACTCTGGAACCTCACCAGACAGGGCTGTTCGGCAGACCATGTGTGTGTAGGAAAAATACAGGGTTGAGTTCAGCATGAAATAGGATTCTACAATCTTCCGAGCCTTCTCGCTGATATCATAAAAGAGACGGGCACTCTTCAGTGGGACTCGGCCTTCGTAGCCAAACTGAAGGAAAAGGAGAACGTTAGCCACCATGGGATTGATTGGGGAGCTTGAGAAAAGCAGATGCTGGGGTTCACTAAGCCAATATACGATGGCCATCTCTGTACTGACTGGTGGGAATACTGCTACATGCTTGTAATCTGGGTTAGGAAAATGAACCACTAAAATAAGCCTTCCTAATCACTGAGAGGACATGAGAAGCTAATCACTCCTTTTTCTCATAATCCTGTCCTCATTCCTCTCTAATGACGCTGCTTGTAATACAGAATAATTACTTTTTAGGGTATGTTTTTACCATGGGCCCATGAGCTCCTTGAGAGGGGGGTGACAAAGCAAGAGCTATATGTTATCGTTCAGGTACAAATTTAGGAAACATTAAGTTTGATAAATCGATGACTGAATAAAGGAATGAAGGGAGAATTAAAAACAATGCAGGTGCCATTTCATATGTGATCCCTTCAACTGTCCTGATAAAACTATATTCTTATCAGTACTGCATGCTAACTGATTGCACCCCTGGAGCTCCAGATAAAACTACTGTATTCTGAGCTCTTCTCTTTCTTGCGCCTGCCATTCACAGAAGGTCCCGGACTGGCACTTAGGAACCTGAACCCCAAACCAGGTGAGACTTTACTTTGAGTGCCTTCAGGACAGTTGCGCCTTCAAACTTCTCGTTGGGTGTGTGGGGTGAAGTTTTTCCTCTGTATCCGTCACCGACAAGCATGATTCCCTGGAAGCACAATACAAGATGTTTTTTTAATGACAACTACAAGTTCACTAGGTCTCCCTGTCTCCCTCAATTGCCAGAAAGCCAAGAACCAAAGTCCATACTCAGAACCATCCCCATTTTATTCTAGGATCCTGGTATCATTCGTTTTTCCAGTCAAAAGGGATATAGTTATTTAATTTTTACTATAAAACATCACCACTTTTGCAGGCATACATTGTGTATTATTGACTAAAATAATGGGACTTTCTCAGCAACTTTATATGGCAGATAGGGCACATGCCGGACGGTTGCTGTCCTGGGAATGAAGCCACTGACTATTTCAGATCCACTAGCTATATCCAGATCTGGAAAAAACTAAAGTCTTCTCAAGCCAAAGGCTATGAAAGTGCCTCCACAACCAGTGTCCTCCTAAAGAAGGAGACATTCTAGGTCTGGCTCTCTGGCTCCAGGCTCACACCAGACCAGCACAGCCAGGCCCCCGCCCTCCCGGGTCCTCACACTGGCCACACTGTGCAGCTCCCGGCACTGTTCTTCTGACAGGACGTTATCCAGGAGAACCCGCTGCGTCCCGTTCAGCTGCTCCGAGTTGTAGACGAACGTGACATTCTCGTAGAGCAGAGGGCCACCTGAAGGGACAGACCACATTGTCTTCTCTGTTACCTCTGTTCCCAAGGAGTGGAGCACAGAACACCCAACAGCTTGTGATGTGAAGTTCAGGGGAGTCCTTTCCCTTATACATATTTAGGAATGCTAAGACAAATGACAAATTTGGAATTTGATAAACAAAATATGGATTCAGGAAAAACACAGCTATTTGTCTGACTACCGGGTGTTTCCAAAATGTCATGATAATATATTACATTTGTGCAGCATCTTGGGCTTGATAAACTACCTTTTTATTTGATTCCAGTGATGATCCAGCAAAACACACTGGGCCTCTTACAAGATTCTCCTCTGGGAAGAACCTCCAGAATTCTCTTGACAATCGAACCCACCCTTCTCTACAGACCTTGGTTCCTACTGCTGCTATACCATCACATGCAATTACTTGATCACGTGTCTGTGTTCCCAGACATAAACATCCCAGCTTCAAGGGTCTGGGAAGTACAGGTAGTGAATGCACACCATCAGAACAGTCACACCCAAGTCATCCAACTCCTTCCCACTCTTCTTTCCGCCACTATCCAACCCTATAGTCTTGCTTTTGGAATATTTGTTCTATTCTGCTCTCTGGGCATAGCCTCCTATGACTTCCTTTGTACAGATGGTCTCCTGTAGGCACCTGCCCTCCCTGGAGAGAGTCCACAACTGTATGAAATCAGCCCACACAGCCTCTTCAGAGAAGGACGCAGGTGGGCCATGTTTTAGGTGATGAAATTATAAAATCTAGACCTGACAGGTCTTTTCTTCATTGGAAGTGGGATTAAAGAACAAAACCTCTGATGGTGAGGAAATCTTCAGACTCAACAGAGTGTAACCATCTTGAACCAGAAAAGTGAACAGAAAATAAAAAACAGTGTTTTTCTACTCTTTCTAATATTCCTAAAAGACCTGGCATGTGCCCTCAGTGACAACAGCTCACTGTGGAGGGAGTGGCAGAGAGGGCTCAGCTACTCCCTTCCTCCCCACGGTCAAGCTATGGTCACACACACACTGGTCTAAGACATGTCGGCTGAAGGAAGACAAGACTATTGACATTGACATCTGTTCTGCGGTTGTAAAATGGGTTAGTCAAATCAGGGAGCAGCACTAAGTGTTCATGAGTCTAGTTAGGATAGAAGAGTCACTACAGGCCACAATTAATGGGATACTAAAATTTCTCAGTCTTGAGTAGCATGGTTATCTGTTAAAACAAAAGTTCCCTAAGGAACTGTGGTGTTGACAAATTATTTGTACTGTAATTTTACTTCCATATCCGCAATGATAAAATTAGGAATACAGTATTTATTTTTGTGGTTTCAAACAACTATAATACCAAAACCAATTGATAAGATTAAATAAAAGCAAGACCATAAACCATCTAAATTAAAATTAGTAATATTAATGAAATGATCAGCGTTGTTTTGTGGAAACTAATAAGCTACATTCCACATGAATTTCCTATTAACTAATCTGGTCTGTGTTCTTTGAGCCAGTATTCCTCTACTGCTCTTGGTGGGTGATGACTCGTTTATTCTACCACAGCATTTCTCTGCTGAAACTACCACAAAATCTTAGCATACCATGATGGGTTTTGACTTTTATCTGCTCCATTATTTATAAATTTGTCCTACTTTGTTTCATTCATTTATTTAATTTTTACTGCATTTTTTCCCATTACCATTTAGTCCCCTTATATCCAACCCCCACAATCACCACACTGTGATCCATGTCCACGAGTCTTTCTTTTTGCTCAATCCCTCCACCCCTTTCTCTCCCCTGCCTTACCTGTCATCCTGCTCTCTATCTGTGAGTCTGTCTCTATTTTGTTTGTTAGTTCAGTTTGTTCATTAGACTCCACATAAGAGATATACCATATGGTATTTGTCTTTCTCTGACTGGCTTATTTCACGTAGCGCAATGTTCTCCAGGTCTATCTGTACTGATACTATCCTCGACTATTGAATATTATTAAGTGCTGCCAATGTGGTGGTAACTGTACCCACGCCCACTGAGGTTTGCAACCTCATGGCAGTGTTTGGCTATAGGAGGTTATTCATATGACCCAGTTAGTTGCCCCTTGGTATTTTAAATTGTCATTGAAATTTATGAATATGGAATTTCTTGGAATTTGGGAATATACCAATAAGATCCCAGTTTCAGTACCAAATCTTTTGGATGAATAGAAAAAATATGTTTTCTGCAGTTCAATGTTTCTCAAACATTTTTCTACAGAAAAGTTTTTGGTGAAAAAAAAAAGAGTTTCTTAGTTAAATGTGTTTGGGAAGTACTGGGTGAAACACAATTTAAGAGTACTTCTTAGAATAGGCATTATGAACATTCTAGGTGTCAATACAATATATAGTAGTTCTCACCCTTAATTCAGCACAATATTCTTCCTTCCTTCCTCCTCTCCTTTCCTTCCCTCCTTCCTTCTTGCTTCCTTCCTCCTTCCTTACTATGGCAGAGAGACTCCAAGATGGACTCTAAGGATCACTGCCTCCTGGAATTGGCTTGTATAATTTGTATCCTAGTGTGGGCACGGCCTGGATCTTGCTTCTAACCAATAGAATATGGAAAACATGATGGGCTGTCACTTCCGTGACTGCCTTACATAAAATGGAAACTTCTGTGTTGCTAGCAGACTCAGTTTATTGCCTGCTTAGCTTGCCATCTGATGCAGCAAGTGGCTGTATTGGACAGGCTCATGTGGCAAAAAAAAAAAAAAATGAGGGTATCCTCTAGGCAACAACCAACTAAGAACTGAGGAACACAATCCCATAGTCCTTTAAGAACCAAATGCTGTCATGCTGTCATCTGAACTTGGAAGAAGATAGTTCCTCAGGCCTTAGAAGAGACTCCAGCCCCAATCAAAAACTTGATAGTTGCCTTATATGAGCTTGAAGCAGTAGACCCCAACTAAGCTCTCCCCAGACTCCTGACCCAGAGAAACTGAAATAGTAAATGTATGCTATTTTAAGCTGCCACATTTGTGCTAATATTTTTCATAGCAATATAAAAACAAGTAGATTGTTTTCCCATCATGGAATTTCTTAACATAAAACAGTTTGCTTGGGAAAGGTTGCTCTAATCTATACAGTAACTGCATGTTCAACTCTCATTTAGAACTATACAAAGAGATTTTCCTTCAACAACAAAGACAAGATACTCATAGGTTCACTGAAAAGCATTTTTTTTTCATATAAAACCCAAATGGAAATGGAAGACAGACCGAGTTTAGTGGATTAGGCTGGGTTGCACTTCGTCAGGTTTTTCTTGTCTTCTACACTGAGAATGTATTACTTTAAATATAATTAGCTTATTCAAAAAATATAACTTTAAAAGTTACTAAAACTAAGCCATTTAGGAAAATGCCTACCATTCTTATGCTGTATATAAATATTTATTATTATTATAATTATTATTGAATTAGTAATATATGCCCGGTATATTAAGTTCTGACTGAGACATCTTCATAAACATAATGAAGTATATTTAAAAGAGTGCTACCAAGATACTGAGAACTCTCTCAGCCATGCCGTAAGTAACACACATCGATCAGGTGCAGAGCAGAATGCAAATGGAGTTTTAAATATCTAAACCCTAAAAGGCTCAGGCAGAGTCTGTACTGGAAATCTGCTGTTCACATAGCTGACACGGTTACCATTATGCAGTTTTATACAGAGGTTTCCCACACATACATTTAACAGAAAAACAACTAACTACCCACTCACTAACCAAAAGGGCGGGGGAGGAAAAATAGACCCTGCCATTCAAAAATACAAACTGACCAACTTACAAATGACTAGTAGCACACTAGACTGAGAAAAGCATTAAAATAAAAATAAAAATGTAGTCCAATAAGTTGTGGTTCCTGGGGCCTGATCTGACAGCTTTGGCCAACCCTTAACCACAGCCCAAGGAGATTTAGTTAAACAGCTTAATTCTTCTCTCATTCATAAAGTATGTGCCTGGCTCTGACTCTCCAGTTGCAATAAAGGGGGATCATCTAGGAAAATACTCCTTGTGCTCATTGTTTGTGGCTCACGGCTAGAAAGTCATTTTGTTGTAAATATTGCAATGTCATGAGGCCACGACAGTGTGTTCTGACTAACAAGCCCTTATATGAGCACAAACCTTTAAAAGTTTACAAAAGACTTTTCACACTCATCTTTTCCAACAGCTGCTGTCATTGTTTTACAGATGAGGGGCAGAGGGCCCTGGGAGATTGAGTCCCTGGTGATAACTAGAGTCTCCAGCGAGTCTCTGAGACTCTGGGATTATCACAGAGCAGGACCTTTGGAAAGTTGATGGCTGAAAGGAGGATGGGTAAGTGACAGATTGTTGTTGTTGTTGTTGTTGTTTTCTGGAAGTAGACATGTATGTTCCATGGACTGGAGTCAGCCTGGGCCACTCCCATCTTGATACTTGGGAGCCATCCAATATGAACATGACTAACTACCGTTAGGTAACCACAGTGGACGGCCACCTCTCTGTGGAAAATGAGAAAAGCTGGACTGCATTCTGCTCTGTGAGCCAAGCGTCCTTTGTTGTCTCCGTGACATCTGCTTTCAGCCCAAGATAGGAAAGTGTTTTCTGATTGGGAACTCTGCCTCTGTCTACCACTGTTCTTAATTTAGACACTATTTAAGTCTCCAGTGACAGGACAGAAAGCTTTCCAGTGGATTCCCAGAGACGATCCTAAGATCCATTAGCCTAATTCAACTAAGTAAATTCTGCAGAAATGATAGAATTTGGTAATCGTGACCTTTCTCCATCCTGTGTAATCTTTTCAACTCTTCTCATTAATCTTCCTAGTCAGTCGCTGGACATCAGATTTTTTGGTAGCCAGAGGGAAAAAAAAACAATGCTTTGAGATTTGGCAACTTTCCCGGAGTTTCCCAAATCTTTACAGCAAAGTTCTGGCTTATTGTCACGTATTTCCTGGGTGATTTCTGGGCTTAAAAAGCAACACGAACTCTGGCTGACCATGAGGCTCTCTGGCACTTGTGAAAAGCTTGGGCTTTGTGGCTACACACGACAGTCCAGGTTAAATTAGATGAGCGTGTTATCCTGTTTACTGCCTCACAGTGACTTGGAAGCTAAGGAAGGAAAGGGCTGGGAAATATGAGCCGTAGAGAGCCAGTAGTTTTCCAATCAGCAAGAAGAATGTGCTGACAAGCTTCTTGTCTGGGAAAGGAGGACTGCACTTTGTCTCAGTGCAGGTTTTTGAAAACCTCTTTCCGATTTTGCAGTTATTTAATCAAGAGGGTACATTTTGAATATTTAGACACTTTAGTGGCCCATCATCAGGTAAAGACAACATGGGGTTTGTATTCAGAAGCCTGGGTTTCAATGACTGCCCTACCTATTATGAGCTGTGAGACTTTGCACAAGTCACTGAATCTCTGTGAGCCTCGTTGTTCCTGTCTGTGAAGTGAGGATACTTTTCTCTCACAAGATGCCACCAGTATTCAAAGGAACTGTGTGTGTTGCAATGTGCGTGATTCTCTAGCCACTGTGCTGTACACCTGAAACTAATACAAAATGATATTCACTGTATATTTTTTAAATAATTAAAAAAGGAAATTTCCTTGAAAAATTATCAAACATAGAAATAATAATTGTTAAGGATTACTTATGCAATCAGTACTACTATTGCTAATAATTCATTATTATAACAAATGCTTGGATTTATTTAAAAACTACTTTTGTCTCTACTAATTTTGACCTGACTTAAGTAGGCCTACGATGCTCTGTTCTATCTCTATGACTTTATTCCACTTGTTTTATCCATTAGAATGGCTTCCTCTACATCTGTCAGTTCAACCCAAATTCTGCTTTTCTCTCCTAGCTTTGCTCAGACATATGTGCCTCAAGCATCTCAGATGAACTAACCCAATATCCCATGCAATCGGTCTCTTCAAGTTCCTCTCATACACAGTCTATTCCATACTATCAGCTCTACTCACTTGCTGTGTGAGAGAAGTAAGCCCCGTGTCCTCTCTAAGCCTCAGGCACTCACCTGAGAATGGTGATGATCATACCATCGCTGCCTGGCTCACAGGATTTCTGGGCTCACAGAAGTCCTTTTCTTGGGAACCAAAGGTAACGATATACAAACCAAGATATTCTTGTTTTTAAGCCTTGCTTTCAGAATTCTGTTAACTGTAGTAGCTTAGTCTTTTTCTTTATTTTCCAGAGAAAGTGGGTTCTGTCTAGATCTGAGTAAGAACTGGTCAAGTCCTGTCTTATTCTCACCCTCCTTCTTAGAGTAAAAGTACACAGATACTTACCCTCTCTTAGGTCTCGGTCTATCTTGAGTGATGATTTTTTCCCCATTGACAATCCATGAACTTCTGCCCCCTCCACGTTTACTCCTGAAGGGACCCTGGTCATTCAAATAAGTTGAGATAGCAATTCTCCATTGAATAAAACGTTCAAAGGCAAAGCATACCTCACTCAGATAGACTATGACTCCACATTTTATATTTTTGTTGTACAGAAGCACACTTACCTTTCAAGATCAAATTAAATGTCACTGCTTCCATGAAGTTCTTTTCTATTTTTTTCATTGAGTATGCTCTATTTTACTCCTCCAAGTCTTCTTGGCAACCTTTATTACAGCTAATTGTATCCATAACTTAATCCCTTTAATTTTAGACTTTGAATCTCAACAGAGCAGGAAAAAACTATCATGTGTGTCTGTATTATGCTCATAGTGTCACATTATATGTCTTGAACACAGAGTGTACATCACTGAACAATGGCTGAATTGAAATAAATCATGTTTTAGCGTGGTCGTTCTTGATTATTTCAAGAAGGAAGACACAAGATTGTGTCAAACTTTGCAATGTACAAAGGACAACATGATGTTCTTTTTTTCTAGGTCTTTCTGACATCCATTGTTTTTTAAATTACATTTAATTGATTATGCTATTACAGTTGTATGATATTCTTTTAATATACACAGATTGAACACATCCAAATGTGCATATGCATTCTTGGATCTCTTACAATAATTCTGGGCCACCCTGAGGTTGAGTCCTTGAAGTCTAGTGAAAGACCAGAAGATTTTGAGTAAGAAGATCTGGATGTGCCAGTCCCTCATGATGTGGGACTCTAGAGGGTCCTTTGCCTCAGCAGGACCTCAGCTTTGGAACTTGAAAATGAATAGGCCAGTCTGTGCAACCTCGGGCATTCAACCCCAACATGCTATAATTCCTTGAACTGGTCATAATATGTAGGTTGACTCTTGACTTCTATCACTTCAAAATACATGTTATCTTCATTTTTAATTGAGTTAGTGACACCTAATATTTTAACTTGCAGTAAAGCTTTCTGAGCTTCTTATTTCAAATAAACACAGTGAGGGAGTTCAGCAGTAACAAGAAAATGTCATAATTTTATTATACTAATGCATTTCAAAAATCCAATTTTGCATGCTTTAGAATTACAGAGCATTTATTCCTCAGAGATCACCTGATTCAATTCCTTAATTTGAGAAAAACCATGAGACCCAGAGAGGAAAATAAATTACTCAAGGTTACACAGAAGTAACAGGAACAGCTGAGACCAGGATCCAGAGCTCTTAATCCCCAGTTTGGAACTCTCTTAATTATCTTTTTGCTTATTCATAGAGCTAAGTTCCTTACAATAGGTATGACTCTTGGCATTTCTTTTCATTAAAAATAAACAGTTGAACAACAATTAAAAAAAGAAATAAACCCTACTATGATTAGAAAAAATAAAATAATAAACAGTTGACATACAATACTATATTACTTTCAAGTGTACAACATAGTGCTTAGACATTTATATAACTTGTGAAGTTACCCCCTCAATAAATCTACTACACTTCTGACACCACACGTGGTTATTATGGACTATATTCCCTATGCTGTACTTTACATCCCCATGGCTGTTTTTATAACTGGCAATTTTTATATTTTAACCCCTTTCCTTTTTTCACCCATCATCCCAATCCCATATCTGGCAACCATAATTGAAAAAATTTTTAAAAGTTAAAGAATATTATACCTTTGAAAAAATTAAAATAATAAACAGTTGTTGCTCTGAATGGAGAACTCACCTATTCTCATCCTGTCGTCCTCCATATCGAATCCAATAATTCTGTTTTAAATGAAAAAAAAGAAACTCAGTAGTTTTGCCACTAAAACATCGCTTACATAAATAGAATGACCTTAAAATCCCCAAAAGACCTATAGTGTTATGAAACTTGTATAATATATAAAGATACATTTTTTATTTAAAAATAATAAAAAGAAAGGTTAAGGATGACACAATTTTGAAAAAGACAAGATAATGCACAGATTTGTAAAAAAATCGCATGAAACTATCCTGGACACCCATTCTTTTGTCCAAGAAAGTGACTTAGAATTTGTTATCGGGAAGACATTTAAAAAATCAGACAGTCTAACCCCTTATGCTTTGTGAATAAAACAAACAACAGAAAGTCCAGCTTGATTAAACTTCTCAACAGGACAATGAGTGACTACGTGGCTTTTTCTGGGGTACCTTGGGAAAACACAGTTTTGAAAAAAAATCATAGGTAGGATCAGATAAAACTATTAGAAATGTTACTCTAGATCTGGTAAATTAAAATTAACTTGATTTTTTAAATGTGACAATAAAACATGATATAACTAAGACAGAAATTTTTTAAAGTATGTTACAAATAGAATGTTTTGCAAATAGTGCTTTTTAATGAACATGAGATAAATGAACAAAAAGTATGTCCAGAAAATTCAAATTAGAGGAAAAATAATTTATAATAATATGTGAAAGTTTTGTTTTTTCTGGTCATCAAAAAAATGCAAAATAAAGTAGCAATGATGTGGAATATTTTAAATAATATATGATTAATATATTAACTAATAATATATTACCTAAGGATTTTATTTTATTTTTATTATTTTTTAATATTTTATTTATTTATTTTTAGAGAGAAGGGAAGGGAGGGAGAAAAAGAGGGCGAGAAACAGCAATGTGTGGTTGCCTCTCTCGCACCTCTTACAGGGAAGCAGATCTGCAACCCAGGCATGTGCCCTGACTGGGAATCGAACCAGCGATCCTTTGGTTTTTGAAGGCCAGTGCTCAATCCACTGAGCCATGCCAGCTGGGGCAGATTAATACTAACGATTTTAAAATGTTGTTTCCCATTGCTGAGATGTGTGTAGTGAACTGGTACTTTTATGTATTGCTAGGAGCAATAAAGGTGGCAGAAAACCGTCTTAGAGAAGCAATTTTAAGAACTTTAAAACTTCTCATAGTCCTTGACGGCAGAGTAATCCCACTCCTGGGAATTTATGCAAACAGTGTAGCTCGAAAGAGAGAAAAAATGATTAATGTATTAAGCATAAGAGAAAGCAAATCAAATGTTCAACATAAGAAGAAGAGTTTATTTATTGTATATCAACTGTATATATGTAGCTAAAATAATTTTAGAAGCTGTAGAAATATCAAAATTGTTTATGGTTTCCAAAATAAAAATCAAAACAGAAAGATATCTATATACTACAGTACTAGTTCTGCCAAGGGTATGTCTTCACATGAAGAATGCTTTCAAGACAGCATGGAGAAGTAAAGAAAAGTCAGCATGTTGTGTTGTATAACTGTGACTGATTTTGTTCTTTTCGAAGTCTTTTAAATGTTTTAAATGTTTAAGAGAAAATGCAAAATGTTGCATCCATCATTTAGGGAATAAAACAAACCTGAGGCAAATGCGTCATGTACACAATACTTCTATTCAAGTATATTTGCTTTTGACTTTGGATCTCAGCGATCCAAACCTTTTAAAGCTTATCACTTATATTGAGTAAACAACACCTCTCACACCCACTCACACACATCTCCAGTTTCCATTCAGGCAGGAGATTAGAATCATCAACAAATGAGGCTGGATAATAAAATTATAAATAAAAAAAGTCCACTGAACGGTTCTTTTAAAAAACATGTCCTTTTCCTCTTTGCTCTTACTGGTTCAGTGTATGAAAATCCCAGGCCCTCTGCAGCTGATTTTATTAGTTCTGATTCCAGTTTATGACGCTTCACAAACATTGCCAAATCCTAGAGAACAAAAATGAAAGAAAATTTTTAATTTAAATCACAGCCAAGAGATATGATAAATGTTCAAGTGGAAGTTTTCATTAGACAGAGACAATAAGCAAAAAGGCACATATTCAGAGCTGAAAAAACATCTCCATCTCAACAGATTCTTACAAGCCAGCACACATGAGAAAAATACGGTTCTGGCATTAATAAAGTTTGAAAGAACAGAGTTCTAGAACCTATACTAAACTGTTATATATATATTTAAGTGCAGTGTTACATTTTTTACTAACTCCCCAGAGCACGTAGCAGAATTTGTTTTTTTCTGAGGACATTGGTCTCACCTCTCTGGCCTCAATGGATGCTGGGTCCACGCTATCACCCAGCAGGTTCTCATAATAATCCACATTGTCTAGGACATCCTCATCATCCGGATGGAGGAGAAGATAGGCCTTGGCACACTCCAGGGCTTTCACATATTCACCAACTGAAAGACCAAGGAACTAAAGCATTAGAGTCAGCCTAGGTCCCTCTGAAGGATGTTGAACTTCAACATGTCTGTGAGAGGTCAGCATTAAACATCAATAAGGGAAGATAAGGTGAAGCTAAGTAATCAGAAATAGTTACAGGTAGCTGAAAGCACATGACTTCAGGTATTCCAAAGGCAGTACTTTTGGTCTGCTTTGGTACTATGTGTTTTGCATAAATTATCAAAAGTTTCACCCTGAAGATGTATGTTGACAACTTACATTACTTCATATAGATACACAGAGTAGAATTTTAGGGGTTAGTTCTGATTTTTGTACTTAGTTTGACAACATGATATTTAAGACTAATTTCAGCAATCCAAATTCTATTCATTGTTCTTAAATATAAGAAAAGATGCTCAGTCTCTCTCTTTCTTAATAAGATGAATGGAAAGTAAAACTACATTGAGATAACAATTTTTACCTAATGGATTGGTGAATATCTGATAATTTGATAATATATTCTGTTGATGAGCAATGAAAAATGTACCCCATGGAGAAAAAATTGGCAACATCTATCAAAATTACAAAAGAATAAAACTATTTAATTCATAGAAATCCATTTTATGAACATTTATGTTCAAAGGTAAAATGATGTCATTCTTTTTTCATTGATTATCATAGCTAAAAATTATAAACAGCACAATGCCCACCAGAAAGGGGTCACATGGAATAAGTTACAGTACAAAGATATGCAGATGTAAAGAGAATTCATGAGTAAGGTGTCTGTTCTGATACAATTAAGTTGAACCATAAAATTACCAAAATTTGACCTTAGCAAATGGTAATTTTCTAGGTCCAACCTAACTAAAGATTACCTGATATGTATTATTAAGTGGCGAAAATAATGTAGGGAAGAGTGGAAATGATATGCTGTCTTCTTTGTGCAAGATGCAGAAATAAGTCAGAATGTGTGGGCGTGTCATTTCTATACAAGAATTTTGGAGAGATAAATACAAAAACTGGATTGCAGGACATGGAAGTAGGTTGTGGGGAAAAGGAAGACAGGGAGGCCTTTATGATATTTGGTCTCTGAACCTGTGAATATATTACCTTCTAAAATTAAGTTGAAAAAAGTAAATTTAACAAATCATATAAAGCGTCAGTCTTAGTATAGTTTTCAGGACATCATCACAACATCTGCCCATTCATCCTGTTCCGAGCTGTGGTGATGTGAAATGAGAGAGCCACTCTGTAGTGATGGGCACCACCCACTCCCCCAAAGGTCTTCGCGGATAACCCACGCTTTACCTCGATAGTAGGCGAACTGTAGGTAGTCGTAATGCAGGGGAAGAAAATTCTCAATTGGAGAGAGGCGGCCGGGGCGAGTGGCAAGTTCCCTCACACAATCATGCTGACACACCAGCACCTGCACATAGTGATCTGGGAGACAAGATCCGACAAGTGGGCACCTGCAGCCAGCCGAATGTGCAGACTTCAAAGTCAGAGCCAGTTACACAGAGCATTCCTCACCTCACCACATTCTGAGAACCATGTCACTATTATCCTCACTTCAGGAGCAAAAACTGTTTTCACCAAGAAAGTTAAATGACTTGTCAGGGGCTCCTAATCGGTGCTCACTAGAGTTAATTAATAGTAGATTCCAGATCTTCTGGCTCCTGGTCTTTCCTGCGTACTGCACTCTTCCCTTCCGTGTGTCTTGTTTTCTACATCTCCTGAGAGTGACATAGGCCATCTCACCCCACTCACACCCAGCCTGATAGTTGACTTACCTATATTTAACAAGTTCAGGGCCTCTTCTCAGATATTTTGATAGCCTGAAGTGTCCCAGAGTCAGAATCAGAAGGTTCTAGTTTTCTTAAGGATCAGTTGAGAGAAAGGAACTGCCTTGGTGGGGAGTTCACTTCGGAGAAGTGACCTAGAATGCTCTTTCTGCTTGTTAGCATTTTCAGGGAACTCATTTTAAAGGGGAAATAAAAACAATATTCCTTTATAACTACTGATTAGAAACCCATTTGACCAATTATAAATTAGTCCATCACCTGGACAAAATTTAACTACACTAAATTCTAACACTGTAGCAGGGGTGTCCGAACTTTCAGCATCTCTGGGTCACATTGGAAGAAGAAGAGTTGTCTTGGGCCACACATTAAATGCACAAACACTAACAAAAACTGATGAGCAAAAAAAGGTTTTAGTAAATTTACAATTTTGTATGGGGCCGCATTTGTAGCCATTCTGGGCCGCATGTGGCCTGTGGGCCGCGGGTTAGACGCCCCTGCTAGGGACTGGTAAAATACCAGAAGAGTGAAAGCCAAAGAATTTAAATAAGCACATCGCCTCTTTCTCCTTGTTCCACTTTCTTTTTTCCCACTCTCCTTGCTTGCAAACAGGCCAAGGTGCTGAAGCGAAGGGGTTTTCATGCTCCCCTCAGCTCTGGTTCTAGCACTCCCAAGCATGAGCTGAGAAAACACAAGTGACTAATGAACCAGAAATGGAGGAAAATCACTTCCTATATTTTGTCCCAAGTTTGATTTTTACAATGAAGATGGAGGTCTCTTTTCCAGTAAGAGAATAGTTTGTCTGTGCTTGTGCTGAGTGAGCAGGTTCTCCTGAGAAGGCTAGTAAGATCATCTGCCTTCATGACTGTACAGTTTAGTTCACCACAACTGCCTGCTTTCAAAAGGTAGGATAGCTCAGATCGTGTCTTGATGACCTTGGAGAAGAACCCCAAAACACAACAGGAAGGGAATATACATTTTCTAGTAAGAAAATGTGCCAGTTGTCACAAAACCTGGCCAACTCAATCCAATTTTGCACAGCTAATGGAATCCCTGCAGTTCAAAGATTCTTAATTTCAAATGGGGTAATGTGAGGGACAGAATGAGTTCTGTTTATTTGATTAACATGTTAGAGATAAACAGCTAACTATTTTATATCTTAAGAAAAAAAACAACAAACAACCCTCAACTGTTTTCTCCTAGTTAGCTGGCCATTTACCTTCCTATATGTACTCCTCCTAATTCCAAATAACAAGCAAAAGGAAAAGGTGGGAAACACACCTACCAGGAAGTCAACATCTGATTAAAAGTATTTTTCAAAGCAAGGTATAAATAGCAGCAAAATAAAAGTGACACAGTAATATATTTGGGGCTTCAACAAGCATGGCTAGTAATAAATAATGGCATTCAGAAGCCATTTGTATATTTCTCTAGCTTTTAATGTTCTTCTGACAGTAAAATTCAAATATTCTGACTTTCTAAATACATTTGTATTTTAAAAGCCAGTTTTACTCCAAATTTGGCACAGTTTTGAACCAACCAAGAATTCACAGAGTTATAATATCACTTCTTAGCTGTGTTCTTTGCTTCCTTTTTATACCAAATGTTATCGTGCAATTAATATGTTTCTAATAAGTTTATATCTAAAAGGCTGTGTAGTAATACTTCCTAAAATTTCCATCTCATGGAAAATTAAAGGTTTCAAATTCCCAAGAAGACTTACCATATTTTTATAATATATAATATTTGGCTGGAACTTAAAGGACTATGACTTTTTAAAATCATTTTTCTATATAGAAAGTGGAGGTCATGGTGTTGGAAGTTGTTTTAAGTATTAAGAGCCTGAGTTAGGAGAGATCTTCTATTCCAGCAACAACATGCTGTGGTGACCTTGAGCAAATTACTAAATGTCAACCTGTGGGGAATTGTTAGTCAATTTTTCTAAACCAGTATTAGGGCATTTGTCAAGGTTGTTTAGTGGTCACTGGTAGAGGCTGGCATAGAGGCAAATGTGGGAGGGGAGGTAGGACTCATATCCCCACAAAACTGCAAGACAGTAAACTATAATAAAGGAAAAGCATTTCTTTTTAGAGAAATACAAGGCAAATAGAAATGCAAAACACATGAAACTGACTTTCAAATGAGCAATGCTCACAAAAATGCAGGCCAATGTCTCTGACAGAAGCCCAGTGTAACACAACTTTGGGGGGGAAATCCTCAATAATTCAGATATTGGCATTGATTCTAGGTGTATTTAGTTGATTTTGGGTAAGTAAGTGTGTTGCAAACTGGTCATTTGACAAATTGATTCTCAGTCTAACTTCCTTGTCAAATTTAATACATATTCCCCAATTGCCCTACTAAAGGACCTTAACAATTTTTGATCTACATTTTCACAAATATAGAATATTATTAGCCATTTTATTCTCTGCAATGTAATTGATGGGTATGCCATCTACTTCGGTCATTTAACCCATTCATTTACTAAGGACCTACTATTTGCCAGTCACTGTACTTAGGCATTGAGGACTGAGCACTGAACAAGGTAGGGCATTATTAGCCAAATGATAGAGAAAAGGAATATTTTGAAGGTCTGTAAGTGGAAATTAGCTTGGCATATCCAAGGGATTAAAAGAACTATAGTTGGAATGGGTCACAAAGAGGGGAAAAAAAGATAAAGAGGAAAACACACATAAGTGTGCAGTCACAAAAGTCTTGTGAAAGGTTTTGGGTTTTATTCCATGTGGAGTGGGAGCCAGTGGAGGATTTTCAGCATGTTTGTGAGCAGACACTCATTTTGGGTTTTTTTGAAGACTGCTCTGTCTGCTTACAGAGTAAAACATAAAGAGGACATAATGATTTCATTAAAATATACTGTTGATTTGAACCGGGATGATAATGAAAGGGGTGGAGAGAACCCAGAAAGCTCAGTGCCATTAGAAGGTAACATCAATCAAAGTCTGGTAACAAATCAGAGGGGGGCAGGAATTTAGGGAAATTTCAGATTGAAAGATGTACAACTTCTCGGAGTTTGGTTTGAGCTGCTAGGTGAGTGGCACTTTTCACGGTGAGAGAAAATGCTGGAAGTTGGGGAGAGCATATTGACTTCATTAATCTGCATTTCTATGAGTACATGTGAAGTCGATCACTGTTTTTCATATATTTACAATGTGAAACACACTGTATACTCAACAATTATTTGTTAAACATTTATTATTGAATAAATTACCCCTTGTCCAGTTTTAAGTTGTATAGGCCTTTAAACTACTGGCTCAAGAGTGAGGAAAGCCTAGTTTTGATTCCAAATTTCAATTTAATCACACTACTTAAACTTTTGGGGTATGAATTCCTCATTTAAAAAAAGAAGAGAGTGAATAACAATAGTTATTATCTACATAAGAAGTTATTTAGAGAATTAAAAGAGATATAAAGAAGTAAAGGATTTTCTATACTGTAATTGCTAAATAAATGTTTGTTATTATTACTACTCTCAAATGACAAATAAATCACTACTAATAATAATTTATATGTTCTATTTAAACATTAAAAGAAATTAGCTCTGTAAGTTTTTTGCAATTTTTCCACTTTTCATTTATAAATCAGTTTGATTTATTGTATCTTTTGTGTTTATACGTCTTATTAAAGTCTTTTTCTTCCTATTTCTTGTTTTGTCATGCAAGGAACTTTGCCTCTCCTAATATTATACAAATGTTTTCCTGCATTTTCTTCTAACAGTTTTTTACACTGAAATTATTAATATAAAAGGAATGCATGTGTGTTTTCATATGCAGCAGAAAATTCACTTCCCACCACAAATGGTTAACTAGCCAATCTCCTCAATTAATGTAGAATGCACATTACCTACTATTTTAAATACTACTTTGTAACACATTAAATTCCCACATATAATAAAATACTCTTTTAAATAATTAAAGAAGTCCATAGAAAGGGATTCACTACTACATTGTTTATAATAATAATAAATTACAACCTCCTTAATATGTATCAATAAACAACCAGTCAAATAAACTGTGTCATCCCCCTATATAATGGAACATTATGCAACCATTAAATACAATAAGGTAGATCTACATGTACTTACATGAAAAGAAGTCCACAATATATTGTTAGGCATAAAATGAAACAAAAACAAAAAATATGCCAATATTTAGTACTTATAGTATTGTCCTATTTTTATAAAAAATAAGATTATCATAAATAAATACATAAATATTTAGGTATACATATGAAAATGTTTGGGAGCATAGTTACTAAAATTTAAACTACTTAAATTTATCTGTAGGAGGTAGAATTATTTAAATATATGAAAATATTTTAGTTCTTACAATATATATTTCTACAGCATATTGTTTGAATATTTTTATAGATTGCATGTAGTGTATCTATAATCATAAAATAAATGAAAGAAAAATAAGCTGTACCTGCAATGACTTCATAGAGACCAGCTTTATACCCCAAGTACTCATACTCCTCAAATCTCTGAGGCCCCTCACACAGGGCTCGGCACTCCACATCTTCACTGTAATATTCTCTCAAAGCTTGTTCAAAGTACTTGATAGCTAGCTCAAAGTCATCGACCTCGTAATGTTTGACTCCTGCACTGTAACTCTCCTGCAAAGAAACAGAAAACCATTTTTTTTTTTTTTTTTCAAAAAGAGCACCCGCGGGGCTCTTGAATAGCAGGGTTCAGGCAGACTCTGGATCGCTTAGGTAGGTGGGGTATTGGACTGTTGTGCTGTGAAAGGATAAAAAAAGGGTTGCACTGGGAGATAAAGTGTGACTGCTCTGGCTTCGGTTAACTGTACATAAGAAAGGACTTACTGGGAGAGCCAACTGCCATGACACCAATCAATGTCACTTTCTTCCTGAGCACACTCAAAACTACACTTTCTAACCCCTCTGAATGTAGGTAGGGCCATGCAACAAACTGCAGGAGGATTGATGTGGGTGGATTTGACAACCATTTCCAGGCCTGGCTCAGTTAAAAAAAAAAAAAAAAAAAAAAGGCTTCCATTTAAAATCTTCCTCCTCTTGTCATTTTTTTTCAATCATTTTGGAGGGCACATGTTAAAAATAGCGACATCTCGAATTGTAAAAGAAACCATTTCAACATGATTTTAAGTAAGATTTCACTTAAACAAATAGTTACATCGCTTAAAAAAATCAAACAGAATTTGAAAGTACTGATACAATGGAAAAAACACCGGACTTGGAGCTAGAAAAGTACGGTGAGAACTGCACAATTCACATTGGCTTCATGTTCTAGGTGTAAAATAAGTGGCGGAGGGGGAGCTGAGGTGCAGGAAGGGTTATGGATATTTATATCATATTCTATTTTCACCACATCATTCTGATTTTCTAAATTAATGTAATGTTCATTGTCTCTCAATTTTTTCCACCCTGATAATTATATCATTTTATCTAATAACTATAAAAGTATAAAAATGTCACTGTATTGGAAATCAGGAACCAATCTGCGATATCCATTCATAGAAATCTGCTTTGAGTCAAATAAAACTTAAAAGCACTTAGCGCCACATGGTTGGCAGGAGAGCCGGGAGCTCACCAGGTGTGGTTTGGCTTCTCTGTCTACCAACTGGAATGTTTCAACGCCAGCCATCGTTCTGTAATTCTCGATGTTCTGCTGCATTTCCATGTGTTCAGGGTTGGCCATGAAAAATGTGTGGGCTGCTTCCACTGCCTTTTCCAGCTGGTTAAGCTATGGAGAAAAAAGAAGAAAAAGGGTCAATTAAAGACAAATATTTCTAAGCCAGGCTCAGTACTACGCCAAGGTCTTACGGCTTGAAAGTAGCAGGGTGGGGTCCCAGTTCCCATGCACTATACTCAACCTCCAGGAGGTAAATCAATAGTACTCTTAAAATAATATGTGGCTATTTCAACTTTAGTGAGAATGGAGACTGTACTGTGTTCCAAGTTCATTCTCTTCCCCCTATTTTCTAAGCCTTCTGTGTCTGGGAAATTGAATCTAAATGCCTCTGTTTGCTTTATAATTAACCCAAATAGGAGGCTGCCAGTGCTGGGCCACTTCTAATGCATATTTTCAACATCTTTGTCTTTCACTGTCTTTTCATTTCTTCTTATTCCTTTTGCCATAATCCTGACCCTGGGAGTATAAACAAAACTATGACTTTCCATAGGATGGGACTGGGTATACCTTCCACTGCACCAAAACCTGTTTCCAGGCTTTAGAGTGTGAAAAATACAAAGTTAGAAGGAGTAAATTATTCCAATAAAAGATGCTAAATGCAGCACAGACACTGTTCTACCACACTCCTTTGACTAGGGTATTTGATTCCAAACTTACAACTCTGATTGTCATTAATTAATAAAAAAGATTTTTGAATAATCACTACACAGACACTATAATCACCTTCTAAACCACTTAATACACTGCTCTCCATGTAACATGCAGTGATGTATTTTTTAATAAAGTGAAATTAAATGTACTCAATTTAAGGCATTTCTCTCTGTTTTACTTACGAAGAATGTCTGTAGATAGATCGATTTGCCCCACATCCAGAAGCTGAACATTTATATCAGTCATCTTTTTTATGGTAAATTTAAATTATGTTTGGTCTGTTTTAAATATAAATTAAAAACTCATTGTTCCTGAACAAGTAAATATAAAATCATGGAACAGCATATAAGATTTAACTGAATATACTTTTGACAGTCTGGCCACTCAAGTATGGGTCAGATATTGAAAGAAGTAGTAGGTCCCGAAGCCCTCAGTGATTGCTGTCTTCTGGTGTATAAAGAATCTTAACCCTCACCACGGAAAACATAAACTTCCCTACTTCAAGACCTGACATCCTTAACTTTGTCTAATAATACCATAACACTCCCCTTTAATTTTCATATTCTTACCTATTGGCCTTTCTTCCATTAAAACTGGTCTGAAATCAGCTTTCCCTGCCACTTTTACTTTTGTTCTCAATTTTTTGTTCCCAGAATTGTTTTGGCTGTCAAAACCACTAAAATTTGGCCTGGTTTCTTTCTTAATTTAAATTTTCTCAATTTATCTCACACACTACCTCAAACATAAGTTTTGTGGATGGCTACAAAGTAACAAGTATATAGTTATAGATGAAAAAGAACAGATTGTAAATTGCGTGTGTGTCTAAACTTATTAACCCAGTGAACCTGGAAAATGTCATCTAAGCATTTGTGCCTCATTTCTCCTTTAAGAAAAACACCCTTAAAATCCCCACACCACCATCTACTACATAAGATTTTGGAAAAAATTAATTGTGTAATACATATAAGAATGTGCATGAGGAATCACTAAAACCTTAATAAAATAAACAATAGAATATGACATATAAATGATCTATCAATTTTAAGTATGTAAATATGCTCTCCTCAATGATGGGTATATTTATGACTGTCATGGACATAGAATTGATAAGGCTTCTTAAGGTTCTAATGGTTGGTGTAAACTGCCTCCAGTTAAGAGTCAAATTATAAGTTATGAACAAAACAGATTAGCAGGCACATACTCTAGTTCTATGGCATCAGCCATTATAGTTGAGGGGACATAAATCAATATTTATGTTTTCCATCTTCTTGCCTTCATGTTTTGCTCAGTCTGTTTCACTGGCTTAGAGGTCGTTTGCTCCTTGGTCTTCTCTTATTGAAACAGAACATATAAAGCAAACTTCAATTCTATCTTCTCTAAGAGATTCTTCTCAACCCGATACCTGCAGTCAAGCATTACAATATCATCCCTTTTCCTCTACTGGCGTTTATATGCTGTCACACATTGTATCTGCCTGAGTATGCTTGTTTCTCCTAGTAGAGCTTTCTGAGGAAAGGGACCATATGACTTATTTTTTTTCCCTACTTTACACACAGATGATGTCTATTACATGTCTAAGAAAAAAAGAAATTCTGGTAGGTAAATCTTTTACATACAAATCAAAAGGCATATTAGTGTGCCACATGTGAGCGTGCTTCACAAGCTACAATGTACTAAAAGGATGTAAGTTTAGTTCATCTCAGAAGTCAGTATCCCACCGAAAGTTTCCAACAGTGATTACCATCTATGAATGAGATCCAGTAGCTTTTGAAAACTGTCAGACAATGTTATTATAACGGTTCTTTTTCTTAAATTGGACCACACTGGTTTTTCCTTATTTGGTGCTTTCCTTATTTATAACCTGGTATTGAACATAATACCATCACCCCCAATCTAAGTATAAAAAGATTCCATGACTTAAAGTTAAATCATAAAAGTTATTCGTTAACTGGCCAAAGCTTTCAAATTATTGTGAACCCGTTCAGGAAACCAGTATTGGCTGCCAGAGTCTATAAAATAGACCATTACTTTAACTGGAAGCTTGTATCTTTGTACTTCATTTTAGAAATTAGATACACACAGCTGAAGTGGTAGAAAAAGTCCAAGTGAACATGTGTATGCTACATATAATGCCATATTATTGGCCGGAGATTAGTACAAGACCTTGTAAGTACTAGGTTTCAGCTAAGGAAGGATCTACCCACTATTCCATTAAAACGAACAAAAGCAAACTGTATTAAAGGCTCCAAACTGGATTTCTTTTAAGACCAAAACAAGCCAAGCACAGGAGAGGATAACTCTAATGTGAGGGTAATGCTATGCATTAGAAAAACAAGTTGCAAAATAAAGAACTGAAGAAAGGGAAATGATTTAACAACAAGATGGTATCATTTCTAAGGGAGCCCACTGTTCCACTGATATATGAGAAATGGGGTAAGGAATGCCTTCAGGAAGCACTGGTCATTCGTTTCACCTCCGGCTATGAAGAACGCAGCAAACATTTTCTCCTGCCAGCTCAGAAGCACCACGACTGTACGTGGCAGTCATACCACATGGAAAAGAAATGAGTGCTGATTGAATCAACACCCTGCTGGCATGCAGAAGTTACCCTGTCCACTGGTGAGTGAATGAGGCTCCTCTGAGACACAAATGATTTTCCATGGCTAATAATAAAGGAGCATTTCAGAAGTGCACATAGACTACTGAAAAATCTCCAGTAGCTATCCACTGACCACAAAAGAGATTCCAGAAACCATGCACTGTGACATTCAAAACAACCAGGATTTGGCCCTTACCCTAACTTTCTAGCATAACTTCCTTTTATCCGTCATTGTGCAAGCCTTTCCCCCAAAATGTTCTAGAAGTACTTCTAGAAGTAAAAATTTTCTAATTTACCATCCTCCTACTGAAGAAAACACACATAGGCTTAGTACTTTAGTCACACCCAGATTCTTTTTAAAAAAATATGTTTATTTTTTATTTTTAGACAGAGGGGAAGGGAAGGAGAAAGAGATAGACAGAAACATCAATGTGTGGTTGCCTCTTGCATGCCTGCTAAGCAGGCTGGCATTCAATCCACTGGGCCACACTAGCCAGGGCACACCCAAATTCTTTGTTTAACTCATTCACCTAGTCAGCAAATATTTATTTTGCACAGAATCTGTGCCAGACACTGTGACAATCAGTGACAATACCTACATGACCAAAACAAAGACCCTGCTTTCTAGGTGTTTAGTCTCATCCAAGGAGACAAGTCTCAAGTAAATAAATCACTGATAAAAGTGATTTTAGATTATGCTAAGTGCTACAAAGAAATAAATGAACAAAATACTGTAAGAGCCTGCTGGGGGTTGGAATGAAAGCAGGACTCATTTAGGTAAATTAGTCAAGGAACATGTCTCTGCAGAAGGATGTTTGAGATGAGACCTGCATTTTTGAGAAGTCAGTCATGAGCAGAACAGGAGGAAGGGCATTCCAGGCAAAAGGATGTCAGGTGAAATGGACGTGAAGTGGAAGGAGTCTTGATATTTGTTAAAAGCAGAGCAGAGATTAAGGAGAGAGAGTTGAGAAGTTGGAGGACACCAGATCCCTTGGAGGCAATGGTAAAGAGTTTGAGTGTTATTCTAAGAGTAGGAGAAAACTAGTAAAGACTTTTAAACATTGTCTGATACGAATTTTTACGTAATAATTCAGTCTGCTATTTGGACACTAGATCTTTGGTAGCAGGCAGGAGAATACTGTGGTAATCCAAGTCAGAGATAATGTTTTTACTTTGTAAAATAAAAATAGAGACAGAATAGGTTCTTACCTATTCTGGGAGTCCTTCCTTTTTATCCCCCCTCTCTCCCTTCCCATGCTATTCATCCTTGCTATAGCAGTGTTTCTTAATCTAGAAGATGAACATATAGCACAAAAGAAAGCAATTATAAAATTTCCAAGCATATTTTAGGGAAAATATGCAAATTTCCTCTCTTCTGAATTAGAAGAAATATGAATCTCAAATACTTTGAATTAGAAATTTA
Organism: Tonatia bakeri; assembly: GCA_004024845.1. Lineage (NCBI taxonomy): Eukaryota > Metazoa > Chordata > Mammalia > Chiroptera > Phyllostomidae > Tonatia > Tonatia bakeri. The sequence goes on from PVIA01001034.1 coordinate 258,617, forward strand.
AAACAGCTTGTAAGACATGTGCAAGGAAGGAAAAAAGATATCCTAAAGCATTAAACCATGTAAAGAACACTGTATACTTCTGAAAAAAAGAATATTTAAGATCACTTTCTGTCTTCTGAAGCCTTTTTTATACAATCATGGTAAAATGTCAAGCCCAAAGTAATTCCTGTTCTTCTACTCAAGCATCAACATTTTCAGTAAAGAAGGGAATTCTTTCCCTATTTTCCTCATTCTAACATTGGGAATTCATCCAATATCATGCATTACATTTTGATAAAATGCTACAATTTCTGCCTTGACTGTTTACTTAAATTTCACAATCTAGCAACTTCAGACCATTGTGAACCCCACATGAGGTTTCATTCTGTGAAGCACACAAGTGGACACTGAAGGCATTTTGTTTCTAAGCAGAAATTTTTAAGTCTGCTTAGCAGCATAAGCATGCTGGCTGGAGAGAAAGTCCGCCAGATCACAGCACATACATTACACTAAAAATGTATGGTCTGAAAACTTCAGTCTTCCTTTTATGGATCAGTAAGGGTTTTTTTGTTTTGTTTTGTTTTGTTTTTTAAGTAAAGATTACATCAGACATTTTTGTAGGTATATTAGTACATGGTAATGTCTTCAAATTTACCTTAAATTTTTGCCAGCTCAAAGTTAATTTCTTGACTTAAAATAAAATTAAACACATATTATAAAATACTCTAAAAATGAAGGCCCGTCAGATTTTTAAACAAAATTTGAAAGCAGTTTGAACTACTAGATTAAACTGCATCCTATAAATTATAGTGTTTCAAATGTAAACACCAGGCTACTTAATCAAAATTTAATATTAATTTAGGAAAGTCCTAAAGATTTCTATATAATGGAGTCAAATGTTTGGAGGGTCAAAAAATTGCTGTATGATAATAAGAGAGAAAGGAGGAAGACATTTCTTAATGACAAAGGGATCAACCCAACAAAAGGTTTCGGCCCTTATAAACATTTGTGCACCCAACACGGGACCATCTACACATACAAAGCAACCATTAATGGACCTAAAGTGAGAGATCGAGTGTGATGCATTCACAGCAGGGGACGTTAACACCCCATTGTCGTCAATGGCTAAGTCTTCTAGATGGCAAATCAACAAGGAAACAGCAGCCTTAAATGACAAATTAGATCAGATAAATTTAATTGATATTTTTAGAGCATTTTACCCTAAAGCACTAGAATATATGTTTTTTTCAAGTGCACATAGGACCAGCATTATTTACAATAGACAAGATATGGAAACAACTTAAGTGCCCATGAATAGATAATTGGATAAAGAAGTAGTGGTACATATACACAATGAAATAGTACTTTGCCATAAAAAAGAATGAAATCTTACCATTTACAACAACATGGGTGAACCTAAGGTGTATTATGCTAAGTATAATAAGCCAGGCATATACTATGTGACTTCACTTATATGTGGAATCTAAAGAATAAAATAAACAAACAAGCAAAACAGAAACAGACTAATATGCAGAGAACAAGTTGATGGTTGCCAGATGGGAGGGGTGGGGTGGGGCGGCTGGGTGGAAAAGGTAAAGGAATTAAGTAGTGCAAATTGGGAGTTACAGAGTAGTCACAGGATATAATGTATATCACAGGGAATACAGTCACTGATGTTGTAATGACTATGTGGTGGGTAATAGACTTATTGCAGTTTCATTTCATAAATTATATAAATGACTAACCACTATGCTGTATTCCTGAAACTAATATAAAATAATATTGAATGTCTAATACAATTAAAAAGAAAAATAGCCATATGGAAAACAATTTTTCATTTGTATTTCATAGTTTCTGGTGATAGGACTATCCTTTAAGCTATTAATATAACTTGCAAAAAGACACGTGTTAAATTGTTTAATAATTCAGTTATGGAAAATAACTTGACAAATTTATAAAATTCATTTACCAGACATTGACAACTATATAATGGGTTGTGCTGTCCTTGTGCCTTGACTACTAGATAGCTCAGAAATAAGTTGTATTAAAACTGGTATATTCCTCTCTTTTTAGTTGTTGTTTTTTTGTTTGTTTGTTTCCATTTCAAAAATCTAACTATACAAATAATTGTTTTAGCAAAGTAATGCAAAGTCCTGTTGGACACAGGAAAGTACAATTTATTAAAAAACCAAATTCTTGTAGTAAGGAAACTTCTAGTAATTAAATTCTTTCCTATATTGCAATGCAGAAAATTTAGAAATTTCCAGCTTTGGAGAACCCATAGTAATTCATAAGTTATGCATTCATGCTAATATAGAAAATAAAATTATCTTTGCATTTGTGGAATGTTAGTCTGAGATGTAGCCATGGTTATAAGTAAATATTTACAGCTTTCATGTCACTACTTGGTAAGGATTAGATGGGAAATGACATTTCTCAAGAGGAACATTTTCTCTATGGAATAAATTGGAAAGGAAGAATATGTCTTCGTAAAGCACTCTCTCTTCCCAAACTGTTCACGCTCTTTTCTTCAATTACTTATGGTCCTAAGCCTGATTAATATCTTCCTGCTCTTTCTAAACACTCTAGTGAAATTTTAATCTGATGTTTACAAGTTAAGGTTAAACACTGACGCTGACCAGCCTCTGTCAAATGAGGTTATCCTTATGGGCACAGCAGAACAAGAGATTCTATCGGCTAAATTTGCTAGATGTCTTCTTATCTAAATAAAACCCTTCTTTTTGGGTAAGAAAAAAAATAAGATGTAGAGGCCGAATTTTTTTAAACATGATATTTCAGGTTAGAGACTATTTAAAACAAAAAAGATCCCTGAAGTTTTTGAAAGAAAAAAACAACAACAAAACCTCAATGTATCAGCCAGAAAATAAGTGTGTGCTTAATTGGACAAAATCCTTCAAGCCATCTGGGTAATGTCTAATTTCCTAACAAGAAAACAGCCGAGACTTGAATGCCTGCTGTGGAAGGAGGAGAGAACACTATCTTTGCGATGCAATGTGGGCAAGTCACAGCTGCCAGGGAGCAAATGAAATTAGTGTGTGTGGCATATCGGTATGTTTCTATTGTTTTTGGTCCTAAACATCAGGACATGGTAAGAAGGAACAACTGGGCAGGCATCTTAATCTCTGTGGTGTTGTCCAGAGGTCTCCCTTGAGGTGTCGGAGGCTGACTAATGGTTACCGAAAAGAACGTTTGTGCCAACACCCGTCTGACATTTGTTTCCTGCTACTGTTTTTGAAACCACAGCTTTAATTCTCTTCAAAAATTTCTTTGGAAGGTAGATGTCACTCAGTTCATACTCCAGTTTTGCCAACTTACCAAGACTACTGCAGTAGTCATCATTTTAACTCATAAAAAAATCATACTGGCGTCTGATTTTGGAAATAAATACATAGAAATCCAAGGTCACTCTTTGCGAGCTCAGAACTATACTCCTCTCCTTTGGGACCCTCATACTGGGGACATGATCTTGTATAAAAGGTTAATAAGAATTTACCCTTGCATATTATTGTATTGTTTACAAAACACTTTATAATACTACTAATAAAAAATAGTCATTTACTGAGTGTCTACTCAGTTCCTATTTGTAAAAATTTTCAAAGAGCTGGAAAATGAACTCCTACCTCACTTAGAAACTAGTGCTGGTGCAGACTGAGTTGCCCCTAATGAACTTCATGGTACAAAAACAAATTTTGTTTTTCTAACCATTCACTCATGCTTTGCCTCTGTCTGGTTTTCATTATGATAAATGGAGATGAATGTTGTCTTTCCCTAGTGACCCATTAAAAAAAGTTCTATCTGGCCATCACTTCTCTAGAGCCAACAACCAGCTCCCTAATTACTGACTACCAGAATTATGTCTCTGCAGCCATTAGCAGCCAGATAGCACTGCCTACCCCTACCCCCATTCTAGAAAGTTGCAATCATTTGAATTTAGTTGTCAAATATGATTGCAAAATGACAATTAACTATAGATTTGGGTTTTCTGCTTCTAAGATACTCTTTTCTTTTTTTTTATTGTTGTTCAAGTACAGTTGTCTCCACTTTCTGCCCACCACTCCCCCCACCCCAGCCATCCCCACCTCCCACCCTCGATTCTCCCCCACTTTGGTTTTGTCCTGTGTCCTTTATAGATGTTCCTGAAAATCCTTCCCCTGTTTCCTCCCCCATAGTAATAGCTTAATATAGATGTAACACTGATTTTTCTAACCTCAGGAATATAAAAATTTCAAAACTATATTGTATGTCTGCAACATTGTTTTATAAACTAAAACGATAGGCATAAAATGCTTATCATAGGCAAGAAGGAGTGGGAATCCAGAGAACTGAGAACCAAAGTGCAGGTTTTTCTCCTATTTCTCTTGTAAGCCCCCATCTTTCCTTAGTGGTTTACAGATGGAGGCATGTGGGTCAGGGGAAAGAAGAGATCAATTAGGCCTTGCCTTGTTAAAAATTTTAACAGTGCTAGGCTAACGTTGGAGATAGCTGGCCAAAGTTGAAGATTTGGGGAAGACTTTAGGGTTTAGTAAGCATATAGATAAAAATGCTATCATCCCTGTTTCTAATATCTCCCTTCTATTTTGGTCTCCTATTTTGTGTTTATGAAACAAATTTAACACTCCACCCAATCACTCCACTGTGAGAAATATAAGAAAAGTAAACAAGCAAATCAAAAGCTTTTCCACTTGTACCTTTTTGGTAAAAATATGTCATGTTCCCCTGTGAAATACAAACTCTCTCTTGCTCTTTTAAGGGTTAGAAGATTTACTTTAAAAAGTATTTCCAAACATTCACTTCAGCTCATGTAAAGGAATGCACCATGGCTACAAGGCAAAGGGAATTTCACTCTAGAGACTCCCTTGCAGGGGATTCTGAGAAGAGACTGAAGTACCTTCAGGTATTTAACCCATCAAGCTGACTAATGGATACTCTTAACCTGACAGGTCACATGGTCTTATTAAAGAGGTAGTTTTGATGACAAAGCTCTTTCAAAGTTTCATAAGCTCCTCTGGCATCACCTCTGCACTTTTTAAGCATTCAGCCATGGTGATAACCTTCAGGCTGTATTGTAAATTAAATAGCCCTGCCATCTCCACAGGTTAAATATAAACCCAAACATTTTCTTTGTACCTCAGCCAATGGACTGCACTGGAAAGAAGTTTCAGGCCATCTAAATTTGTGAGGAGGTTAAAGCTTGGACAAAATCCACTTACTAAACATATCACGTAGCACTAATTCTTGTAATTTTTGTGGTACTTGCATTGGTCTTCTGAATACTAACCTTCATTAACCATAAGCAACCAGGGCTGGAAATCCTCTTTAAATCATCTAGTATCTCTACCTTGTTTACAGGTGAAGGAAGGACTTGTACAGAAAATCAGTGTTAAGACTATGGTTGTAATATATATCTTTTATTGAAACGTTCACAAACATACATTTGGGATTATAATCTACCATTTCAAAGTAGAAGTGAGTGTGTGTGTGCACATCTGGTCCATGTAACAAGTGTTTGCTAATCACTTCTTCCCTGGAAAGAACTATGATAGATGCTCTCTGAAGGTATAAAATGTTTGCAATATGGTCCTTGACCTTTTATTACATACAGTCCAGTAGGACAAGGAGATATACACAAACTAGTAATCTTAAAAACTTAGGCTCTACAGAATTAGAGTGCAGAGTGAGTGGTTAACAGGCACCATGGTGCTATAAAAATAGTGAGAAATTTGAAATCACAATGACCTTTGTGGTCCTTGAGGGAAAAGATATCTACTAAGAAGGACTCTTGATGGCTAATTGGGCTCTAAGTAAAAGAAAAGGAAAAAAAGGAAAAAAAGAAGGGAGGGAGAGAGGGAGGGAGGGAGGGAGGGAGGGAGGGAGGGAGAACAGAGCCTAGTAGCCATTTCTACATGAGGGCCTCTCACACAAACTTTACTTCATGGAGAAGCCTGTACTGAACCACCTGCCACTGTACTAAAGTTCCCTGCCTGCACTATGCTTCTGCCATCTGTGCCAGCCCTGTTAAAGGGGTTCTAGGACACCCATTTCAACCAAGAGGACTGAGGCTTACCTCATTCAATTGGAGCTGTGCAGCTACATCCCCATCAACATCTTCACAGACTAATCAGAGCATCCCCATTCTGACCAATTAGGAGAGTACTTTTTGGACCAATCAAACTGTGAGGATTTGGAGGCACATTTGTATGAGGACTGATCAGTCTGAGATCGGGGCAGGGACTTGTCTATACAAGCCAGCTCCCCCTTGCTCTTGGAACTCACTTTCCCTTTCCTCTGAAGACCAAAGACTACATTTCCCCAACTGAGCTGAAACACCAAAGATGTCTACCTGGAGCAGAGCAGAGCAGGACCAGTGCAGTGTAAAGCAGACCAGCATGGAGCAAAGCAGACTAGCAAGAAGCAGAGCAGAGCAGTGCAGAGCTGAGCTGTCTAGCCAGAGAGAGCACTGGCCCCAGGACTGCCTCACAACCGTGCTATATCATAATTGAGCTGTTTCACAGCCATGTTGTTTTCACAGGCTTGCTGTGGCAGAGTTGAGCTGTTTTTGCACTGAATAAAGTTTTCATTTTCACCACACCCCAAATTTGTGACTTCTGTTGGCATTCAATTGGTGCCAACAACTATTAGTTGACACCTGGAAGGTTCAAGGAAGGCCTCATTGAGGAAGTAGGCCTGAGATTGGGTCTTCAATAACATAAACTATGTGGATGTCTCAGATGCAGAATAGGCAGAGAAGGGAGAAATAGAAATGACTCGGATGTTTTTACAGAATAGTAATTGGACTGACCTGGCTCATTCTGAAGGTCTAGATCGCAGAGTAATGGAAAATGAGGTTGAACAGGGCCAGATTATGGAGACCTTTGAACACTAAACTGAGGTGTTTATTCTTAGAAAAAGAGAAACAGATGTATCTACGTGTGCATGTATGTGAGTGTAGTCATGAAAATGTCCACCACCTCATTCCAAAAAAGATTTAAAAAATAAGAACTACAATATTTGAGGTAGCTACAAAAAACTTTGTTTTAAAAATCCTCACTAGAGGATATTTTTGTTGATTTTAGAGAAAGAAGGAAGGAGAGAGAGAGAGACAGAGAGGGAAACATGGATGTGAGAGAGAAACGTCAATTGGTTGCCTCCTGTACACACCCCGCCTGGAGACTGAACCTGCAGCTGAGGTATGTGCCCTGAATGGTGATCAATCTCACAATCTTTTGGTGAGAGGACGATGTTCCAACCAACTGAGCCAGAGGAACAGGGCCAAAAAACTTTTTAAGACTGTTTTTGAGCAATTTTAAGTTCACAGCAAAACTGAAAAGAAAGAACAGACATTTCCAACGTGCCTCCTGCCCATAAGCATAACTTCTCCCATAATCATCTTCAACCAGAGTGAGTACAATGGTTAGAGTTAAGGAACCTACACTGGCACATCATAATCACCCAAAGTTCATTGATTTTATTCTTGCTATTGTACATTCTGTGGGTGTGGAGAAATGTATAATGACAGGTATATATAATTCTAGTGTCATAAAGAATTTTCATGCCCTAAAATTCCTCTGTTCTCTATCTATTCATCCCTTCACACCCCAACCCTGATCTTTTTTATTCTCACCATAGTTTTGCCTTTTTCAAAATATCACATATTTAGAATTAAACACTATTTTGTCTTTTCAGATTGTTTTCTGTCACTTAACATAAGCATTTAAGTTTCCTCTAAGTCTTTTCATGGTTTGCTAGCTCATCAATTTTTAGCATTAAATAACATTCCATTGTCTGGATATACCACATTTATCCATTTACCTACTGAAGGACACCTTCATTGTGTCCAAGTTTGACAATTACAAATAAAGCTTTCTATAAAAATTCATATGCAGGTTATTGCGAACATAAGTTTTCATCTCCTTTGGGTAAATGTCAAAGAGTGAGACTGCTAGATGGTAAGGAAGATCAGTTTAATCTGTAGGGGACCATCACACTGTCTTTTGGAGAAGCCTCATGATTTTGCATTCCCACCAGCAATGAATGAGAGATCTTGCCGCTCCATGCCCCTGTCAGCATTTGGTGCTGTCAGTATTCTGGATTTTGGTCATCCTAATAGATGTGGGTAGAATATAATTGCTTTAATTTGCATTCCTGATGATATATGATGTGGAGAATTTTTTCATGTGTTTGTTTACCAACAGTATGTCTTCCTTGATGAAGTGTCTTTTTAAGGCTTTGACACATTTTTTAATTGAGGTGTTTTTTTAGATGTAAGAACTCTGTGTGTTTTGGATAACAATTCTTTATCTCAAATGTGTCTTTTGCAAGTATTATTTCCTAGCCTGTTGCTTGTCTTCTAATTCTCTTGAAATTGTTTTTCACAGAAAGGTTTGTTTTGTTTTGTTTTAAATACTGTGTTCTTACTTCTTTCAGTGAATTTTATAAAAATTACTGGTTTTTCAGTTTTTTAGCTTTTTACTTGTTGGTAGGATGGAATGACAACACCAAGCTTTTTATAAGCACAATCAGGAACAAGAAGTCTGAAATACTTTTTATTTCTCAGCAGGAAAAATGGTATGAAAATGTAGGTATATTATCAACTTGATAATCCTATTGTAGAAAGGTTAGCCTCGTTATTGTAGGATAGACTATATATTACAATAACCAGTAAGGGTAGACTGTAGAACAGGCAAAATTATTGGAAAACACTGTAATCCTGTATCTCACATAAAGAAAAAACAAGCTGATTGTCTTAGCTTTGGCTGCCATAATGAGATACCATAGACCGGGTGCCTTAAATAACAGATATTTGTTTTCCTACATTTCTAGAGGCTGGGTGTCAAAGATCAGAGTGCCAGGATGATAGTGTTCTTGTAAGACCTCTCTTCTGGGTCTGCATATGACTACTTTCTCATGGTGTACTCACATGTTAGAGAATGGGCAAGCTGTCTGTTTTCTCTTCTTATATGGCACTAATCCTGTCATGAGGGGCCCATCCTCATGAACTCATCTAAACTTAATTACCTCCCAAAAGCCCCATCTGCAAATACTATCATCATCACACTGAGATCTAAGGATTCAACATAAAATTGGCCTGGGAACTCAATTCAGCCCATAGCATTAGCCAAGGGACATGTAAAAGTTAAGAATATTCTTAAAATTTCAAAACTAGTCAATTGAGAATATAATGGAAATGGCAATGTAAATCAATATTTTTTAGGTGATTCCAAAATTTAGTTGTGGGTTGGAAAAAACAATAATTTCATTTTTGAACTAGTTTATGTTGATATAATGAGAAGGCATGAAAAGGGATACATCTTTTTAGTAGTAAGGAATCTTGGCTTGAGTTAGGCAAGGTCTTCACTTGAGGTACACTTGGGATCACTGGCTCAGAGAAAGCAAGAGAAGACTCCAGAATGAGGGTATACTCATTTATATACTTTTTCTTTTTTTATATCCCCCTCTTCACCACAATCAGCACACTGTTATCCATGTCTTTCATTTATATATTATTATAAATTGCTCAGAGCAACACAGAGGGTCAGGGGGAAATGTCTTTGAGTTTATAGTTAGCCCTTATCTTGCTAAGAAGTTTATTCCCCAGATGGCCATAGATTAATAAAAATGCAGTTTTTATAGTTAATTAAGTATAAGATAAATTATATTAAAAGTTAAACATACTTATGATAATATTTTAGAATCTTTAATATGTACTCCAATAGTTAATTTCCTTGAATGGGATATTTTATTCTACATTTTTCCTTTTTTTTTTTATAACCAAAGAATTATCTTTCCTGCTTCAGGGTGGCTCAAAAGACTAATTATCTTTTTGAAACTCAACTTTCTTGGTATATGTATGGCAACCTGCTCTTTTGGTAAACCGCATTAACTTTGATAAAAGAATGGCATTACTTGTTAAATTATCATAAGTGATCCCAAAGTGCAAAGACTGACATGGTCCTTAGACATCATTTGGTATAAGACTCCCTCCTCTCATATACTTAGACGGACAAGTAAGAAATTGTTCTCAGGGCCACATGGATCCCAATAAAAGGGCTGAGACCTACAACCTAATCTTTTAATTCCAAAGTTAATGATTTTTTTTCTGGTAAATTTCATTATGCCTAAGACTAAGAGACCAATCTTCCTTATTCAGCAGGAAAATAAAGAATAGAATGTTTTAGACAAGTGCATATTAAAAAGTTACACCCACACATATCTCTCCAAAAGTCATAAAAGAATATTTTTCTCTGTGCCACCCAGAATAAGCCAAAATTAAAGTTGAAAAATGGCTGCTAAAGAGTACAGAAGAGAATTAGGATTGTGTTCGATTGAAGAGCCTTTTTTAAACTGAACCACAGCCTAGAAAAATCATATCAAATACACTATAAAATTATATTTAGTGGTTAAAACACTCAGGGCTTCTGATTTTGACTTTGCACATACTGTGGTTTACATTGGCTTCCTTCTCCTTGAAATGTAATATTGTGGCAGAATTTAGTAGTTGCTTGTTTGGTTGATCTGTGCTAAGAAAAGATTGCCACTATGATCTCCCACACATGTAGTCCAACATTCTCACTTCATCTGCATAGGTTACTACAAACTCTGTATTTCCAGGGACCCTGAGGCTCAGATTACTCTCTTTGTATTTCAGTTCAACCTGACCAACATTTAATGAAGGTCTTGTGCTAAGTTTGGGTGGGCATGGATGGGGGGAGAAAATTGAGATAATTTCTGCTTTTTAGTAGCTACTCTGGGGGATGGGAGAAACACCTATAATTCAGGATTAAGTGAGGGTCCATAAAAGAAGTAAAAACAAATACTATAAGGATTCAACATAGGACAAAAATCACTTCTAAATAGGTGGACTTGGATCTAGAGAGCCTTCTTAGAGGTCTTATTATGACTATGGCATTTGCAATGAACACTGAAAGATGGATGGGGTTTCAAAAGAGCTTCCAGGGAGGGCATTTCACCATGGGCAAGACACTGAGAAAACTGTCATCCACATGTGAAGATTAGTTTGTTGGGAGTACAAATGTTGAGAGTGGAGCTTAGAGAAGCTGAGAATATATGAAAAGTTGGTTGGTGCCAAAGTAGGATGGGTTTGAAGTTAAGCAAATACATTGTCATATTTGGGAGGGTACTTGAACATTTCAGAGCAATGGAGTGACTCGGATCTTTAAACTCTCTTCTAGAAACATCTCCATCTCTTTGGAGAGAAGTCTAAATTACTACGCTATACTAGCAATGTAGAATGATCTGTAGTGACAGGCAAATTAGATCAACCCCACAAAGCTCCAGGGGCCAGTGCCCCCTACGGTCTCCAATCAGGTTTCCACTGGCCTGGAATCCTGAGCAGTATGGAGCCAGGCCACATGCACTCCAAAAGTCTGTCGGGCATGGCAACAAAGCACTAAAATGCCGTAGTTCCCATTTCTGGAAGACTCAACTTCTGTCAATCTAAAACCTTTTATATTTTAAAGACTCCATAGCAAGTCCAATTTTCAACTAGAGAGAAATCCCAGCCAAATCACTAAAATGAACACAGCCTTCCATCTGGAAGTTGCCACCTCTACTCTTTCTACCCAGGAGAACATGTGGTCCTATTACAAAATAATACAAGCAGTATTCATTCTTTTTGTTTGAAAACACTCCCATGAGGCACTAGGGGAATTCTCACCTGCCTGCACTTGGAGAGATTCTGTTACACTTTCATTAATTTTTGCCTCATGCCACATGTAGGCAGAGTCTCTATGGGAAAGGCTTTATTACTTGATAATTATTAACCTCTGCTTTCCTGTGTAGGAAGTGAGAATGCTGAGACCTACAAGAATAAAATGGAACCCTGGCTGGTGCCATTCAGTGGATTGAGTGCCAGCCTGTGAACCAAAGGGTTGCTGGTTTCATTCCCAATTAGGGCACATGCCTGGGTTTTGGGTCAGGTCTCCAGTAGGGGGCACGTGAGAGGCAACCACATATAGATGCTTCTCTCCCTTTCTTTCTTCTTCCTTTCCCTCTAAAAATAAATAAATAAAAACTTTTTTTAAAAGATGTTATTTATTTATTTTTAGAAAGGGAAGGGAGGGAGAAAGAGGGAGAGAGAAACATCATTGTGCGGTTGGTAGGGGCTGTGGCCTGCAACCCAGGCATGTGCCCTGACTGGGAATCAAACCTGCGATGCTTTGTTTTGCAGCCCACACTCAATCCACTGAGCTATGCCAGCCAGGGCCAAAACTTTTTTTTTTAAAGAATAAAATGGAGAAAAATGGGAGCCTAAATCCTACTCTTCCAAATCCCAGCTCTAATGGGAAAGAAGCTAAGAGCAAATGCCTGGATGAAATGTGCATATTCTCAAGAGGAGACAATAAGTACGCACGTATGCATCAGGAATTAACAACAACCTCCTACCACTTATTTTACAAAGAAATTTAACATAAATTATCTCAAATCATTATCATATGCAGGCTTGGTGGATGCTAATGTCCCAATTTCACAATGAGAAAAAGGAAACTCAGAGAGGATAAAAATAGTTGCTACTATTATTAAGCATATGTCAGATAACTGAAATAAATGTTTTAGATATATTACGTTATGTGCTAAATTATATTCCCTAAAATGCATATGCTGAAGCCCTAACTCTCAATGCCTCAGAATGTGACTGCATTTGAAAGTCCCTCGGATAGGGACTTTCAGTGGTAATTAAAATGAGGCCTTTAGCGCAGGCCCTAATCCCATATGACTGGTGCCTTCATAAGGAAAGAAGATTAGGACACAGAGAGACACTCCAGGAACTGGCACACGGAGGAAAAGACCACGTGAGCATGGAGAGAGGTGGTCGTCTGCCAGCCAAGAGATGGACCTCAGAAGAAACCAATACTACAGACACCTTAATCTTGAACTAACATAACACATTTTAAAAAATAAAATTAACACTGAAGTAGGAATTGCTAACTTCAATTACAATTAAGAAAACTAAAAACTGTAAGTAATTGAATCTGACTTTGAATCCAATGATGTCTTACCAGAACTCGGTCCCTTAATTTCCCAGCTATTTCTCTCAAGCAATAAACTGACTAATGACAATGCTAGCAACTAAATTAGAACATTCTAACTTTTAATTCAGTTTTCTTTGTACAAAAGTACCACGGAATTAGATATTCAAACTGGCTGGGAAAAAGGTTAAGAAAAAAAAACAGAGTTGCAAATGAAAATTAAAATACCTCATTTCTTTTATAATTTCTTAGGATAAGACTAAAAATTTTCAAGGCAAATGAATCTTCTCTTCCAGGCATTCTGGCACGTAAATTTGTTTTTATTTAATGGCACATAAGTCTACCATTTTTGGATTATTCTAAAAGGGTTTGATCAAGATTCTTCCTTTTAGCATCTCCTCACATTTTACTATAAGTGAAAGTTTTCACTAACGCAGAAAACTCCCCAAAGGACAGTGCTTCCAGTATTACTTAAATTTAGTCGTAAAGTTTCCAAAATGCTGACAATCCATAATACCAGACAATCAGACAGAGAAGTCTGCCTGGAAATGTCATCTCAATTTTGTGAAAAATAATTTCTAAGAGTTATATAAACTCTGATCTGATCAAATCAAAAGTGTAGCTTCTAATAACAGGGAGGAGCTAAACCATAGCACAGTCATATGGTAGAATATTATATGCCCACTGAGACTAATGAAACGCACAAAGATGGACAGGATACATTCTTGAAAACAAAGCAGACTGTATAACACTATGTATAGTATAAATCCAATTATGCACATCAAATATTAATAGTAGCTGAGTTCAAGTGGAGGCAGGGGACTTAATTTAGGACTTAGTAATTATTATTTTTGCCTTCTATTATTCTTGCCTTCTCATTTTCATAAAACAAACATATGGAATATGTGTGTTACAAAGAAATGAATGGATGTTGAGTGAAAAAGTTAGCAAGAATCACGGTTTATCATGATTTCCTGAATACACACTCACAAACACACAAACACATATATACACGTTTCAGGAAAAGAAGAGCTTAATCTTGAAAAGACGTCTGTAAATCCCACCAGTGAATTTGATTTATATAATTTAAATAAGATGAGTGAAATTCTGAAAAGCTGTGTGCATGCACATGTGTACATGCGAGTACACACTTGTGCACGAAGGGCATCATATTTAAATGCATAAAGGAAAATAGCTGTAGGAAACTTCCTTGTGAACTCCTGCTCCCCTTAATCTATTTACCACACAAGCTAGAATGATCTTTCTAAAATGCAAATCTGATCTTATCCCTTCCTGACTTGATCTTTCAAAGACTTGACCCCTAGTCTGAGGCTAAATCTCAAATTCCTTCAAGTAACTCAAAAGCTGCTGTCTAGCTTGTCCCAGTTTACATGCTGGACTCACTGTTCACTATTTTTGGTTGCTTTCTAGATTATGCTCCTGTTGGATTTTGTCTCAGTTCTGTTTACTCTCTCCCCTCTGAGAGTCTGGAGTATTCCTTTCCTTGGAAAACTCTCCTCCCAGTCTTTGCCTCATTATTTCTTAATCATCTTTAATAGTTTGATCAGACATCATTTCCTCTGTTGTGTCTGCCATGAACAACCAACTCCTACATGCCTGGTTAAACCACACGAGCTATCCGGCATAGTGCCTCCCTCAGAGCATTACAATCATCTATTGACATGCTGGAACGCTCCATTGGTTCTCTGGGGGTAGAGTTCTGAAGACATTGTTTGCCAGTACATAGAAGATTGAGATTTTGCAAGCTGAAACAAAACAATAATAAAATAACTAATTTGTAGAAAAACAAAACTATCTTCTCATTTTTAATTTGAAATTATACTTAATTCACAAATAGCTGTGTTTCTATGTCTTCTGATTGGCTGTTGTGTTACTGGTGATTAACCCTCCTTGATATGTTGGGTGTCAATAAAGAACTTGACAAAGGGCTGTTCAGGTACCTGTCCACTCAGCAAACACTTTTTGAGAGCCCTTGATGTGTCACGGTGGGTTGGTCACTGTTTATACATGATGGGCACAAGTGTGTCCCTCAGTCAATGTCAACATAGTAAGAGATCATAGCATTGTGAAGGCTACAGCAAGTGAACAATCATCAAGTCATGAGTTGAGTGCAAATGAGACTGGTGTGGGAACACAGAGAAAAGACACATCTCAACATAGATGCCATTTATCACATCATCAATCTTTTAAAATTGTAGGAGCTGGTTAAAAGTTGCCTAATGTTTGTCAAAAGTTTGGTTAAACCTGAACTACCAAGTCATTGTTAATTACTTTTGAAAAATTAAAGTGAACTAATGATAATGTTAGCAAACTCTGATTAACTGCAAACCATTTATTAAATCGGCACAGCTTTCAGTCAGCTGCTGGATGACAGATCTGTCCATGGAAGGACAACTGGACCTGCTTCCTGCCACGTGGGATGAGGCAAGGGTGAGACATGGAAGAAGAGAAAAATAGACAAATAAAATCTGTAAATTCCAAAGAGAAAACAGATTTTTCCTTGTAAATATTTCCCCTTAGGATTTCTGACATCCTTTGGGGAAATGATGATTTTAACAACTCTAGCTTTGAATGCTGCTGGTTTTTCAAATATCTTTTCCAGAACCAGAGGGTAAGTGGAATAGTCCTGGCTGCCAAGTACTGATGGTTTGAAAATACCCTATGAAGAAAAGAAAAGAGAGAGAGTCAATTAAATCAGCACCTCATCATTTGTGCATATGAATTATTGCACCAAGACCAAGAATTTAGTGTGGTAGGCTATCAGTAAAATCTGATTCAATCCTATTTTAAAAACAATAGGAAAAATTATGTGTTATATTCATATTTCCTTGGTATTTTTCCCCAAGAAAAATACTCTTCTGGGAATTGACTGTCTACTGAGGGAAGAAAGAAACTTTTGGTTGCAAAATATAGACAACAAATAGCTGATTTATGAGAAGCAGTTATTACTTACAGGTGAGGAATTAGGGGGAGATTCTTGAAGAATGCAAAGTTTATGCTGGTCTTGGAGGAAAAGATGTGATTTGGAAATGAGAAGTGGGTGCTCAGCAAAGGTTTGTTAAACTAACAGATCAAAAGAATGAGTGAAGGAATGAATAAATTAATGAGTGAATGCCTACTGCAGGTCTTCATGAAGTTAGAGAATTTCTTATATTTTCTTGTCATTGAAGTTACTTTCTCCAGTTTTATTCATATAGTGTTTATTCTTTCTGAGAGGAAAGTAGACAGGTGACCAACAGATATGGTTCTGGAGAAAGTGTATTCTTGGGGAGGGAAAAGTAAGACTCCGTAAGGAGTGACTCTTGGGATCAACTTCAGCAGATGAACAGGGATGGGCGGCTGAAGCTGGATAGAAAAAGGTATTCTCGGAGAAGCAATTGTAACTGGCAAAGGCAGAGTGCCCTAAAGCACAGGTTATGTACTGAGAGAGAAGTTCTACTTGGTTTCAGCTGAGGCTAATTGGCAAGACTGGGAAATTAGGCTGGATGAAAAATTTACACTGTGAATGTACTCAAATGAATGTTGACACCAACCCGGAGCCCACACCTTCTGTGGTTGAATCCGAAATGAAGAGCTCACTATCTCTCCACCATTCCTGGGGCCTTGAGTCTTCTCCACTTGGGTAATGAGAAAAGTGTGAAACCAGGGCATGGAAGACATGGATTCTAGTTCAGGCTCTGCTGGCAACTTGGTGAGTAACCTTAAAGGAGCCAATCTACATCTCTGAATTTGCTACTTCATCTGTAAAGTGAAAGGGTTGGACCAGATGATCTTTAAGATGACTTCAAGCTTGCTATAGATTACATACATTCCAGGAATGAAAGGCATAAATAGTATAATCAGTTTAATTCATTAAAAAAAAAAACTACAGTGTGAAAAACTTGAAAGGGTGCTTCAGTCTATAACAAGCCTTGCCCAGAGACACTTTGGCTCTGTCCACCTGGCTTCACTCACTGAAGGATGAATTATTCTTATCCCAGACCTGCCTTTCTTGCCAATAAGAGACTGTATTCTACAGAAGAAATTGCACTGATCTAGGAGTCTGACGTGAAGTTTCCTCGTCTGTCTTGCTCATCCCCCTTTGACCATCCTTGAACTACTCCTCAAGATGAAAGATCTACTTGAGAATGGATCCAGCATTCCTGACATTTTCCAAGCTGGCATCACTGGGCTCTGATTTAGTTCAGCATCACTGCACTCACCCGCCCTGGGCTCATCCTACAGAGGGCAGAGGGGGTCCCTTGACACTTCAGTCTTCCGGGAATGAGCTAGGTTTCAGCTTGTACCTTCAGAGTACTGCTTTGAACAAGATCATAATTGCTACATTGTTGCCTGGCCTGAAACTTTTCCCAAGGGATAGGGCTGGAGATAAATGGTCCACTGGAAGTAAACAGACACGTGTCATGGGGGCGGAGTGGTGGTGCCTGCATTCTGCTTCATGACCAAATATTTTCCCTAGAGTTCAGGCACTGAGAGAGATGGCACATCTCTCAATTCTCTGCCTCAGTCATCAGCCCTATACCCATGGCTTGCTTGTCATGAAGGGAGAAGAAATCACAACATAAAATCATTGAGGAAATTTCCTATTTTTTTGCTGCTTTGGGTATGTAGTAAGTCCTAATGTCTCTTAATTTAATTGCCTCATGTATATAATGGAAATTATAGTGATGCTTGATTTTTATTTTAATTTTAGTCTTTTTTTTCACTTACAGTTTACATTCTATATTATTTTATACTAGTTTTATTTTTAATGTGGATGTGATTTGTGGAAAAAGTTGCAAGTGTGTTAATTACAGATCAAACACAATTTTACTACATTCTCACTACTTTTTCCATTGAGTCCCAGACATCAAAGTGACCTCAAGAGAACAAACCTGTCAAACCTCCACCCCTTCTTCTGGTGCTTGAATCTTCTGAAAACTTCTGTCAATGGGCATCTTACTTCTTCTTGAATACCCCTAGTGACAAGAAATTCACCATCTTCCAAAGCAGCCTATTGCAGCTTTGGACAGATTTGGCTATTCTAACATTCTGTCTTATGCTGACTGGAATCGATGTCAGAATTTTTGCCAGCTGGTCTTCAGCTCACTCATCATAGCCATTCCAAATAGATCTAAAGGGGCCCTTCAAACATAGGGGCACTAAATTAGTGAATTCTTTTGGTAGGAAATGTTGTTCCTTTAAGAATATTTTTATCATGTGCTATATCCTGTACATCGCAGATCTGAAGCCAGCTGGGTGGACGAACTCTCTCTATCACGGAACCTGCCCCATCATCTCTGCATGTTCCCTTACATTTAGTCCTTTCCCAGCTGCTCTGTCCATCAGGAATGGTCCCCACATGTCCTAAAGAACTGTGTTCAAGGAAGCAGTGTGTCAGATGGCAATGTCATCTCTTTTCCTTCATAAATCGGGTAGCCATGACTCGGGCAGTGAAATCCTACTTAGTAGCTTAAATTTAAGCCACCTCAGCTGCTCTCTCAGGAAAGAAAAAAAAAAACTATTTTACTGTTGGTTCTCCAATTACAAAAGTTTGGGAATCATCCTAAAAAATATTTCAAAAAGAGTTATTATTTCCAGAGGCTAAATAGCACACACATGGGATACACAAGATTTGTTGACTGCATGGAGCCAGCAACAGCTCGGTAAATGCATCTGACTCCTGACAATAACCAAAACAAATCCCCGAGACAGCTTGGATAATGGGAAATGGATTTTAAAAGAAATTCTCCTCTGGATTTCTCCTTAGCCCAGTCAGCGCCAGCAGTACACAGTTATGTGGTTGCCACTGCGCCACACCCCTAGGCCACAATGCATTATGCATGCGGTACAAGGTGTCAAGTGCTGCTGATGCTGCGGCCCTCGTTAGTCTTGGAACAGGAGGCCAGCTTTGTTTGTGGATCCACCAGCAAAGAGATAAACATTCTATCTCTCTGCGGTCTACTTCCTGAAAAATTTCTCACTTTGACTTGAAGGATCTTGTCTTTGTAATTAAAGCCACATTACTTGGGACATTGGAATGGTGAAAATTGGTCCACATATACACGTACATAATTAACCTAAGTGTAACATATTTTGAATGAGTTGGTGAAAGTAAATATGTTTAACTTATCTTTCCCACAAGTTGTCATGTGAGTGAGGATATAGTGGCCAAATATATCTGCACTTCTTCATGAATCCATCCTCTTATACTGAAAGGTTTTACATGCAGCCACTCAATAATTACATGAATCTCTATAATGAAGTGGTGCTCTGCTTGGTAAAGATAATTTCTAATAAGAGGGCACCTACTTTATTTTCTCAGTCATTTTGGTCTGTCTTACTGAACTCATTATTCACATTTCTTTACCAGTTAACCTCCCTTGTATACAGATGCCCATTTCTACAAAGTAATAATAATAACAATAATAGTTACTACTAATAATAATGTACCATATTGCTAAGCACTTTAAATACATTATCACTAATTTAGTTTTTTTCAGCAACACTATAAGGTGGGTGTCAATAGTTCCATTTTATAGGTGAGAAAACCACAACTTAGATAAGTTAAATATTTTAGGCCTTTCTAACTCTACTACTTCATGCTGTTAGTTTATGTTTATATGGGCATAAGGAAGGAATGAACTATAAGTGCTTGTGGGTATATTTCTGCATGTATCACTTGAGATTGTTGTACACCTGTCTTTAAATTGTTCACTATTTTAAGACAGAGTAAATATTTCTGTATTTTACTCTCATATAGACATCTGCAAACTCCTTATTTGGTAATGTAACAAACTATTATGGAAATACATATGAAGATATTAATGTCACTGTGACTGATATGGGAGGAACTATTGGACCCTACACCATTCATCTGATATAGGAGAAACCATTGGATTCTATACCATTCATCCTTGTCCAAAACACACGTGGAAGACTTGAAACACAGTTTGACCAAGTGCCCTAGAGAAAGCCAAGAGAACTGCCATTTATTTCAATAACTGAGGAAAAAAACCCAAAGGGGACTGGCTCTTGTAGTGTCTGCAAAGGTAGACTTCTCTCAGACAATGCAAGTTAATGAGTCTGATATTACTTTTAAGCACATAGTGACCTACAATAAATGCCTATTTTATGCCAAAATACAAAGTATTTTTTTTTCCAATCCAAAAGTACAATGTGAGAGCTTCATATTCAGAATACCCAAACATGGTGAGCTTAGTTTCCAGAACAGAGTAATGGTCAAATCAGTGGTATTGATTCAGTGCCTTTTTTATTACTTTTACATGAAAATGTCCCTCTATTCCTACATCTATTCCTAAATCCAGGCCAGAATGCTAATGGTCATTTCCAATACCATTAACTTCATACTCTTAATGTAGTAAGCAGACACATGCCCCTGGGTCTGTCTTCCATTTGTAGGACCTCAGTTGCGTCACAGCACTGCCCTTCTAATCACTTTAATAACTTTATTAATAAAACAGCAATGACGATCCCTGGTTGATTTACCTCAAGGGGTTGCTGTTATGTGGCATTGCTTAAAACACACAAAAAAATACGTAGACCTACAAACTTACAATTTGTGTCAGTGTAATTATTTCTGTTTAAGTATGTCTTCTTTCTGTTGTGATGACAATAACTTGTGCCTTTTGCTATTTTGAGATTTTAGGAAGGGGAGAATTTTGGTGGATGTAAATGATATTGATGAGAATGAAATTTAACATGCCTTGCCCAGTGCACACAATTCTGCCAGTAGTCATGATCACTGGCAGCAGGAGGAGACACAAGGCTGAGGGCCATGATTAGTAAGGTTCACAGCTGATTTACTTCTGTAATAAAGTAGGAAGCTATCAAGTTACTTGAAAGTTTCTTCCATTAGCTGTGTTGGCTGCAACCTCCAGAAAGGCTAAGGCATTCAACACCAGGTTTCTGGTGAAAGCAGAAGTCGTGATTGAAGAAATCTGCATCAGATATCTCAATGGCACTGGATATAAAGTCAGGGATAGATTTTAGCACACAATATGTCATCTTGATAATAGAAAAGTCAAAGAGCTTTAGGGGAAAAAAAAAGTCAAACCAATTAAAATATGCCTTTGGAGGTAGAGTGGGAAAACTTTCCTAATAGCCAAGTCTGTCTCTTCTTTTCCATCTTAATCCAGCTTTTTTCCCCCTTCTTTTTAAATTTATTTATATAGCATCAGCAGTAACTTCAAAGAAGCCACGATGAGTCCTTCAAGGACTTTCCCTCATAAGCATCTTTTTTATGGCTGAACAGGCCTGCCCTCCAGGTCTCATCTTAAAAGTCAGAGCTTTTCCCCTTTCGTGAAAGCCGTCTACGTTTGATCAGTCCCAGATACATAGCAAAATTTAATAGGGTCACACTTAAGTGTGGGCCTTTAGTGTGAAGCCCATCCAGGGGTGGGGTGATTTTTCCAGTGCGTGGTCTGGCTAAGTGGCTGCCACAGACACGTGTTGATTATTTTAAACCCCTTGAAGTGCCTGAAGCGTAACTGGCCTACAGCTTCCTGAGGCGTCATTTTCCAAGGAGGAGTGGACTCCATCACAAATGCTAAACAAAAGGAAGTAATGTCTACAAAGCCCCAGTTAAAATGCTAGAACGAAAACTGGCAGATTATGTACTGCAGGATGATTTAGGCATGCTTTAGTCCCAACCCCTCAATTTGATATAAGAGACTGAGATCCAGAATGGGGAAATGATTCTCCCAAAGTCACTTGGGAAATGTCAGTTTCCAGGACCCAAACTAACCATCTTTGCCTTACACCAGGCTAAAGTCTTCCAGATGTAAATGATGCCAAATTACCCCCATCTGGAAACCTATGTTTAATGACACCGAACATGAGGTGTTGCCAAACAATCAGAAATTTGGATTGAAAAGTTAATATACAACAATAAACATCTGGGCGGTTTCAGAGATTTCACACCACTTATGTGAATATTGTAATCTGGTGGAGAAATAAACACAATCAAGAAGCACTAACGCGGTTCTCTTCCTTATGCACCATTGTAGCTCATTAAAATCATAATGATTTGCCTCTGTCTCTGTTTATTTTTTTGGCATTTCTTAAACCTGGAAAAATGAAATTCAATTGGCCTGTTTCACTTTGTTTTTAAAGTCTTCCTTTTTTGATTTTTGGTTTTATAACAATTAGATTGTCAACACTGTTAGAATGCATTAATCCAAACCAAACACATTTTTCTTTCATAATATCCTTTTTCCAAACAGTAACTTTCTCTTCTCTGCAAACATTTTACTCCTAGATTATGTAAACTCTTTCTCATCCAGTTTTTGAAAATGAAGTCCAGACTTAAAGCTTGCATTGAACCAATCTGTAATATTCATACCACCAGAAGCCTATCCACCCAGCTGTCCATCTGCCAATCCATCCACCATCCACTGATGCATTGGCTTACTCTCTCTCACCCTATTTACTTAAAAATTACATTCTTGAGAATTCTTAATGCCTTCCTCATTATTGTAACAATTAAATTGAAATGAGAAGAGCTTTGTAGAGTGAACATATCACACAAATATTAGTTGTTCCAATATTTGGATCTGGTTTTTCAATAGAAATTTACTGGGTGTATAAAGCAATAGGATGAAAAATTTAGGCTAGGAGAAAATCTCTAAGTTTGATTTCAAACATCAGTGCTTTCTATAAGCCAAGAACTGTTTTTTAGGTGATTTACAAATATTAACTTGTTTGACCCACATAACAATCTTATAACTTAGATACTATTGTCATTCTCATTTACACATTGGGAAACTGAGGCACTGAGAAGTAAAAGGAACCTGCCCAAGCTGATAAGGTTAGAAACAACATAGAACATAATTCAAACCCAGGTAGATGGTTCAGAGGCATGTAATGTTAAGTTATGATGCTTAACTAAATCTTTACCACTTAGCTCTAGAGAAACCCCTAAACATGTAATCACTTGCTGTGAAGCAGGGATGATATAAACTTACCTCTGTGTTGTATCCATAAGGGCAACCACACAAGGGTATCACAGCCAGCTAATTCCCCACTATGTAAAATATAATCGATCTATCCTTAACCAAAGTGAGAGAGAGTGGTGGGGCACATGAAAAATCTTAGAATAAAAGAATTCCCTCTGAGAAATTATGACCTGATAATGACATGTCAGATTATAGAGAAGGAGGTCATTAGTTAACCTAAAAACTCCTTATAAATATAAGTGATATTTTCACTAAAATATAATAATTATCTCAATAAAGTAGATATAAAATACTATAATATTTCGTGAATTTTAAACAAATAATGGACTCATATACTATTAATTTCCATTCGTCATCCTCTGTTCAGGATTTTACTTTGCTCTTCTCCCCACCCCACCTCCATGCTGGTGTCTGGGTTTTGCACACAGGAGGTCCTCTGTGCGGGATCTGAGCACCTGGCTCCCTCCCTAACATTACAGACTACAGTTCTAAGACCAGGCTCTGTCACCTCCTCTATTTATATAGAGAGCCCTCTGCATTCTATACCTTGGCCTATCATTAGAGTGACTTTTCTATTCCTAACAAAAAGTTCCATTTCCTCACATTCCTAGAAGAGCAACTGATCATTCTTACATTTTCCAGGATCTGGAACCCAATTTATAGTATCATGCCCAACAGGAGACAAAGAATAAATGTTACCTATCCTTAAAGGGATGATTACTATCTTTATCAAGAGAATGGGAAAGCCATCTCACCCAGGATAGCCCAGTGTAAAAACAGGTGATTGGCATTTCCTTTCACTTTTACTCTGGTAGAGTGCAAAGACAAGGTTAAGGGACTAAAGCAAAGGGAAGATTTGGGGGAACAGGAAAATTCGTCTTTGAGAGCTAGTTCAGCTAACCACTGGAGTCTAGAAATCCTTCATTCTTCTTTCCAGTTGACACAATTGAAAGAGGATGATGGTTGCTTAGATGACCTTACTATGGTGCACCCAGATCAGCAGCCACAACTCAGACCAAATCTTTGCAGCGCCATCCATAGAGACTGATACTCATGAACGCTGCCAGAGTTAATTGAAACTCTTCATTCTAAGAATTTGGAATGAAGACCCTGTGTTCTCTTGTAATTTTATTGCTATTTTCATTTTTGTTTGGTTTTCTTGGTTTGCTTACAAGGTTTATTCTTTAAAAGCCCAAGAGCATCTCCACTAAACATAAGAGAAATAAATGATGATGTGTCTGGACCACAGTTAAGTAAGTCGAAAGAGAGGAGGGTGAGAAAAGCAAGGGAGAAGTTTCCAGAAGCAAAGATGAAGGTAGAAAGCCTGAATTACAACTGACTCACAAAATCATTTACAGGCCTTTGATTTCTTCGGGTCTGAGCAACTCTTAAAGCGCTGGCCTGAGCTTCTTTAGTAAACATCCGATCTCTTAAAAGCCGCAGTGAGAATGGTTAATATTTACTGAGTGGCATTGTGAACTTGGCATCTTGGGATCACTGGCAGCTCATGTACATATTATCTGATTTAAAGGAACTCCCAATATCTGCACAGAAGCCAGTGACCCCAGCAACTGGAACCACTGGCTCCACTCACCATTAAGTCCTTATATCAGAGGTACACCTCTTATTTAATTTCTTGCTGATAGTTACAAAGATGATCAGGAGATCAAAAGCATCCAGAATTTTTTTTAAAAACCTGAATGCTCTTACCCATATTCAATTTTTAATATCCCCAACTTGACTGTTTCATTTAGTGAAAACTATATTTACATGTCAAGTTGTGGTCAGTCTTTCACAACTGATAACTCCGGAGAAATGCCCATAAGCAAAAGGAAATTGGTGACTTCCCTTATTTTTTCCTAAAGATTTTATTTCTTTGCTTTTAGAGAGAGGGAAAGGAGGGAGAAAGAGAGGCAGAAAAGCAATGTGTGGTTGCCTTTCATGCGCCTGCTACTAAGGACCTGGACTGCAACCCAGACAAGTGCCCTGACTGGGAATGGAACCAGCGACCTTTTGGTTCTCAGGCCAGCACTCAATCCACTGAGCTACACCAGCCAAGGCTATATTTTTCTTTTTTTATTAAAGTATTTGATATGTGCCCTACATTCAATATAATTTCTAACTCAAAATCATACTTAGTGACAAAACATTAGAGAAATTCTTATTCAGTTTATTTAACCCTATTTTAGAAATTTGATCAATAAAACAAGGTATGATAAAAAGTATTAGAAAAGAAAGATAAATTTATCATTATTTGAACCCCCCCCACAATATGTTGAGTTATTAGGCTTATTAAGAGTTCAATTAAGTAGCTGTATTAAAAAATAATTACTTAAGAAAGTTTAGTTTTCCTATATTCCTCTATTAAGCAATTTAAATATATAATGGGAAAATATAACATCTATAGATTATATGGACAAAACTTTAAAACAATGGCTTTTGTATGTTGTGTTTTAGCCACATGAATAAAACTATAAAATTTCACTAAAAGATTTAAATAATTAGAAATACAATGAAACTCTCTTAGAACTATACCAAATGATTCTGATGTTCACACCAAAAATGAGAAGGCAAATGAGGTAACATTTTGAAAAATTAAAAATAATGGGGGTATATTTCCTAGAATAAGGCCACGGTAATTAAAATAATCAATTAGTGAGAAAAATTGAACATGAAATCAATGGAATTAACTAAATAGACCATAAACAGATACAAAGAAACTTAATGTAGAAAAACGAGAAAATACCAGTCTACATGAAATCAATAAATGATGTTAGAAATAATTGGTTAATTATTTAGAAAACATTACTTTGATCTTAGCCTAATATCACATAAAATAATAAACTACAGATAGATTAAAAAGTTATATGCACTTGTCATGCATATAGGAAAAAGTTTGTCAATGGAAATACACATAAACTAAAAAAATAAAACAAAAATAAACCCTTACTACTTTAAAAGATATACTCACGATGGAAAAATATTTTAAACAAATGTTAATTTATGTTAATACTTTAATATATAAAGAACTGTAACTTTTAAGTGAAATCACTAAAACTCTAATAAATAATCAGATAACTCCCAAAGGAACAAACACAGACTGGTAACAAACATTTAAAATTTCAGCTAAGATTTGTGACAAAAATACTTGAATGACCAGGACTCATTAGAAGTGCCAAAGCCATTAAAGGCAAGTGTTGACCCAGAAACTGTCACAGACTTGAGGAGACTAAGGGGACACAACAGCTCAATGCAGTGTGAGATCCTAGACTGAATCTTGGAGCAGAAAAATACCAATAGTGGAAAAACTGGGGCAAACGAAGTAAGTTTTGTAGTAAAGTTAAAATAACAGCATCACATGTAAATTTGCTGGTTTTGATCATTGTGCCATGGATATGTAAGTTGATAATAGGGAAACTGGATAAAGGACATCGTATTTTTGCTAGATTTTGGTAATGCTAGTATTTTTTTCAAAATTATATTGTTCTTTGTCTAAAAGGGATAAAAGAAAACATAATAAAATTGTCTTATGTTATCAAAATTTTTCTTGGAAGAAACAAACTACCTCAGTTACGTAAGAATCAAAGAATTGCAAACTGTATATGAAGGTATTAGAAAAAATAATAAAATTAAATCTACCACAAAAATTATCATCAGGAATTACCTGTTTTCTCATTTTTTAAGCAAAGGCCAATACCATTTCTATAGTCAAGAAAAAAAGTGTCAATGCATTTCTTAAGTGGAAGACAAAGAAGTTACAAAATATTGAAAGAGACATTTTGTATTTTTTCAAGGTATAAGGACAAATACTAATTTTTAAACCTCAGGAAATGTTAATGAAAACATACATTTTTCTAGTACAGCCTAAGGGACTGCGGTTGTGCTCCCGGTGCAAAATAAAAGACAGTGTGCCATCACTGCTGTGGGTCAGGAAGAGGATGTCATTTAATTTAACGGAAATGCATTTCATTGAACAGGTCAGATACTAAAATGAAATGTTGGTTATAAAAACCCTAAGACAATTTTAACAAAATATAGAAAAAATCTTTTTTAAAAACTCTACCTTTTCAGATAAGAAAGCTGAGAACTTCAGTGGCTATGTACTGATCTCACGGGGAGTCAGCGTGGTCAGATGGGACCTTGAATATCTCGTGTTGACGGGCTGTTAGACGCCATCACACTTCCTCTTCCCTTCTCTCCTTTTCCCATGCGTGCCCTTTTCCCTGCTGCTCTTTTTTCGTTCATTCAAAAACATTTACTAACTGCCTATTAAATGCCAAGCCTACTTCTACACGGGATACAAGAATAGTTAGGACAAGTTCCCTGTTCTTGAGGCAATAGCAGTGTTTAATTGATATTAGCTGATGTCCAAGAAACCTATATCCAGTGATGGGGAATGCACTTCCTTCCCACATGCTATTTTGAAGTGGATATTTTTAAAGTATTTGGTGTCTCTTCAATTCCAGAAATGTTTATGGTACAACTCCCTGGTCCACATTAGTCATTCTCAAAGATAAAATAATTATTTCATGTCACTATAAATCCTGAAGTGTGGTATCAAAATGCTGGTTCATCTGCTCACGTACATAATTTAATACATAGATTTCTTTAGAATTTTGGGGAGATTCTAAATTCTTTGTCTTAAAATAACATTTGAAAATTTTAATTCCATAATTTCTGTGATTTAGCCTCGAGAAATTTAGAACAAAAATTAAATGTTAAGGTTTTGGTAACAATACGAGGGAAAGAAAGAAGAAAAAGAAGGATGAGGAGAAGGAGTAGGAAGAAGGGAAGGGAAGGGAAAGGAGGGAGGAAGGAAGGAAGGGAAGGGAGGAAGGAAGGAAGGAAGGAAGGAAGGAAGGAAGGAAGGAAGGAAGGAAGGAAGGAAGGAAGGCTCAAACATAAAAAAGTGTTGGATGCTAACTCAGAAGCCATGAGAAAAGAGTAGAATAACATTAGCATTTACATGGTACATTTGGAGCTTTGGATTTGCAAGATCAGAATTTGAGGCTATATTATTTCCTCCTAGAAACATTGCCTACAATTAGATTAATTATCACTAGAGTTCAGAGAGCACCTAATCACCAAGATAGAGTATTAAGTTACGGCATTCTTAATCTTTCTTAATATGTGTGATCAACTAAGCTAGAAATAATGTGAAGTTTACCTTTAATTAAAAACAATTAGTTAATTGTTTTGATTAATCAAAACAACCAGGTTAAAATTAATCAAAACAACCAGAATATAAGTCTTTATTAAAATTTGATGTTAAAATTATAAAAGGCATACAAAGGAATCTATTCAAGAAAATAAGTATCTAGTCCAATTTGGTAGTTTTCTCATATTCCTTGACTGTAAATCATCTGATTTTTGTGGGATTTTTTAAGAGAAAATCTTTCCCTAGTTGCTATGGTGCTTTCAGCACTTGTCTACTGCTTTCCCTGCCCAGCATCCATTCTGTCTTTTTCTGGTAAGAACATTTCCATTTTTCATCTGCAAACCATCTCTCTCTAACTCTAGAAGTTCCCAAGAAAAAAGACTATTCTTAATTGAATTACCTGTCCCTGGTTCTGCTTTTTAATCCCCATGATCTAAGCAATTTATGAAAGACTGCAGAAGCCCATCTATCCTGAAGTTCCACTTTTTAATTTTTCTAAGCAAAAGGGAATAATATTCATCATCTATCACCCAAGATGAAATAGGTCTGCTGACAAACTTAAGCTCACGTTACAAAATACTTTCTAAGGCAAATGTTCAAACTTAGCAAAAAGTTCTAAAATTATTTAATGTAGTGGCAATGTAATAACTATACACATGATGTAAAGGCATCTAAACATTCACATAGATCTCTTTTATAAAGAAAATTGTGCACAGGGCTGATTAAAGATGTAGTCAATATATGTAATTACACATCGATACTTATTCCTCATACTTTTAATTGAGGATTGTACTTAATAATGATGGAGATAAGCAAAGAAAGTGACAGACTTGCATTTTCGTGGTGGCATTTATCCCTTTAGGCATACTAGTTCAGACTTTAAGTGGTGTAAGTTAAAACGATGATTTGCTTCAGACTTTGGGCATCATGTTTTTACAATAAATATAGAAATCTGGCAGTTTCTGCAAGATTGCACAGTTCCAGATATAAAATAATTTTAAAAATCATATATTTTCCATATGATTCCAATCCCTGAAGTACAATATTTGAAAAACACAAAGAAGCCTCAAAAGGCTTCGACCTTTTTGATTCCATGTAGGCATTCTGGAATCAGTAAAACTCGAGGAACAAAGATGAGATCAACAGGGATCAGGGCCTGGGAGCCGGGGAGGACGTGACCATTGAAGGGCAGCATGAGGAGGTTTGGGGCAATGGTTACTGTATCTTAATATTGGTGGTGGTGGTTACACAGCTCTTTCCATTGGTCAAACGTATACTGCTGTACACCAAAAGTGTAAATATCACTACATGCAAATTAAAAATAAACAAATACATTTTACATATTTGAAAATATTTGGCTGAACGAGTTTTTAATTTGCTTCTTGGGCAAATGGGAATAATTGGTAGAATACAAGACTTGACATCAGAGGACCAGCATTTGAGCCTTGACTTCTACATAACTTGTTGCAACTTTAGAGAAATGGTTTAACTTCTCTGGATTGTTATACATGAAACTAGTATAACGATAATTGACACTTTACCCACCCTGTAGTATTTGGGAGCTGAGTTAACCTATATACCATCCTACTAGAAGAATTAAATTTTATGTGAACATAGAGCTTAGTAAAGACATATAAAAAGCTTCGACTCCCTAAAGATTACAGTCTTAATCCTTACAGAACTTTTTCTCTTTTGAATGCTTCATTTCATTTCTCAGGATATCCTCTTTGTCATTCCCTTTTAATCCACCAGCTATGATCTATATATCAATTCTCTGTCACCTGTCAAAGGTCCTATGGGTTTCCCTTTTCATTCTGCAATTTTGCTGATACTGTTATCCTTCCCTTTGCCTTAATTTTCACTAAAAAGACAGCAGAATGGGGGTAGGTATTATACTATTGGTAACTCAAAATTGTTCCCATTTAAACAAAAAGCAAATAGCCATGCACCATCTGTTGAACTTAGGGGACTTGGGGAATTGAAGCACACCCAGATCTCGTGTTGGAATGTCTTAGTGACCTTTCCTAAACATGTGCTGCTAATTAGGGGTGAGGTTAAGAGTGGGGGCAGGGAACGAGAGGTCCATCAGGCACATGCCCAATTGTTAAGTAGCTTAGTTTAAGTCATGCATAGAAACTGTAGTGAAGAGTCCCTGGAAAGTATTTGTGAGTTGGATGAGCATTTCCTACTAATTGTTATTGCATTGCAGTCACTATCTGTACTGTTCCACTTCCAAATCATATGGCTTCCCGTTTTTCCACACTCAGACTAAAATTTACTTCTGAAAGTCCTAGTTACCACTGCCGGTTCCTTCCTACCTCTGTGGTGTTATAATACTAAGTGCTAGTTTCTCTCCTCTTTTATCACATGACTCTCCTTTTTCTTCCAAATTCTTTCTCATTTTTAATTTTCTCTGATGTCTCATTTGAGAAGTTTGTACTTCACTAATGATGCATTCCACATATCTTATATGTCCACAAACAAATAGTAAATATATACATATGAAATATATATATGTAAATATACACGTGTGTATGTATACACACACACACACACACACATATATACGAATAAACAAAATACTAGTAAAATTCCACCAGAATGAATGCCAAGGGAGCAATCCAATTATTTTGTATTGAAATAATTATTCCTTAATGACCAGTAATATTAAAAGTGGTATATAATTTACAGTTGACAAGCTGTATCCCACAGATATAAGTATTTCATGCTTAATATAATTTTGGGAGATCATTCTTTTTTTATCTCCATTTTAAAAACAGTAACAGTGCGTCTCAGAAAGAATATCACTAACAACTGCATGGAAACAAGGCAGGGAATTCAACTCAGAATCTAACGTCAAATCACATTCATTTCTCTTTTCATTTCTTCCTCAATCTCACTCACTCAACTTATCTTCGATCTTTATTCAAAGAGAACAAAATCAGTTTTCTCAAGTTTCCTTTATCCAATAGAATCTGACACAGGCCAGGAACACCCTAGGCTCAGCCTTGCGGGCCCCCAACACGGCCCTGACTGGGGCGTAGGTTAGGCTTTGGCCATGGTGTATCAGATATTTACCCTGACTCATTTAAAAGTGAAGGCCCCTGAAGGCATGGGAAATCTATGAACTGAACAATCAATACTGGAAAAACCAAACTGACAACATTGGAAGGGTGGGAAGGATATATTCACTTGATAATGGAATAAAATTTTCAACCAGCAAAGAAAAGTCTCTTGGATTGGCAGTCGCAGAAGCCCAAACACTTTAAGACAATAGTAATAATCCCTACATTTGCATATATTTTATTATTTATTCTGGTCAATTACATATCCTGTCTTATTTGACTTTCAAGAGGAAAGGGAGTATATGTCCCATTGTAAAGATAAAGATATTATAGTTCAGCGATTTCTTTGTGGGCACACAGCTAGAAAGGAAAACTTAAGGACTATAATTTATGCCTTTTCACCCCACTTCTAAAATCTTTCCACCAGTTATAGTATCTTCCCTAAAAGGAGAAGCAAATTACAAATCAAAATCTTCATCAGTGATTCTTAGTATTACTAGATTATTATTTTAGAATCTAGTAAGTTTTAGATTCCTTCCCAGAACACTCATACATGCACACTACTGCATACAATTTTATAGACTTCATAAGCATGCCCCACCACTCCTAAACCTCAACAAAAATACGGACTTTAAGGAAAAATTGAAGTGCTCTGGATAGAGTCTGAAGAAAATAGTAAATGATCTCAGATTTTACTTTTAAATTTTGTTTTATTTTTTAGGTATTTATTGTCCTCTTTTCCCATTACCATTTAGTCCCCTTATACCCCCTCCCCCATGCAATCACCACACTGTTGACCATGTCCATGAGTCCTTTCTCCTTTTTGCTTAATTCCTTCACGCCCTAACCTCCACCCCCTCACCTACTAGCTGCCATCTGCTCTCCATCTATGTCTGTCTTTGTTATGCTTGTTATGCTGTTTGTTCATTAGTTCCACATACGAGTGAAATCCTATGATATTTGTCTTTCTCTGACTGGCTTATTTCACTTAGCACAATGTTCTCCAGGTCCATCCATACTGTGGCAAAGGGTTAAATTTTCTTTTTTATGGCTGAGTAGTATTCCATTGTGTACATGTACCATAGTTGTTTTAATCACTCATATACTGATGGCACTTGGACTGTTTCCATATCTTGGTGATCATAAATAATGATGCAATGAACACAGGGGTGCTAACATTCTTTGGAATTAGTGTTTTGGGTTCCTTCAGATATATTTGCAGAAGTAGACTGCTGGGTCAAAAGGCAGATTCATTTTTAATTTTTTGAAGTATCTCCACACTTCTTTCCACAGTGACACAACTAATCTGCATTACCACCAACAGTGCACAAGGGTTCCCATTTCTCCACATCCTTGCCAGCACTTGTTGTTTGTTGACTTATTGATGAAAGCCATTCTGAAGGGTGTAAGATGTATCTCATTGTGGTTTTAATTTGCATTTTTCTGATGATTAGTGATGTTGAGCATTTTTTCATATGTCTATTGGTCACGTGTATGTCTGGTTGGGAGAAGTGTCTATTTAGGTTCTTTGTCAATTTTTTAATTGGGTTGTTTGTTTTCTTGGTATTGAAATTTGTAAGTACTTTATAAATTGTGGATAGTAACCCCTGATCAAATACACCCGCAAATATGTTATCCCATGTTGGGAATTGCCCTGCCTGGTTTCAGAAGCTGTAATCTCCCCTGGCTAAGGCTGAGTAAAGGACCTTGGGACCATAAGCCACTTAGGAGACAAAGCTTATCTTCCTTGTAGGGGCACCACCTCTGCCCTTTTTCTCTTCACCCTGCTTGACCCTGGGTGGATGACTGGTTAGCCAATGATGGGTAAGATCCCTCAAAAAAGGGACAACCTAAGATAGGCATGGTCACAAAGGGGCCCTCAGGGAAGGATTTGGGGGTCTATAGAAAAAAGAGGGAGATGGACCCTCACCCCTGGCTTTGAACTAGCCTGAGTCCTCATTCTGTCTACAAGGAGTCTCATAATCTCTTGGCTGCCTTATTTCAGCTGCCTGACATAAGCCTGAAATAATGCCTTAAGCCTGAAACAAGGTTGGAGGTAGATGTGGCCTTGTGCTGGAAAGGGCAGGTTCCCTAGGGTGATCAGGCCTAAGAAAGAATGCATAGAATCTTATGAAACCTACTTTGCTAATACCCTCAATTTAAATGATAAGCGTCCAAGCAGCAAATGAGTTTGTTCCCCAAAGTTTTATGGCCACTTAACTATCTGACCCTGACTCAGAATAAGCCCTCAGAGTTCTTTGAATGTTATCTATTGTTTAATCATTTCTGCCTGACAATGATTGATGAGCTTTATGTATACACCCTGTATTCTTGTGCAAATGGAACGGAATGAATAAAAGCTTGTCAAGGCAAGGGTTGAGATGACCTCCTCTTGAGAGAGAAGCTGCACTGTCCCTTTTGCTCCACAGGACTCAGCAGTCCATGTGAATGTGTCTCGTATCTCATCCACAATGCTGCAGACCCCAGTAACTGGGATCCACATCAATCCTATTCTGTGGGTTGCCTTTTTATTTTGCAGACCCCCAATAAATCCACTTGTCCATGGGTCCTCACACTCTCAGCTCCTCTACTGCTCAGTTAAGCAGGCTCCCCTGGTTCTCCCCCAATATGCCCTTTCACTGTATGTCATATTGTGATTCTCTCTGTAGGACCTGTGGCTGTAATAACATTTGTTTTCCTGTGTCTTCCCTTGTAGCTGTACCTGATGAATCATCTCATCAAAGAACATGTAACATGCTCAAATGGTTTCACAAGATGCTCATCTCCTGCACTTAAGGACCCACCAAATCATGACCTGGAACTAACATGTAATCCTGACTGTTCCTGAGCCTCCTGGAGGCTGTGAGTGAGCAACATGGTAAGACACACGAGCCTGCTGGAATGAGAGTGCTGGGCAGCATCCTGCATGATCTCAATTGTCTTGAGAATCCTCCCAGATAAAAACCTACATATAAAAAAGAAGATGAGCCACTCCAGAACAAAAAAGAGAAAAATGTGAAAAACAAGCAGGAGTAGAAAAATAGTCATCTAAAATAAAAGTTAATTTTATTTCCAGTTCACATTCCATCTAAAACTCCAAGGATGAAATAAGGATAAAAATTGGCATTGTAGTTTAAAGGAAATTGTTCCTCTAGGATGCGTTAATCACTGAAACCAAAAATAGAAATGACTGAACAGGCCATTTATTTCTTCCTCATGACAAGCCAGGAACATACCTTATAGTTTCCTTCCTTAAGTACATATAATATTCATCATACCTTGAATAGAACCATTTGCCACAATAATTCACATTTTATGGACAAAACATAGGTTAAAAGTTTTGAAGGATAAACTAGACTTAGTATGCTTCATTAGAACAACATACTTTTTACTTTTTTAAAAAAACAATTGAGCCTTGTAAGAAATACAAACTTTATGGAACATATAATAGACTTCTCCTCTAATAGTACGGCCCCTTAGAGTCCCTCACACATCACTGCCAGCTGTGGTTAAATGGCAACTCACCGATTCAATGACAGCACATATTTAATTTTAATAAGAGCACTTCACAGTTTGCAAAATGTAATGACTCTATTTCTGATGTCATAACTTTATAAGATGTATTATAACATGCATTATCCTTACTTCCTCACTTACAGATGAGGGAAAAGGACCCAGAGGTACTAGATTACTAACTAAATGTCTTATAGATTGCTAGTTGCAAAGCCATTAGATTATTCATTCATTTTAATAAACACGTTAAGCTCATAAAATGTATTAAGAACAATAATACTGGGAACTGGGGATACAAAGATGAGGAATACAATCTTTGCCTTACAGAACTTCTAAATCTACCAAGGAGCGTTAAGAACAAACAAACAAGCAAACAAAACAAATCACATAAGACTCTAAAGTAAGATAGACTATGGTAAATCTCCAAAAAATCTTCCAGGATGGCATGGGACTCACAGGAGGGAGAAATTAACATAAGAAATTACTTGAGTTTATTTACTACTGATAGTGAACTTGTCAAGGGTAAAAACTAAGACTTATTCATTCTTATTTCCTCACAGAGCCTAAAATATAAGGTCTGTCTGGAAAAAGTCCAGCCATTAATATAACGAGAACAGTTTGCGTGACATCAATGTAACCTGGCAGCCAAGGAGAGTGGACTGGAATATGCTTGCATGAACAGTGATGACTTCACTATATTAGTCATTGGTGGCGGTAGATGCCATTGAGTGAGCATGTGCTGTGTGGCCAGCACATTCAAAATGACTAGGAGAGGAGAGCAACAAGTATGCATCAAATTTTGCATTAAGCTTGAACATTCCTCTGTGGAAACTATTTGGATGATTCTGAAGGCCACGGCTTCAGAACCGATGATTGGCAGCTTCATCATAATGACATACCCGCTCAAGCATCCCATCTCATGCAGAGTTTTTTGATGAAACATCAAATTATCCAGGAGACTCAGATTCCTACAGCCCAGATTTGGCACCTTGTGACTTCTGACTTTTCGCAAAACTAAAATCACATGTGAAAGGGAAGAGACTTCAGACCATTGATGAGATTCAGGAAAATACAATGGGGCAGCTGATGGCAATTGGGAGAACTGTGTCAGGCAGGTCCCAAGGTGACTACTTCGAAGGGGACTGAGGCATCAGTGCCATGTGTATGATGTTTCTTATATCTTATATCTCCTGTAAATTGCATTTTTCATATTATGTGACTGAATACTTTCTGGACAGACAGACCTCATGCTATAGATGTTCAAAACATGTTGGATGGAAAAAATAAAGTGAATGCATTAAGTTGTCTGCTTCTGTATTTCTTTATATGACATAGCCAAAATGAGTACTACGCACTCTAAGAATAAGGAACAGAACAAAAACTCACTGGACTACACAAAAATGAGAACAGTTACTACATCCTCATTAGATGTTTCTTAAAGGGATACTCAGCTCTTAATCCTTTACCATATAATGATTCCACATATACAGGGGTGGACCAAAGTAGGTTTATAGTTGTGGGTATGTGAATCACAGAGTTTATTCTTATACTATTATTTATTAATTATTGTATTATTTATTTGTATTACAACTGTAAGCGTATTTTGCCTATCCCTGTGCATCATAATGTCCATAGTCTTATACTTAATCAAAGAGCATTCAGGAGATCACCAACTATAAGACAACTATATAGGTGGATTCCAGGGAAGTTTGAAAGCTCTGGGATGGGAATGTTTGCAAAGCACTACCAGCACCCTGAAATCACTTTTACTGAGTCTATAAATGATTGTGTTGTTTGTGGAGTCTACAAACCTGTTTACAAAAACAGCTTACTTCAGGCTTGTAAGAGAATGCCAACTAATGGTTATTGAATCTGCCACTTACAGAATGACTTTACAAAATCAGTCTGTTCCATTAGA
Source organism: Tonatia bakeri (assembly GCA_004024845.1). Lineage (NCBI taxonomy): Eukaryota > Metazoa > Chordata > Mammalia > Chiroptera > Phyllostomidae > Tonatia > Tonatia bakeri. The sequence continues at coordinate 295,234 of PVIA01001034.1, forward strand.
GTCAAAACACAACGTAGACTATGTTTTCACAAGACTTGGTAATGTTTCTGATTCCAATTTCAATGTGTGTGTTTGGTGGGGAAGGAGGGGGGTCTTCTACACCAACAAGCTGGGTGTCCTATGATTCAACTCAGTTAGAACACTACTTCCCTGGAGGGCAAGTCAGATCCCACAGGTTAAAGACTCAGTCCCACAGAACTCCCTTCCTGATCTTCCCCTCCCCCACTGGCCACTTCTAGATGCCAATCACAAGTCCAGGTTGTTCCCTGTATTTCTGACCAGCTGGCTACAGATGAGGTTCCAACAACCCTTTCCACAGGCTTGATTAATGTACTAGAGCAGCGCACAGAGCTCAGAGAAACATTTCATTTACTAGATCACCCATTTGTTATAAAAGGGCCTAACTAAGGGACAGCCAGATAGAAGAGATGCATAGGGTAAGGTACGGGGAAAGGGCCCAGAGCTTCTGTGTTCTCTCCAAGCTCATCACTCTCCTCAAAGCTCCACATCTTTGCCAACCCAGAAGTTCTCCAAACTCCATCCTTTGGATTTTTATGGAGGATTCATTATATAGATGTGTTTGATTAACTAATTGGCTATCGGCGATTCTTTCAATCTCCAATTCCTCTTTCCTCCCCAGAACTTAGGGGGTGAGCCTTTATTCATCTTTGGTATCCCCGGCACCCAGCCCTCATCCTTAGGTGCTTTCCTAAAATCATCTTCGATAACATAAACCCAGTTTGGGTGGAAAGAGGCTTGTTATAAAAAGCAAGACAGGACATTCGTTTCAACTTTAAGCCTCTGAAGCAATTTTAAGAAGCGAGCAGACCAAATATGATAATGAAGGATGCTCCCATTGCTCTTATCATTCAGGAAATTCTGAGGGTTTGGGGAGCTGTGAACCAGGAACCCTGAACGGAGACCAAATGTATGAGAAATATGTATTTTTGCCATCTGAATGACCAAATACATATTTCTTACAAATCAAAATCTTGTGTGTGGAATCTGATTTAAATGGTTACCTAAGGACACCATAGGTATGGGCTAAAAAAAAGTCATATCCATAGCCTAAAAGGGCAATAATTCATCTTCATAATCATGAATATGTAAAGTAGCATTTTTCTAGGATTGGTGATGCTTTTGACTTAAGTCATCCACATATTTCACTTTGTTGGCCTCATACAAAGTGGCCTTCACTTAGCTGAACTAATAATATCTGTGGAAAGCTACTGGCCTTTCAGATAGACTGTACACATTTCTACTATACACAAAAACTAAGCTGAATGACATGATCCATTCAACAACTATTTATTGAGCATCTACTACAAAGCCAGCATGTAATAGTCATAAATTAAGTTCCATATGGTGGGTTATATGAGTTTTAGGTAAACAATAAAATCTGTGTTCAACATAAGTTCTTCATTTATTTTTGTTCATATCCTGTTTCCTTTAAGCTTATTAAGAGTGTTTTCACAAAGAGGGTAGGAGTGAAGGCAAAAAAACTTTACTGCCTAATCAGCAAAATGTTTAAAAAATCTCAGTTCAATAAGAGAGTCTTGGGAGGCTCACAGCTGGCTTCCACTTAGTGCAATTACAAATGAAATCCAGCACTTTTGTCAGGGCCTACTTAAAACTTTCCATGCCTGACTAGCAAGCGCTTAAAGAGAATAATAGCTGTTCTACAGCCTGAGAGGCTGCATAAACCTAGGTCAATAAGCTCAACATCTGGTCTGGTCATTGTTTGCCCTCTATTAACATTTTAAAACTTAAATTAAATAACTTATCCCAATTGCTTTTATAGGGCTTTATATGCCCCCAAGTACAAGGAGAGATGCAATCTGTCTTTAGTAGCCACACAGATAATTTTTAATTGCTGAGAGGAAAGAAATACTGTAAACAAAACTTTAAAATTCATGGTCATGAGAAGTTCAACTTTTTGAAATTTCTCCACATATAAGAAAGCAATTACTTTAGTTTTCCTACTAGCTTTTCACAGTTTAGAATCACAGATAGTCCCCAAAGTATTAAAGTCTATAATTGCTTCAATGATTAAAGTCTATTAATGATTAAAGTCTATAATTGCTTCAATGCCATCTGGCAATTCACTGCCTCTAATACCCTAAACTGGCCCCTACTGTCTCAGTGCAACAGTAGAGGAGTGAAGGAACAGGAAGGAAGAAAATGATTCGTTCATTGAACATCTTTCTGCAGGATCCCCAATGCATTACTAACCTAACAGACATGATTAGGAATCTCAGACTGTGAACTGTGTTGGGGGCTGGGGAACTGGCATAGTTGAAGCTTTTTATTTTTAGCTGATCCAGCCCATAAACTTTGTTTCAAATGTCCATGAAATTGCAGTGTAAATACAGTGTTAAAAATTTTTTACTTGTTTACTCTGTGCGTGTTTGGTCAGAACGTCCTCTGTCTTGGCATATATCTCATGGGAGTATGGTGGGCTCTATCAAAGTACATCAAAGCAGACTACAGGCTTTTAAGCTCTTAGCAATGTAACAGCATGTTACATTTACGAGGGAAGAATTTTAAAAATTAATGGAGCATCTTCTTCAGAACAGTGGTATGGATAAAAATACTGTATTTTCAATTTTATATCATTTCCAGTCCTTACACTAAATCTTTTGGCCTGAAATCAAAGAAATGGTTCCTATTTTATATTGGCATAGTTGCTCTTCGTTTTAAAGGGTAAGTGAGGTTCCAGCATGCTTACTATTCTTAGTAGTAACAAGGGGCAGTGAAAATTTGTCCCCAGAGCTCCATATTCTGGAGGAAACTGGTGAACCCTTATGTTTGTTTTTCACTCAAAAAAAGAGAATACTTTGGTAGAAAGCCAGAGGAGGAAAGAAGACCACCCTCATCTAATTCTTAAATTAAAGGCGGATAGATATTTTTTATTTGAAATATATGCATTAGAGATGGTCATTATATATGCTTTCCAAAAATATTCTCCAATAATAGACCAGAACCAGATACACAGTGTATGTGTGTTTTGATGGAGCACTGCATTTTTCACATTTTCAGTTAATAACAGCAAGATCTCATGTGAGGCTTATTATATGATTCATGGAGGAAATGCAGGCAGTATTCATCTTCTAGGACCCAAAGCAACAGATCAGAATTAAGTAACTAGTGTCTCTAACATCCAGAAGACCATGTTGAATATCCTGATGAATGGAGATGATGAGTAGAAAGAATTCTGATTTGCTGTGGGTAATTCACAGCTCTCAGCATTTTCTTATTGTCCTTGAACTAGACTTTATGCAGGTGGAAGAGAGAATAGCAGAATGCAGGTAAACTTCCATTGTATAGAAATTGACCATACTAGGGAAATGATATACCTCTATCAAGCCCTTATGCTATTTTTGATATCAAGAAGGCATTTATATATCATGATTTGGTGTGCTAATTAGAATAATAATGATCACCCTTGAACCAACATGTTTCACAAGTCCTGATTCTGGTCTCCCAGAGTTAGGGAGAGGAGCCTGGGGTTGCAGAGTGACATGGTCTGGACTGGAAGGGAGCACAGAGGCCACCTAGTTGAACTTCTGGGGGAGACACTGCAGCTGAGAGATGAATGGGGTGGGTAGGGGCAGGAGGTGTGTTCAAGGTTCTTGAGTGTCAGTAGCAAAATCAGAGCTAAAACTCAGCTTTTCTGACCTGTTCTTTCCACTGCACTCACGCTCCCCTTCAGTTCTCTAGCAACTGCAGGAAGAGGAAGCAGGCGATAAGGAAATCTAATTAACTGGACTACTAAGCCAGCAAGTTCATCTGGCAGAAGAGGAAAATAACAAAAACTGAAACCAACAAAATATGCTTTGAAGCCAGCAAGGCCTCCCTTTGAGTCCCAGTTTTATCAACTACTGGCAGAATATTCAGCCTCTATTTTCCTTACTTGCTTATCTAAAGTTTAACTAGATATAACACATGCGTATATTCTGTTCCTACTTGCTAGGACAATATTTTGCATTTACTAAACACGCAGTAAATGGCAGTGCCTGAGGAAGGTGTGAAGCCTTCACACAAATCCCGGGCCTTATAAAGACTCCAGTCATTTTTCTCACGTACATTTGCGTCCATGCAGCCACTGGACGAGCTCTGTGTGAACTCCTTTAGAGGCAAGGAGCTCATTGGATTAGAATTGACTGGCTGAGCTGTAACCCTGTAAAATCCTCCCATTTGTACTGGTTAGGGCTTCCCCAGTCATTTCTAAGAAGTTCTGTCATATTTCTACTTACAGTCATTCCAGAACTTGACAGCTCCACAATGCCTATGTTATCTTTCCTCCAAGTTAAACTTTCCTGTTTCTTAGAGCTAAATGAAGTCCCTGACTCCCCCTCCCTGCTTTGGCAACCACCAGGACTTGTGTTTGGTTCTCAGTGTGATGCCACAAAACCAATTCAGGATCCCATCTGACCACTGAGCCAGGACACCTGAAAGGGAGTCATTGGACAATAATTTTTCATCATTTCCAAAGGTGATCCAAAAATCTATAACATACTGCTATTTGGATCTCCATTTGCAACATTTCTCCTATTTATCATTTTAGGTCTACAACTTACTAAATCAACTTCAGCTAGATAAAACATCTCTTTTATAATTTATAAACATTAGTAAAGCTACTGAACACAGGTCAAGGTCAATCACATACATAATAAGCACATGTAAATAAATGAGTTGCCTGCCTTTATGCTAGTTAAATTTTCCAGAAAGAAACAAAATCCAGTCAATTAAATCATTTCATAATTCAAATAATACTGACAGTATAGGTGTTCTCAGTGCATTGAGAGACAAACACAATTATATTCATGCAAGAGTGTCTTTATAAAAGCAACTGGCATTTGAGGAAACTTTCTTTGAAACTGGAACACTCGAGCTGTACAACAGCAATCAAATCACAAGGATTATTTCTGTTAACCCTAGAACACATCATTATCTCTTCAAAGTCCTGTCATGCTTGGTGTCTGTGGCCTGTCCTGCTATACACCTTTTATGACTGTAAGAGCAGGAGGTGGTGATACTCTAGGCAGCATATTTCTGACTCAGAAATTCTTAGGGAGGAACATAATCATTAATCCATTACCGAAACAGCCTTAATGGTATCCTAATAACTTATGTAAGTTCATGTCCCTTTGACAGGAGAACAATTAGGTAATAGAAAAAATTGAGTGCAACTTTCTTCATAATATCTAATAGCTGTAATATTCAAACTTTGAAGTTATAATATACCCATAAAACGGTTTCTTTTTTTTTATTGTTGTCCAAGTACAGTTGTCTCCGTTCCCCCCTCCACTCCCCACCACTGCACCCAGGTTTCGTTTTTTGAACACAGAGATAGTGGCATAAAAGAACACACCTTTTTAAAACAACAAACACATTTTTTCCTAACCAATCTGCCTTACAATCAGGTCTTTGTTATTAAAATAAGAATTTGGAATGTTAGGAAAAAATCAAATCAAAACAAGTAACAGAAAATCTTGTTTTACTGGACTTCCCAGATAAAAATAAACACAACAAATAAGTGTAAAAAATCAAAAATAAAATTGTTTACATTTTATCTTTAGCTAGCATATTGTACATCTATTAAAATGCATATAGGGTCAAACAGATGTGTTTAAAATAAAAACAAAACAAAAGCACGCACAAGGGATTGAATAAGTGCCCAACTTCATTCCCAAGATATTTTGAAAACCATCGGCCAATGCTTTTTCAGAACTAGTTAGAAGTAGAAGTTATTCCCTAGATACTCACTGCTTTCTCACCACACTTCATAATTCTAACACATTAGCTTTGGCTGAACCAGATGCCAAGTGGTTATACAGTACAGAGCAGTCAGCGTGGTGGAATGATACAGCATAAGCACATTTCAGCCAAGGCATATCCCCTGGGCTCTCAGTTCCCTCACAGCTGCCACACCTCTTCCTAGAATACAGTTCTGACAACTGCTTCCCTTGTGGTCACAGTAAGAATCTGAAGACATAAATATATTATATTCTACTCAGGATTGGTGCAAGACACCAAGGATATTTGATTAATTCTGCAACAGAGTAAATACATACAACTTACATAATTAATATTGTAAAGTAGCTTACAATAAAAATGTATAGAACAAGAATACAAGTGTTAGAAGGAAGAACAAAATATAATATAAAGTTATATATTTATAAAATATGTATTATACATATGTGATTAATTGTATCCAGAAAGTAAATTCAATACATCCATTTATTCCACAAGTCTGGAGTGAAGCCCTATTAGATGGCAGGTAAGGAACTTGTCACTGTAATTTAGTGGGGAAAAAAAAGAGATTTTTTTGTCTCAAAGATGAAGATAAGTAGAGATATATGATAACTAAGAAAACTATTAAAACCATAAAATTATTATAGATCTTCCTTTTCACTATAAAAATTAAAATTAGACAGTGAAATAGTTAACTTGGGGGGAAGGAACTCTTTTAAATAGAGTGGCCTGGAAGGTTTTTCTAAGGAGGAAATATTTGAGCTGAGACCTCAGTAACAAGGCCAGAAGAGAGAAGACTTAGAGGACAATATTCAAAGCAAAGACAATAGTGCAAAGGCTCTTTGTTGTCTGTGAAGGAAAGAAAACCATGCTAGAGCATCCGGAACTTAACAATATAAGGTAAGGCTGCATAAGCATGCAAGGCCTAGATCATCTAAGGCACTGTAGGCCGAGGTAAGCAACTTGGATTTATATCTAAATGATCAGAAAAGTAATGATCTGGGGCTTTACAGTTATACTGGAGCCTCCTAGCTGCTAAGATCTCTAAATTTGCTTCCCTTTTAACAAGGAAAAATAGAACAATCATTGTTATACAGGCATTTAAGAAAAAAAATCAACTCAATTTTTCTTCTTCTCATTAACTTGCTTTCTTGTTTACTGGATTTTATTCTTGCCTCCCACCCCCAAATTCCTTCATAAATCTTAGTTCCAATTATGGCAGAAAGAATGAGAGAGACAGAAAGACAGAGAGGCAGAGAGGGAGAGAACAATGTGATGGTCAGTTCTGTGTGTCAGCTCAGCTAGCCTACAGTTCCTAATCACACATTAACCTAGATGTTGCCATGAAGATATTTTGTAAATGTGACTAAAGTCCATAATCAGTTTATTTTAAGTAAAGGAGATTATTCTAGATAATCAGAGCGAGCCTGATTCAATGAGTTGAAAGGGCTTAAGAAGGGAATTTCTTCTTGAAGGAAAAATAAATTCCTTCTGCAGACAACTTCAGCTTATGGCCAGAGGTTCAAGTACACCCCTCCTGAATAGACCACCCCATGGATTTCATACTTGCTTAGCCAGCCTCCCAAACATGGTAGCCATTTCCTTGCAGTAAATCACTTATGATATACCTGATTCCATTTTTCTGACTGAACTGGACTGATACAAGGTATTAAACTCACTTTGAAGTCATGCTTTAAAGATTACCTGTGCCAAACACTACAGGTGATAAAGATAAACATAACCCCTTCACTTCTGTGATAAAACAGTGTGGTTTTAATTATGTAGAAGATGGTAAAAGGAAGAATGGCTGACTCAGATATAATGTGGCCAAGTTCCATTCTTATGGCCTAACACACTCTCGGTAGATGATGACGAAGTCAAGTCTAGAGCTTCTAGGTGGAAGCTCTAGAGCACTCACCTAGGCTGGATGTGTGGGTTGGTCTGGTCCAGGATGCTATTGCTGGAATAGCTTATCAGAGTGACCAGTTCCCTCTAATTATGTCCAATCCCATCAAGCCCTCATAGAATTGTATTTTTGCTCTACTATGGTACTTAAGATAGCTTGGTTTTATTTTAGATAGTTGAAGCCATCTTCCTCTTTAGAGCTAGATTTCCCCTTTTTTTTTAAATTTGAATTTATTGGCGTGACATTGGTTTGCAAAACCCTACAGTTTCCATATTTTTCTTATGGTAGGCACTCAATAAATATTGAATAGAACTGAAATAATCTAGAATGTAAAAGGAAAAATCACAGACATTAAGACTAAACCTTCCACCTTAGTTCTCCAATATCAGCATCATGCTGGCAATCAAAAGTATTGACTGTTTTGGAATAAACGTCCAGTGGCTGTAGGAGACTATCTCTTTGTGGGGAGGAAAAAGGTAACCTGGAGTAGTTCCTTAACCTGTGGGCATGAAAAGTTCACCTTCTGTGAGATCTCATTCATCATTTTAATTTTTTGGATTCAGATGCTGAAACCCAGCATAAAACCTACAAATTCTGAGCCTCCGGGGCTGTGAACCCGAAACCTGTATTTTAAAAGCTCTGGGTGATCCTGATGTCCAGCACTGCTTGAGGAATCTGACCTAAGAATGTGTTTGTATGTTTCACTGGTTTGAAGTGCAATGACATAAGAAAGCAAAATATATACAATGCCATATTATTCAAAAACAAGACCTTGAGTGGGGGGGGGGCAGTTCTTGATCTAGATTTGCCTTATATTGTATCACAGAAAACTCATTCTCCTTCCTTGTGCGTACAAGTCCTCTGACTTCCCACATTCTAGAGTAGCAGCTGCCTCGCCGAGCTCCTAGAAGAGCCTCGCAGGCGCCTCAAAGACTGCAGAACACAGACCAGGCAGTTTCACCAACACAACTCTCTTAATTTACTGATTGTTTGCTTTAAAAGACTTACAAATATGGGAGTAAAGGGGAGAAAACTGTACTTGAACAATCATTAAAATAAAAAAAATAAATAAAAGAGTTACAAATATTCAAGAGTTTTAATTTGAAAAATGGCTTCTTCTAACTTAAGAAAACTGGTTTGAAAATAATGACACTAGATTTTGCTTCATTTTATTAGAGATCCTTTTTATTTGGTAAATTATTAATATTTATGGACTCCAACATTAATAAGTGGAGGGTGGGCAGGAGATTTAAGTTTAATAATGTCTTTGGCCTATTCAAAGCTATTACTTTCCATCTCTTCGGATAACGGTACTGAGGCATGTAATATTTACATGAAATATTCACCCAAACATTCTCCTGGAGCATACTATCACAGAGCAGCTTCTGTGACTGACTAGACTGCAGGAATAACAGCTGGAGATCAGCTGCAACAGACTCTGGAAGCAATGTTTCTTCTTATCAGTATCACATCATTCACAAGTTAAAGAAAAAAAAGCTCTGTAAGAGACAGGAAAAGGCTTCTCCTTGCTGCCTCCTATCGACATGTCCTCCAGCCCTCGATCCTTCCAGAGCAACAAGAAAAATAGCTTTGCAGGTGTGTGCATATGTGTGTGGATAGCATTTCAAGAGCTAAACAGCTGCCTATCACAGCTGTATTGGAATTTGCTTCAGATTCTGGCTTCAAATTACAGAAGACGTGAGTAAGGGCATGTCCATGACTCAGTCCTCAACCGTTGCCAAAGTAGTAGTTTTCTAGAAAGAATACTGCAGAAAAACAAAGTCAGAAAAGAGAAGAGGAAAAGAAACTGCTACATACATGTATAACTCCTGCCCAAAACTATACCCTGACGGTACGATAAAGAGCACAGGGTCAGAATGTTTAGGAAAGAGAAACATACATAATAAGGCTTGCCTAATGTTCCAATAGACACACGGTTATTGATTAAGTTCTGTGCAGCACAGCACTTGTACATAAACAAAACCAGATGTTTAAGATGTGGTTCAAACCCGTACTCTCTCACATCTTCTTGCCCTCCTCACCACACATTCCAGAAATTGGCTTTCTGCCAAAATGACAGGGGAGGGAAGGGGGAAATGAAGAAAGTAGCTCTGGGGTTAAGCCTCACTGCCCTGTTGATGAGCCGTTGATGATGTGTGATGACTACATTTGGCTTTCATGACCCCTCTGAGGGAAAGATTAGAACTGTAGTTTTCCTGAGGCAGATGGGATCCTGAAAGGATTGTTTAATCATTAAAACGATGTTACAGGGACACACATGCACACACACGTAAATTAAGATGTGAATATGTTAAATAAGGAGAGAGTGGTTTCATGAAATCAAAGTCATCAGGAATTAAACAAATTTGAGAAATGCTGGGTTAGACCACGTTAAACATGTTTCCTATTTGTGGGACTGTCAGAGCCTCTGACATGCTAGTGCACAGTGCAGTGCTCACAACAGGTGAGCAATATACTACAGACTGTTTCTCAAAGCCGGGTGACTTGGAGTCTTTGGGTACTTTTTGAGGGCTGTGATTTGCAGGGCCTGCTGAGAGAAACGCTACTCCAAATTAACCCAAGGTGTTTGTCCAGTCTCTGGCCAAACTTTCCCTTTGTGAAGAAAATAGCTACTTTCCAAATAAATCCATTCTGTCCGACACAGAATCTAAGTCAAATGTAATTTTCCCAACACTGAACCATAATCATCTTCCTTATAACTTCTACCACTGCTCCTAGTTTTGTATTTTGGAAGAACAAAAACAAGAATAATGTAGTCCCTTTTTTCTATGACCCTTCAGATATCTGAAGGCAACAATTTTATTCCCACCGTATTCTATTTTACAGAAAAAAAAAACCTTCCGTTGTAAAATGAATGTGTCAAATTACATGCTCTAATCCTCTGGATCTGAATATCTCCTTTAGAGAAGGCACCCCAAAATGAACACAAAACATGCTTCTGTAGATGCAGTCCTAGATCTCATTAGTTTTTGTCTGCCAGACATGGCTTATCGTTGGTTCCTATTAATTTACTAAAACTTTCGAGTCCTTCTCATAAGTTTTGTGGCTAAACATGTGTGAACATACATGAGTTTTGGGGGAATGTTAGGAGAACACAAGTCCATTAGGTTCCATTTGTCTTCCAGAATGGAGACTCTTCTGTATAATAGACTAGTTGTCTTTTCTCAGCTACTTTATAAAGTCATCTCAGTTTCACGCAAACTTCATCATTTCCAGAGAATGGAGCGCACTATTCTGAAAGTTACTACTAGAATCCTTCTAGTTTAATACTAACTCATTAATTGATACTACAGAGATCCTTTCAAGCAGTTACAAATGCACATAATACCAATCAGGAATAATTTCTGTAGCCAGCCATGAATTTAGAATATAATAAAAAAAAAACAGTCAAATGTCTTCTGAGATTAGGATAATCTGTAGTGATTCCCTGATCTGCAAATCTAAGTAGCTAGTTTTCACTGATGTACATAATGCAGTTGTTATTAATTCACCATCTATGGCATTGATAATAGTATCATCATGTAATCTGGTTTGAGTAAGGGTGTCCAACCTGCAACCCAACACAAAATCCTAAATTTACTTAACACATTATGAGATATTTTGTGATTACGTGTCACAGTGGATTTAAAGTGTGGCCTAAGACAACACTCCTTCCAGTGTGGAGCAGAGAGGCCAAAAATTTGGATACCCCTGGATGATGTTAATCCCAAATCTCTGAAGGAAGTGGGCTGTCAATAGTTGAGAGATGGCTTCCAATGACAGGAGAGAAAGCACTAAAGAAAAAATCAGCAGTCATAATAATTGGAAACTAGTACACAACAGGCCTTTTGTTTTTGCTGTTTTCTCTATTAAAAAATGCAAATGGGAAAAGAAGTAACAGAATTTTATGGAATCAGAATAAATAATGCCATTTCAGTCTTTGTTCAAACAACACAATTTAATATGAAAAGGATTAAACAATGTGCTCAGCTTTCTGTACCACTAGACACCTCAGTTTCAAAAAAAATAGGTACAAATTCTGGGTGATTTTACTTAAAGATCAGCTGACTTTAAAAAGTTGTAGCTTAGTCTACTTTCTTTTGAAAAAATTAAAATAAACAAAAGAAATCTCCCATTAGGTAAATTCAAGTGTCTTACTGTTGTTGATCTGGAAAATCCCCAACGATTTAATGGAAACACAGAAAATAATGAAAATCTGCAACACCTGTTTGTCATTTTAAGGACAACTGTTACTTTCAAATCGCTTTCCCCCCTCAAGATTTAATCTGCCAGGTTTCTGCCTACAGCGAATTCTGGCAGCTGGGTTAGGATCCCCCAAGAAAGGGAGTTCAAGAGAGAAATGCTGAGGGAGGTATTTCAGCCAAGGAGGCATTTCAGCTGTGGAGGAGGATGGAAAGTTTCTGAGTACAAGGTCTCCCCCTGTCAGGCCTGGGAACGCTATTTTGAAAGGCTTCTTCTCCCATGTGTGCTATTTATGCTGCCACAAGGGTCAAACTTGCACACCCCAAAGAAAAAAAGGTTATTGAGGGAACACGATTTTGTTCCTGGTAACAGACACTCTCAAAAATAAAGAAAAAACAGAGAGGTGGAATAAACAAACCAATAAAGTTTAAAATGATTACTGCAGGATAATAATTGTAGCTAACTAACATTTATTGAGATCTTGCTCTGTACTCAGCACTGCTGTTCTCAGGAGGGAGATAATATTGGGTTGGCCAACAAGTTCATTTGGCTTTTTTCCAAGATGGCTCCAGTAGCAGTGAGTTGTTCTGAACTTCATTCAAAACAATTTTGTTAGATTGTATTGTGACAGCTGTAATACCAGTGTGCAAAAAAACTTATCAAAAATGGTGAATTTTTATGAAGCCATTTTAGTACTGAAGATGGAAGAATATGGGCAATGTTTTTGGCATACTATGCTTTATTATTTTAAGAAAGGTAAAAAAGCAACTGAAACACACAAAAAGATATGTGCAGTGTGTGGAGAAAGTGCTGTGACTGACTGAATGTGTCAAAAGTGGTTTGCGAAGTTTCGTGCTGGAGATTTCTCACTGGATGATGCTCTGTGGTTGGGTTGACCACGTGAAGTTGATAGCAATCAAATTGAGATGTTAATTGAAAACAATCAATATTATATCACAAGTGAGATAGCCTACATACTCAAAATGTCTAAATCAATAAAGTTATTTGTGAAAATGAAAAATATGTATCTTATGGAAAAAACTAAATGAATTTTTTGGCCAACCCAATATTATACCACCATTTTACACAAATATAAAGTGAGGGCAGAGAGGTTATTAACCTGACTAAGAATATTTGGCTGTGTGTGTGCAGGCATATGGAAGTATGTATACACACACACACACACACAAACTTGTATGTGTACATCCATATACATGTGTATATATGTATGTGCACATGTGTGCATATACATGTGTATATTTAGTCTTTACTAAGGTATAACTGATGACCAACAAACTGCACAAATTACAAAACACAATTTGAGGAGTTTTGACATATGTATTTGACCATGAGAGCATACCACAATCAAGATAATGAATATATTCATCACCCCTAAAAGTTTCCTTGTACCCTTTTGTAATCTATCTCCTTCCCTCTGTGCATTCTGAAGCAGCCACTAATCAATCAGTTTTCTTTCTATAGGTTAGTATACATTTTTAAAAGAACTTTATATATAAAAGGGATTATACAGCATATACTTTTTTTTAAATCTGGCTTTTTTCACCCAGTACAAATAGTTTCAGATTCAAGCATGTTGCTGCACATATTGATAATTTATTTCTTTTTATTGCTGAATAGTATTCCATTGTGTGGCAATACTACAATTTATTTCACTATACATTCATTGATAGACATTTGATTCTAATTTTTAGCAATTCCAAATAAAGATGCTAAAAATATTTAGGTAAAAGTCTTTACTTTCCCTGATGATATTGGGCACCATTTAATATACCTATTTGCCACCTGTATATCATCTTTAGTAAATTGTTCAAATCTTTTCCTGTTTTTTAAAAGGGGTAATCTTATTGTTGAGTTGTAATGATTCTTTATCTATTCAAGATACATTTCCTTTGTCAGATACATATTTTGCAAATATTTTTTATCAGTCCATGGCTTCCTTTTCATTTTTATAAATGTCTTTTTAGAAATGATCCTTTTAAATTTTGATAGCATGTAATTTCTTATTTTTTTATAACTTGCACATTTTATTCCCTTTATGAAATAACCACCAAATCCAAAGTCACTAATTTTTTCTCCTGCTTTCTTTTGGAAGTTTTAAACTTATAATTCTTACACTTAGTTTTATATTCCATCTGAGTTAATTTTTGTATATGGTGTGATATAAGGATTGAGGTTAATTTTTTTTGCACATGGCTATCCAATTTTTCCATCACCATTTGCTGAAAAAAATATTCTTTTTCCATTGAATTGTCATGGTCCCCTAATTGAAAATTGATTGTCCACGTATGTGAGAGACTATCCCTGGACTCTATTCCCTTCTGTCCTTGACCTCTACACTACATTATATTCTGAGGCTGCTTGTGCAACCAGGAAGGCACTGAAATAATGCCCTATCAGAGCTGCCTCCCATGCTTTAATTTTTAAATGCTCAATGTATCATCAATAAAGCAATTTAGGCAATGAAAGAATCTGGCTTATTTGGTGGTCAAAAAGAGGAACCTGAATTTTGAGTAATCTCAAAGTGAACTGGCTTTCTTTCTGAAGATCCGGTGAAGTCACTGGCAGCTATTCAGTACCATCAGAGTGCTCACGTCAAAAGGAGCATTTGACAGTCTTTTCTTTGGAAGGGGGAAGATCCTGGAATCTCAGCATTGGGAGCCATACGACTGGGCTTACAGTTCACCTGTTTGATCTCAAGGCCCTCTTTGTCATGTATAAGGTCTTCAATCAGTCAGGAAGCTTGACTGGACCCCTGCAGGGAACCCAACCTCGTCCAGTCCTCTACCCAAGGCGGCCCATTTGTCTATGGACACTGCTAACAGCTTTAAAGCTCTTCCTCACATTGTGTGATTCTGTGATCCTGAAACACTCTCTTATTAACCTAAGTTTTGAAGCCCCACATGTATTCTACCTCTCTGGCCATCAGGCAAATGAAGACACTCTCAGGTACTGCCCTGGCCTTCCCTCCCTGCCTAGAATTATGGGTGGGAACTAAAAGAACTAAGCTTGATATCCCCCCTTGTTCACATTACGGAGTTGCAGGCCCCTTCCATCTTGTTCTTCATCTTGAATTGCTCTGCCTTTTCAATATGTTTTTTAAAATGGTTAGCTCATAACTAAACGCAATTCTCCAAGAACAGTCCCACAAGAAGTACAGTGGGAAAGTCAGCTGCTATGTTCTTTAGGCACCCCTAAGCACTTCTGCCGTCTTCAGCAGTCAGAGAAGGACATATGAGGGAGGACCCCCCAAACTGGAATTATCTGCTGGAGGGCGTGCCCCTCGCAGCACAGGCTTCCTTTGCTAGGTGTTCTAGGGACATGTCTGTATCAGTGTGCTGCTGCCGTTGTTGTGAAAGGCTGCATTGGCTTCAGTGAACTTTTTTTGAAGACTCTTTCAACACATTTCCCATTTTATGATGGGTGATTTACGAGTGCACCTGCCCACCCCTTGCTGAGTGCTCAACAGTGTTTAACCAAAAATGGTTTGACCCCGTGACCCACCCTCCCTATTCACCCAACCTCGCCCCAGTGACTTTTTTTGTTTCCTCAGATGAAAAAACGTCCTCAAAGGGAAATGTTTTGCCAATGTGGAGGAGTGAAACAAAAAACAGCAGAAGCACTAAAAGGCCTCAAACTTGACAAGGTCAAAACCTGTTTTGAGCAGTGGAAAACATATCTTGATAGGTATATTGCATCAAATGGAGAATACTTTAAAGATGACTGAAGTTTAAACATGCAAGAATAAGTTCATAATTTTTTATAAATAAATTCTGTTTTTTGGGGGGGTTCCCTCTCAGATACCTTTCTTGCTCTGTGAAGGAGGGGCCTCAATCAGTCACAGGACTAACACGTGCCCTGTACACGAGTAACAAACGAGGGCTGCAATCACATGGTGACACTGGAGAACACTGACCTCCCTGTGCTTATAAACAAGCTTTAATAGTGCACGTTAGAGTTAGGAGTAATAACCAGGAGCACATAATATATGGTCTCTTGATCAGTAGTTTCCTTACTTATCCAAGTTTGTTTGGGCTTGGATAAAAACTAAAAAATTTTCAAGTTGATTTTTCTTCTGCCAAAGAGTGACGTTATATTTGATTTTTGTAAAACTAAGTTTGAAAATTGGAATTCACATTAATGTGTTTTTAATTACACCCTTTTTACTAGAGTAACAACCACACTAATAAAAAAGATTTTCAATCCATGTAACAAGGATCTTTAAATGCTAAACTAAATGTAATCAAATTCTGGGACAGTGACTCCTGCCAGATACAAAGTGTTATTTTTCCCTTTCTCTGGTTTCACTAAATACCAAAAGGCCCAGGACTTAGATATTTAAGACATCTGCTAATTACATTTCAAGAGTCAGGCAGTGGTCATAGCTATTTTGGAAATATATTTCACAAAAGGATCATATTCTCTTGAAGGAAGTCAAAGATAACTGTGTGGGCATTGTAGCAAGTATGAATAAAATAGACTCTGGTTTTCAAAAAGGGAATATAGAATGCACTATCATTCTCAATTTTATCCTCCTGGCTTTACTGATTTATATTTTCAGTGGATAATAAAAATAATCTTTATAAAGTAATTCCATGGAATACAGCTCTAAAGAGAGCATCTATCTTTTTTCATTTTGGCATGTGCCCTACTTTGTAATTAGGTATCATTTGCATATTTGTTTTATAGATTGAATGTTTGTGCCTCCCCAAGCTGACCTTGGCAAAAAAAAAAAAAAAATGTAGAAGCCCAAGCTGTGTATGGAGAAAGGGCCTCTGAGAAAGGTTAAATGACATCATAAGGATGGGGCCCAGATCTATGTGATTAGTGTCCCTATAAGAAGACACATCAGTGCGTGCTCTCTCCCTCCCTCTGTACATGTGTGTAGAGTAGGAAAGACCACATGAGGACAGTTAGAAGGCAGCTATTCTCACCAGAAACTTCATCAAAGGGAGCCTTGGGGTTGGACTTCTAGCCTGCAGAACTGTGAAAAAACAAATGTCCATTACTGAAGCCAACCAGTCTGTGGTATTTTGCTACGGCACCCCCTCCTGTCCCCCGACCCCCAGTGCACTAAAATGCGTTAAAGGGACGTTTCCCTCAAACTAGGCTATAGGCAGTCCCGTCAGGGCAGCTAACACCTCCATTCGGTTCATAGCTGTATTCCCCAATACTCCACACAGGGACTCCACGGAGGAGTTGCCCAATAAATATGTAGGAAAAATTATGTAAGTTTAACTAGAATTTTATGAATGAACTTTGGGAAACCTTTATGTACTCTCTTTTTATACAGAATATTTGATATTGGGACTCTATAACTAGCTCTGAGACGAATCCTGATGTGTATATTGGGGGCAGGGGGCAGTTTCCTTAAACCAACAAATAATTCTTTGCACACCAGCTTGGTGCCTTACAATTTGTACCAATTCTAATGTGATCACCCTGGACATCAGATTCCACAGGTTAAGGACTCGGTCTTACAGACAGGAGTCACAAGCCCAGGTTGTTACCTGTACTTCTGACTGGCCAGCTATGAGTCTAAAGTTGTCAAGATGCCTCGTTGGGTTTGATTAATTTGCTAGAGCAGCTCATAAAGCTCAGAAAACCTGAGTTTTCTGAGGTTATCAATTTATTATAAAAGGATACAACTCAGGAGCAGCCCAATAGAAGAGAGGCATCGGGCGAGGTGTCTGGGAAAGGCAAAGAACTTCCATGCCCTCTCCAGATACGCCACCCTCTCTGCACCTCCATGTGTTCATCAACCCAAAAGCTATCAGTGCCCTGTCCGTTTGGGATTTTGTGGAGCCTTCATTACATAAGCATGATTAATTAAATCACTGACCATTGGCAATTGAATTCAATCTCTAGCCCTTCTTCTCTACCCAGAGGTTGAGGCTGAAAGTTCTAACCCTCTAATCACAAGGTGGTTCCCCTGGAAACCAGCCCCCATCCTTAGGTTACCTAAAGACTTTCCAAAGGTCACCTCATTAACATAAAAAAGACACCTTTACCACCCTTACCACAGGAAATTCTGAGGGTTTTAGCAATTGTGAACCAGGAACTATGAACAAAGATCAACTATATATTTCTTATAAATCACAGTATCTCATCTGAAAATTCATATTTATAGGGAGCATAATTTCAAGGTGTGGATGATGATCTGCATTAATTTACCCCTCTTTAAGAGTCTTAAACTCTAATCTTCAGGTGTCAACAGAAACAATAGAGACTTTTTCCTGGCTGCAGACCACTGGGATGCCTTAGACATGCCAGGCAGGAATATATCTCCACGAACCCAGCAGACTGGAATAGAAAGGCATAGGCAGCTGCTCAGGCCTCCCCACATCCTCTGCCTGGGGAATGTCCTCAAACCCACGCTGGGCCCAGACTCTGCTCTGTCTTATGCAGGCTACACTCCCCAGGCTTTAACTCTCAGACAGACCCTCCCCCTTCACCACAGACTAGGAACGTGTCTCTGGAAAAAGTGACCTCATCCCAGGGTAACTTGGGTTCACTACAGCAGGGAGGACTGATGACGCTGCTGCCAGCCTCCGACAAGGAGAAGGGGGAGGAGGGGAGCTGGAGCCAAAAGAGGTGGAATTTGCACTACCTATAAATCAATTTTGAAAGGTTGGGAAGGTTTGACTTTAAATATCTTCTTGTCCTTTGACATAGTGATGGGTAGTTTAGAGTCTTGCTACTCAGAGTGTGATCCTTACACCAGAAGCAGAGGCTTTAGGTGGGAACTTGTTAGCACTGCTAATCTCTGGCTCTACCCCAGACCTGCTGAGTAAAAGCCACATTTTAACAAAATCATAAGGGGGATTTATATGCACATGCAAGCTTGAGGAGCACTGGTTTGAGTCCTGGGAGAAGTACCTGAAACCACCAGTTCTGATCCCCAGTCAGGCCCTGGAAAACCTCTATTGTCCCTCTCATAGGTCTGTCCTGATGTCCCTCCCCCCAACCCCTTCTATCAGGACTATTTCTTTCTTTCATCCCCTAGGAACAGACTCCTGCATCCCTTCTCTATCTGAAGCAAGAATTTGGTCCTTTGGGGAGGGGGTTCCTGTTGGTAAATGATGTGGGTGCTGAGAAAGGAGAAAGAAGTTGCCACACTTGACTTCATAGGATCCTCCTGAAGGAGACAAAATTCAAAGTTGCTGAAGGGTGGTGAAAATAGAGATAGTGTGGTGTGAGGTCTTTGAGGCAGAATTTTAAATTCCTCTACCTTTCAGTAAAAAGAAAAACTTTGCCTATGAAGAGCATCTTTCCATAGAAACATGGGAGTGAAGAGAAAGACAAAGGAATAGGAAAAGATGGAGAGAGTCACCATGACGGGCTCCTCCTCTCACTTCCCCTCTCTTTCTCAGTCACTCCCAGCACTAATGCACAGTTGACCTTCAACCTGAGATAGTCAGAAATGAGAAAAGAATTTGGGATGTGGCTTTGGAAGATGGGGGTGGTAGAGATGGAGAAGCAGCTGGGGCAGATCAAAAGCAGGATGAAAGGCCCTTATTAAGTAACCCCCCTTCCTGCTTCAAATATACAAAAGAGAGCATGAAAATTCCCAAGATCAGCTCAGCAGCTCCAGATTTAATATAATTGAGGAGCATGCATACCTTCTACATATACCCTGAAAGGGCCAGCACAGTGCCTTATATGTAGAAGATTTCAATCCGGGTCTGGTAACAGGTCTGTTGAAGACCTATTCCTTTTCCATTAAGTTGGTGATATGTTATAGTCTCCTGTGTACAGGTAAGTAGCATTTATCAAATTCCTGTGGATCAAGTTTTTAACCTCATGGTGAAGTTGATGGGTACTGGTGACCTTCCGGGAGATAAAAGCATGTCTGAAAGAGTGGCAAACATTGCTGGGATCCACAGAAACTGTAAGAAACACACTCTTAAGAGTTTGAGTCAAAGTTCTGAAATTGGATGAGAAGTAATGATTCCCGGAATATAAAATCAATTTGGTATCAGAGCGGGAGTGAGAGGAAGAAAGGGAGTTGACCGGGAATAGAAACAATGACATGTTGATATCAATTTAAAAGAGCAAAGGAGACTCCATTGCTTTGATCTGTTCAACAACACACTAGAAGCTGAGGGTAGAACCCATAGGCTTTGCTGATGCAGACAAAAAGTTATAGGGGAAATATAAAAATGTCAGCAAAATTCAACTTTCGCTTGAGCTACAGCTGTTATTTTAACCCTGTGCAAAGGGTCACAGTGCTTTGTCCCTTACAACAAAAGGATGTTGGGAAAAGACCAGAGAATGCACCACACAAAGGAAACTCACCAAACAAAGGCCAGATTTCATTCCAGAGGAAATCACTAGGTTTTGCCAGAGAGTCTCTCTAGTGACATACAGTGTCACCTCCTTCTTTTCTTGCTGTCCTATTGTTACTGGACAGGACCTGGCCCTGAGTGGGTCTGACCAGGGCCAGCTGTAGTGCGGGGGTTCTTGCCTTAATATAGGAAGGATTTCACAACACAAGTCCAGGTGACTATGCGGACACATTTATTAGAGCTGGGGACAGTAAAACAAGGAAGGGCTTAGCATAGAACAGGCAACAGGAGAGCCTGGGCTCAGCGGCCTTTGCCTACTGGGAAGCAAGAGAAAAGGGAGCTTTGGGGACAGGTTCAGGGGATTAGCCTGGGACAAGCTGCCAGCTGCCCATTGCCTTAGAGTTTAGGAGACACGTGCCTGTGGGGAAGAAGTGGGGGAAGAAGAAGGAAAAGGAATGGCACTGGCCATTCCTTTATCTTTCTTAAGGGTTTTTATCTTTCACTTGCAGGCAGGAATCTTAGGGAAGGTCTCAGGGGAGGCTTTCAGCAGACTATTCATGGGTTCTCCAGTGTGTCCTTTCAGGGTCATGGTCTGTACTGGCTGGTCAGTGACAGGGCAGGGGGCCTTTAGTCACTGCAGCTGGTTCTGGCATAGCTCACCTGGTTTTGCTGCTTTTCTGGGCTGGAGCTGAAATACAACTGAGGCCTAGATGTTATCTCCAGGGAGGAAAGGCCTGGGGAGGAGAGGTTGCCCTGGGGGTGACGTCCTTGTTTTACTAGTTTTGCCCCCTGACAGGCACCGGGGCCTTCTGCCCTGGTGACCATCTGCACCTGGCTGTAAATTGCTTGGCCAGTTTGTTCAACCATCTGTCCCAGTTTTCCTATTTCATTTGCCAAGGAATTTCCCCAGCTTCTTACTATTCTGTCTCACTATTAGCTTAATGGATTATGGAAGTTCTGCTTTCATAACCACTTGTGGACAAAAAAGGGGCCATATACTAACCCTGACAAGCTTGGGAGAGGCCTACATGGTGGCCTTAAAAACTCAGAGGCTGAAAGTAATCACATATTATGGTCTGAATGTAAAAAGTAGGTCTGGGTCATGGTGGATAGTTACATCTTAGGCCTGTAGCTTCCTGGACAAAAGTCAATCTTTACCTAAACTGAGACTATTATCTTTTTGCATCTAAGATAACATAACTTTAAAATGTCAGAGTAATCAAAAATTGAAAAAAAAGATTTAAATAAAATGTCAGAGTACTCTCCTATTCCAGGTCCCTCAGGGTACAACCTCCCACCAAAGCAAGAGACCCCAGCAGCTCATGGTCGTCTCGTTCCCCGCATACCATCTCTACGTGCTTTGAATGCTGATTACTATCCTGTATCCACCAGTATAAGTCTCTCTGTTTTACTTTTTATCCAACCCCAGAGATTTCCCCACTTTGCATTCTCCCACCCCCTTAATCTACTACTAATAGATTTCATGTAACCTGCCCTGCCTTATGTCTCCTCCTTTTGATTCTAATATATAAAATAAGCTGCAAAACTGCCATTCTTTGGAGCATTTTCTCAATCCCTTGAGATTTTGCTTCCTTTTTCTTACACTGGACATTCTTTCATCGATACACCTTTCTGGATTGCCTCCTGATATCCAAGCCTTCCCTTGAACAAAGGCTGGGCCACACAGAGAGAGAGCAGGCCCAGATAAGCGGCACCTGCTCTCGGCAGCTAGTGAGGCAGCAGTGGCTTCCTACCCTGTAGCCCCGAGAGCACAGCTCTATTACATACCATAATTATCTGTCTTCATGCCTATCTTCCCCACTGACTGTGTGTCCCTTGAGCAGCAGGTCTATGCACTCTATGCTTTTATAAAGCTGGTACACATAGTAGGTGTTCAATATGTGTTTAGAAAATGCATTACAGAAATAGTCTCCATGAATAAGGCACTTCCAGCACAGCTGTGCCAGACAGTGGCACTCCCAGCACAGTTGGGTCAGGCAACATCAAAGCACATCATTGTTATCCAACACTGGAGAATGGAAAATTGGAAAGGTCACTGGTTTCAGTCACGAAGGCCCTTTCCCTCCCCTGCATCTCCAGCCATCGTGTCAGCCCAAAAGAAGCAAAGGCCAAGGGAATGAGAAAGCAGGAATTGCCAGAACTGGAAAAAGTGACTTTTTCCTCTTCATCATTACATCCTTACCTCACGGCTCTACCCCACCTCCAGGGCCATTCACCTCCACAGTAGTGGGCACCCACACCCTCCAAATACTCTTGCCAGCTATTTCCACTGATGCTGGCCTCCTGTATCTGGTAGTGATTTAGGATGGGAAAGAAAAACTGAATGCCAACTAAGGTACCAGGATGAATACATTCTCTAACTTTCTTTAGTATCCTTGAGAGAACCCTAACCGTACTCCATTCATGCAATCCTCTTGTTCACAAATCTAAGTGATTTCCTTTTCACACTGTGGGAGTGAAGATTTCTGCTCATGATCTGAGGTCATATAACATCAAGGAGTACCATTATGATTCTAAGCAAGTTACACTGGGAAACTCTAATAGGTATGATTCCATTTCTAAGAGAAAAGATAAATTTTTACCAGGTATGACAGATTAATAAAAGAAAAAATTCAAAGGAATTTTGGACTGCTGAAATATTATAAGGCTTTGGCCAAAATTGAACATTTTCTTACAAAAACGGGCTTTATCTAAGTCACTTAAACTTAATTTCTAACATTTTGATGAAAACGTTTTGCTTATTTCCTGTCCAATGCCTGAGAACTACCTGGATTTTGTAACAAATAGCTGCAATTGTTTGCCCTTTAGCAGCCTTTGGAGGAAATAAATTTATTGAAATTCACTGCTTTGGGGTTCCCAAAGTGCCCAAAAGTTAAGGGAAAGAAGTAGCTATGAGGAAAGTATAATGTGGATCACCACTAAGGAAGCACGAGGCTGAATCCTGATTAGGGCATATGTTATAAAATTAGGCTTGCAATTCGTAAGGAAGTTCATTATCTAACTTGTAATCCAGAAGCCAAAGCTTCCAAGTTTCTGAAAGTTTACAAGTGAACACAAAATCTGTTCAAGTTCACATATTAATTTTGTGGGAATTAGAGAGACCATGAATGCCAAATCAGACAAGAAAACTTTCTTGGACATTGTAAACGGTCAGTGACTCATGGTAGCAGATCCCTTGAACTTGTTCTAATTCCAACTGGCATTTTTAGTTTTTTAAAAATGGTTATCCATGCTTTGGGTCAAGTCATCCTTTCTCTTTCTTTCTTTTTTTTTTTTTTTAAAGTAACTGAATGTGAATGATACACTGCATCTTAGTCACAATGGCCTAATGTAAACTATGATCTTTTCTACTTCTTGAAATAAAGTACATCCCAAGAGACAAAGCAAAGACATCACATCAAACTATAATTTGGTGCTCTTTTGTTCCACTCTGTCATGAATAGGTGAACCTAATTATAAAAATTTCAGTGAGTCCTGACTGGTGTGGCTCAGTTGAATGAGTGTCATCCTGCAAAGCAAAAGGTTTCTGGTTCAATTCCCAGTCAGGGCACATGCTTGGGTTGCAAGTTCAGTCCCTGGTCAGGGTCCACATGAGAGGCAACTAATTGCTGTTTCTCTCATGCTCTTTCTCCCTCTTTTTCCCTTTCTCTAAAAAATAAATAAACAAAATCTCTTTAAAAATACAAAAACCCCCAAAAAACCAAACTTCAGAAAAATAAGAGTGAATTGTACACTAAAATGCATCTATTAACTTTCCAGAAACGTAGGGATGAGGAGTGTAGGTATGGCAGGGACAGTTACCCTGCCCCGTTTGGGAAACAAGGAGCCTGCCTCATCCTTGACTCCGGGCTCTCAGTACAGACAAAGACATTGTTCCTCACCATGGAGCATGTGTGAAGTGAGACTGAGCTGAAATCAAAAACAAAACTAAAACTTCTTTCCTGCTCTCCCTTCTTCTTACTTTCCCCACAATTGCCTGAGAATCCCCCTTTTCAGTCTCTTCCCTTTGGGCCTCAGAACAGCAGTCATGTGTGTGCTGTGTTTGGGAATTTACTGTGCACTAATCCCAACGAAGGGGGCACTGCTGTCCCATAGGAACACACATTCCATCGAAAGGTTGGTGCCAGGAGCTTATGGTTAGATTTTACTTAGTACAATAGGGTCTATGTTTTTAATTAAAAAAAAAAAATCTCTGCTGATAAGGTAGAAGTGAGGACAATGGTTGCTCAAGGAAAAATCAGGAATTACAAAGACCAGAAGCAGGATGATGGGAATGAATGTAGGTATAACCACAAAATGCAGAGACAGAAATAGCTCACCTAGCTTGTGTAACCCCTCATTCTATACTGCTGCAAAATCTAAACAATACTAAGCCTTGCAGAGTTTAATTCTACAATGTCCTGTCCACCATTTCTTATTCTCCATTTTCCTGCCCACGCCCTGCTTGAGGGTACCAGTGCCTCTAAGTGTTGCCTTCTTCCTATTCATTATGCAAACTGGTGCCAGTTATAAAGCATTCTTCATTGTTGTCTGGAGGAACACCATATGATGAAAGGAAAGAACATATGTTAGGACCCTTGCAGCCTGGATTGGAATCCTAGTGTGTTACCAATTGACCTCAGGCAGGTTCCTTAGTCTGTCTAGGCTTCAGTTTTTCACTTGGTAAAAGAGAGAAAACAACAGCTATTTGTGACTGTCAGAATCACAAGAGAAAAAGCATGTAAAATGGCTGGCATGTATTAAGTACTCAGTAAATGACAAACGGACTTTCCTTCTCCTCAAGGTCCTGCAAAACATGCCAATTTACTTTACCAATCTCAGCATGCTTCTACTCCTCAAGGTACACCAGTCAAGCAAAATTATCCTCCCCCTTAAACCCCCCTCCAAAATCCCCCCCAACCCCAGCTGCCTGAAATGCCCTTTATCCCTCATCGCAGAGTTCTGTATCAGTTGTGCTCAAATACCACCCATCCTTCAAAATTCTAGAATATAGTCTCTTTGTTCTCAAATCCTTCCTTCCCCAGTTTTTTCCTATGCCTCTCAGAGGTCCTTATGTTTACCTACTTTGGCACCTGTGGATTCTGTTCAGATGTATGTGACATATCATATCCCCTCCAGCCATACTCCTTGATGAAAACATCATTTTATTTAACCCTCTAATCTCAAAGTGCCTTGCATGAAATAGCCCCATTTAATACATTAAAATTAAATAAATAAATAAAATAATGCCTCACCCTCAGGGACTAGCTCTATTAACTGAAAATGCCATGAGCCATACACTATTGTTGCTCAAATATAGAATGTCTATACTTGTATGTCATGGCCTTAATGAGGTCCCAATAAACACTTACTGATTGCTAATAATAACCCTGGTACTATTATGATGCATGGCTATTTTAAAAGCAAAGCTAGACGCCTGTGTTGCAGTTCTAGCTCTTCTTACTGTGTAACCTTGGACAAGTTACTTAATCTTTTTGTGCCCCCAGTTTTGTCATTTGTAAAATGGGGCTAGTAATATCTTGCTTCAACATGCTTGCTTTCTTCTCCCATCAATACAACTATCTCTGATATCCACCCTCCACCTGATTCATCCCCAAGAACTTCAACAGGGAGCAAATCCCTGAAGTAATAAACTGGTGAGAAGAGAATACCAGAGTGGGATAATACCAGAATTAGGAGCAAGAATAAAAGTGTCTTGACAGGCAGTAGTAAGGAACTATGTACAAATCCTATTAAACAATTTTCTTTATGTTTAGTTCTGGGCTTCCATTATTAAATCTTTATGTATTCAAATAAGTTATGCCAAGTTAGTATTCTTTTAAACCAGTATATTGTACCTAAATGAGATTTTCCAAAAAATGGTTCCTGAGTTATCTTATTTTAAAGTTAACAGTCCTACCTTTATAAATTGCTTCACAATTTATGAAAAATGTGCCATGTGTGAAACACAGCTACTGGTAAAAGACAGGCTGCTTCTAGTTATTCAGTGATAATCTGCAGATAGCATAAGCTGCGGATTATTACAATGTAAACAGTAATTCTGACATGAAGAGACTCAGAATTAATCATTTCCATGCACAAGCACAGACTCCTACTTCCCAAGATGCCAAAGGCTAAAACAAATGCTCTTGGGACAAAGGCCTTGTGCTAAACCCCTGCTCTGGTTGGAGCATTTGGCTATCATGTGAGGGACAAACTGGGGACTAATGTTTCTCTTTAACTAAGACAATCATACCAGATATTGCTTGGTGAAAAGTTATTTTTAAAAGTCATATCAGCAGTTGCCTCCAGACTTCCATTTCACATTTTTTAAGTTTGGAAGGCTCTGTTTACATATTTACTGTTTTATTAAATACCAGCTGTGTGCTTTGTCAGAGATTCAAATAGTGCTCCACTAAACTTTCCACCCCTTGTCATGGTTGTTGATATTATAGTTAATAGTATTTTTGAAAGGAGGGAAGCCTATGTGGTGACCAACAGAACCCCCTGAGCGGCCTCTGGAACTCAAGCTACCACTGAGTTCTGCAGGAAAAAGACTGGGAAGAGAGAGGCAGAGGCCTTCCAGGGGCAGCTAACTTCTTACCTACTTTCTACAGTGAAGAACATGGAGGAGCCTCTATTCTCTTTTTGTCACGAGCTAATTTTTCTTTAATGTATTGATTTGAGAGACAGAGAGAAATACTGACCTGTTCTATTTATTCGTGCATTTGTTGGTCGATTCTTACATGCTCCCAGACAGGAATCAATCCCATAACATCGGCATGTAGGGACGATGCTCTAACCAGCTGAGCTACCTGGCCAGTGCTGTCATGAGCTAAATTTGAGACTTTATATTTAACTGAATATCTATTTAAACAGTTGAATTTAAATCCACCCTCAATAAAAATAAAAGCAATTTTAGAATAAACAGCTTCAATAACAAAGTTCTGGACGCATTCAGGTAATTTTGTTTCTGATCCTCTCTGAGGGGTGAGTCAGGAAACATGGTAATGACGGAGGGACAGGTGAGTCACACCAGGATGTGAATATTAACAGGGGAGAGCTGCCAGGTTCAAGCAGAGGATGTTTTGTAACTTGAATAAATGCAATGAATATCTCAAATACATTTCCAGACTTTGTGCATTCACATATGCATTTATTTTACCTATTTTTATTGAGACTCAGGGTGTTCTAGGCACTTTGGCAGGCACAGGGTGCAGAGCAAAAACTGGCACAGCCCCAAGCTTCATTGAGGTGACCATCTGAATACAAAATCAAAGACACCCACACCTTAAAAAGATAAAATTTGAGTCATTCTGTATAGTTTTGTAAATCTCACCTAAATTAAAAAGGTGTCTCGAGCACGTGCCTGGCAGGGGAAAGGAACAGGATGACCTAGCAGAGGACATAAGGTGAGCCTTCCTGATTTGTGCCAGCCAGGCTTCCGATGCAGCAAAATTCCAAGTGTAATGCAGGCTCATTAGGCACAAACAGGAGACTGGGCTGTTCAGCAAATTCCACCTTCAAGGTCAAGCCTGCTTTTGCACAGAGAGTCTGGGTTCTTCATTTTTTGGTAGATTGGCTCCCCAAGGTTGGAGGACTCCGTGCCAAAACGACCCTAGTGCCAGCATACAAGATGTGAAGGGTCTCCGGGAGAGCACGGACCCACTAAGGAATCCAGTATCTCCCGGGATCAGTGTAGGCAATGTCAGTGTTTCAGAGCCTGCCTGGTTGTTTGCTAGACCTGCTTTCATCCTGGAAACAAAGCTAGAGCAGATTTTCCAGCTCCTCTGTGTTAACTCAGCCTGCAAGACTGAATGAGAAAATGGAATATGGGTGCAGGTGATATATTCCCTTTCCAGGCCAGGCCCATAAAAACCTCTCGTGAAATCCTGAACTATCTTTTTCTCTCTCTCTGCTTGTCTACCAATTATGTTGTCAATTCCCAGGATGATTCTGGAAGCCATTTATTGAAGGTGCCATAGGAGCACTACTCCCTACCACCACCCACCACTCACTGCTTGGATTTTATACGAGAGACAGACTTTTATTGTTTAAGTCATTGAGATTTAGGACTGTCTCTTTTATAACAGCCAGTTATATTAATCAATAAAGAATATATATATATCCAGCACAAATAATGCCCCCTTTTTATTACAAAATCATAAGCATATAATTCTGTAACATAATATCATACTCAAGCACACCATATGACATTTTAGGTGAAATGTTAAAATTAAAACTATAAATTATCACACCCATGTTATTACCCTGCCAACCACACTCAAGCAGGTGTTACTTCTGCCGGACCCTGTATACAGTATCTGCTCCTACGGCATTTTAACTGAAGGCTCGCTCTCTCCAGCCAAAACCTTGGTAAACATGGGATTCAAAAAGAAACATTAAGTTTGGTTTATTTTGCAATTTCCTTAATTTTATATAAAATGTCCCAACAATATTTGGTCATCATATCTGCCTTTGTCACCAGGATATGAGAAAGCCTTTCGGGGCTACTGCATAGCTTCCTATGTGGTCTTCCATCAGTGTGTCCTACAATCTATCATCCATATACAACTTTTGAAATAAATCTGAGAGTGAAATTCCTCTGCTTAAAAACCACTTAAGATTTATCATTTACTGTACAAATTTTTTACTGTGCCATTCAAGTTCATGCTCAATCTGGCTCCAACCTACATCTCTAGCCTTGTCTATTCAGAGCTCCCTATAAAAACCAGAGCCCTCACAGTGCTTTTGCTCATAATGTT